>RJWM01000592.1:0-203801 GCA_004363535.1 Dasyprocta punctata
AAGTTTGACAAAAGTGTTTCCAAACTTGGTGAAACTAAAAGGAGAAAGTTTCTTGAAGGGAAATTGAGCAAATATCATTCCCGGTATCTTAGATTTTGTAACTGTCTTTCTAGAGCAAATCACCTGCAGCTGCCAGTTTTCAGATTTTACTGTGCATAGCAAAACAAGGTAAGTGCATTTCTGATGGGATTTTTAACAATATAGTCATGTTGTCTGGGAGTAATTCAAAACATCTCTGAGATGCCACTTAGCAGAAATACTGTTAAAGATCGAGTCCTGCACATGGCGAGTGATGTTAGTCAGCAGCTCACCACTGACCTCAAAAAGGCAGCCTGGTATTGCATGTGCTTGGATGAAAGCACAGATATAAATAATCACATAGGGTTAGCAGTAAATTTGTGTTATGGTGTTGGTGACATCATGAGAGAAGAGCTGATGAAACTGGTGTCTTTGCCTGGAAGAACACAAGGGATGGATATTTACAGTGTTGTGATAATGGCTTTTTTGTCACAAGACTTAAGACCAGAAAAAGTGGTTTCAGTTAATAGTGATGAAGCACCTTGCCTGGTGGGAGCAACATCTGGTTTTCAGTTTCATTGTATTACACATCAATAAGTTCTTTGAGCCAGTGAAAGCAGCCAAAAATTAGATGATATCCTCCAAGATGTCACTAAAATGGTAAATTACGTCATGGCTTGTGCTCTTAATTTTCGACAGCTTCAGGCAAAGTTCGGGCACAGTATAATGCTTTACTGATGTACAATAATGCCCAGTGGCTGAGCAGATGACAAGTCCTGGAGAAATTTGTAGACTGCTTGGATGAAATAAGCCTGTCTATGAATGAAAAAGACCAAGCATATCCACAGCTCACTCCAACTTCAAGGGTGTTTGTTTGTTTGTTTGTTTTTACAGAATTTATGCTACATTTCAATCTACTGAACAAAAGACTACAAGGTACAGGAAATGGTAGCAGAGAGAATGTTTTGTGGTGACAAAACATTTGAGAGAAAACTGCAGATTTTTGAAAAAGACCTTGAAACAGGGAGCTGAAATATTTTCCAAATGCAAGAATTCATTCAGACAATTTTACAACATTGCAGGCAATCCTGTAAGCCATGAGGAAATCTACAAGAAGTTTTCTTGCATTGTAACACCTGCAAAATTGATTTTTGCAAGAGATTTTTACAGCTCTCTAAGCTGGAGACAACTCTGTGTTTTCTTATTTCTCCAGATACAGCTAAATTTAAAGAACTTGATCTTCCTGATACACAACTTGGATTTTTGGAAACCTGGAAATTAAGCTACTGGAATTTCAAGAAAGCTCTAGCTAGAAAAATAAATTGTATGACCTGAGTGCAACACTTGAGAAGATAGAGTGTGAAGGAGTGACAAAAGACAGCACAGCTGGGAGTTCTGAAAATAAAATCCTTAAAGTGTGGAATTCGCTGCCAAATATTTTTAAGTCAATGAAAACACTTGGGATTGCTTTTCTTACTTTGTTTGAATCATCTTGTGCTTGTGAGCAGCTGTTTTCAGCTTTGAGTTATATCAAATCTGATACAAGAAACAATCTAACAGGTGACATGAGTGCTACATGTGTTGCTCTCAAACTAGCAAAGTATGAGCCAAGGTTTGACAAATTATCAGCATGCATATGACAGCAAATATCACTTTAACTATGCAAAAGCACACCAATGCAAATTTGTATCAGTGAGTGTTCTGTTACTGTGTTTTTCTTTTAAGGCAGAAGATGCTAAGTATGAGTCTTCTTCATTTTTTTTTATAAACTAATAGCATTCAGGTTTAGTTGAAAGGTTGAGAATCTATGATAAGTAAGTGGGTTTCTAGGTTGCAGTTTGGGCACTTGGTCTCTAAAATGTTCACTATCACTGATTTAGATATTGAGAAACTTCTAAACATTTCAAGTAGCTTAACTACCAGACCAGTAATCATGTAGCAATGGTTACAACATCTGATTACCTGTTCCAAATGTTTCTATAAACACATGTGAAATATTTGTAAAGTCTTTTCTAGCTTCTTTTCCAAAGTTGAATGTTTTAAATGTGCAGTAGAATAACATGTTTTACTTAGGAAGATAGATTTAAATGTGGTTTTAGTGCCTAACTCTCTAACAGTGGCATTATTCTTACATTTGCACTACTATTTTATAGCACAATAGCATGATTTTTGAGAGAGATGTCTTCTAAGAGGTTATTGATCGAGAAAAATTCCTGGACAATCACTTTCCTAGACTTCAGCTATTGGCTTGGCCACTCCGAAAGCATGATTTGAACACAAACTTGTCTCACAGTACCAAAACCCATGCAGGGGGTTCAGGTCTCCCACCCTGCAATATGACACATGAATACACAAGGAAGACAAAGAGAGAATAGCCTGTAGTTGAGGAGCCCTGAGATTAGCAATCTTCTCTGTGGAACAAAAAGCCACATGTCTGAAAGCTCATGGCTGTTACTGATATCAATCATGGAAGTGGATGGGGGTCACAGCAGAGTGCTAAGGAAAAGAAACTTTACAGACATTGGCTGTAAAGAGAAACAGCAATTTTGTACCAAGCACAAAGGCTCTCCAGTTAGCAATGCAATGGGTAGCTTGATATATGCAAGGCTGCCGCCTTTACTGCCCGGAAGTTATAATTATTTTCGAGTCCCATTTCCTCCACTGAGATGCTATTTCATCTTTTTAGCCCTGGAATCTCACAGGCTCTTGCTCGAGCCCCATTCTAGCCATCAGTGGGGAACATTTCTTACTGATGTGTTGCAATGAGTCAAACTGACTTCTTGGCTGGTTTCAGTCACATTCTTTTAGCCAATTAAAGGAACATCTGGTTCAACGTAGCCAGCCAGCTCTGCGTATCTCAGTAAATAAGATTGAAGTAAAGGTCAAGGAAAGATGGAGGTAAGGGGTCTCATTTCTCAGGAGAAAACAGGTTGGTGGTCTCCCCCATCACAGCAGGGGATGGAGTGGCCAGTGAGACTTTTAGCTTTAGACTTTGATCCCTCTGCAGTATCAGTTTTGCAAAAGAAATGATTCACCACGTAAGATATTTTCGAGTAGCACACACTGTAACAGTCATGTATTACCGCAATAATAAAATTTATCAAATGATCCCTATGCTAACAGCCCCAAACCATATCATGTCTCTTTGTTTACACACTCCAAGTCGGGTGAGTATTGGCTACTCTAAGTTGGGCTTGGTTAAGCTTGGTTTGAAGCTCCAAGTTGGGTCCTGTTCTGCTTCATATGTCTATCACCCTTTGTAGAAAACTGGCCAGGACACATTATTTTCAATACAATTTTTAGAATCCCAAGAGGTTTACTCAACCACACAAGTAGTTTTAAAACTTTTGCTCTTGTTTTATTCACTGACATTGCTGTGATCCCTATAGTGAATCCTAATATCAATGGAATATCAATGGGATGGCTACACCTGCAGTTGAAGGGGAAGGAGGGAAAATATTGACTCAACTGTAATCTAACCTGTTAAGGACTCTAACTTAAGCCATAGGTCATTGAGTTAAAGGGAAAACAGGCTTATGAAAGAAACTGTGGAGCCAAGAGTCTATGAAGGAGGAACTAAAAGATTGTCTCTGCAGACACTGCTCCTCATTCATCGCACACAATCATTTTCAGTCTTCATGACACTAAAGAAAAAAAAAGTTAAAATTCTATGGAAAGCCCGTCTCTTTGGTTAGGTTGGGTCATGTGCCTGCTGATCAGGGCTTAATAATATAAATATCAACTCATTTCATTTGCTTTTAATTTTGCTATCCAAGATGATGTGTCAGTTTTATTATAGGGAAACAACTGTTGAATTTTGAGGAACTGGCTGGAAGCTTTGTTAGACATTGCATATACAAGTAGATTCAAGCTGTTTTATCCAGTGGGAGAAAGAAAAGTTCTGTCATACCAGACACAGGAGTGAGTTTGATATTAATTCTGAATGGTCGTAAGGCCATAGAATTGGAAAATTCTGATTGACGTGAGTTAATTAGAGACTGTTTCTAGAGCTGTTCATTTTTCCTCTAATGCTGTATGTTGTACAGAATACAGAATGGGAAAGAAAATGCCCAAGTGAAAATCTGAATATATTCTGGAGAGATATAAGGATGTAAGGTATAATAGCTGCAGTGAGGCAATAAACTAATGTTAAGAATACATAGAAATATCACCATTAACTGCAAATTTGCTACAATTTTCACTGTCATTCAGATATTTATCACTAACACTTTGTTTCAAACACTATGAAAATGTCTGAACATATTATTCCAAATATTGCTAGAGAAACATAGATAACATTGGTATATGCCTCAGTTCACATGACTCAGTTCCTCACAGCTGAGCAATATTCCTAATATTTAAAAACTCATATTGCTTACAATTACTTAAAAATATATACTGTTACACTATGCAAAAGTACTATGTAAGGTACACTATGATCCTTCATATTGGCAATTGAATGAGCATTAAAGGTTAAAATTACTTTTAATTTTGCTTTAAATATTGACAAAATTTTGATTTAAAAATATACAATATGTGTAACATGTACATTTTTAAAAACAAAAATGATTACAATTGTGAACATTTTTCTTTCTTGTCATTCATGCTTTCAAATGAATATATTCTACTTTGTGCATTTTGAATAATATTTTTGATGATTTAGGAGTATGAGAATTGAGTCATCAGAGGAATACCTAATAAAAATGTTCATATTGGAAAAGGAAAATAGAAAAATTTCAATGGAGCATTCTGCTTAAAATTTTAAAAACTAGAAATAATACAAAAGACCAAGGTCTTCTTGAGCTCATGCCATATAATACCAGTAAACCACACATTGCATATTCTTTATTTAGTGAAGATTTGCTGACCAAACCAGTGAAGTGAGAATAATTTTCCCACCACCTTCACAATTTAAGCAGGTCAGACAATATCCACATAACCACATGTTCTTTAATCACTGAAAATGTAAACATCAGATCACAGATAAAAATAGAAGGGTCACTCACATTATATTCATACCTCAGAAAAACAAATGCCACTTTCATGTTCCCATTGTGAAATGGAGGAAGGTGCATTTATAGAAAGAGCAAATTAGAAGAGAGAGGCAGTGTCTGGGGTGTTCCTGTGATTTTTGGGTTCTGATCCTGGAAAATGGCTGTTATATCCTTCTGATAGTGTGAGGGAGTATTTAGCAAAACACGGTCTGACTCAGAGGAATGATCATGAGTTTTCCCTGGATATATGTGACAGAAAAGTTGGTATTTATTAGTAATTAAATTTATTTTAAATAGAGAAAAGTTGTAAAAGTTGGCATTTGTGTTCTTTACCCATGGCAAAGAGTATTATTAGCACAATTATGTGTTCATTAAATGATATTCTATCTAGCCTTGGGTAACAAAATTGTCCTTAACTGAAAACACTTAGATACCACTCAGGAAACCCCAAATATTACTTTCCAATAAAAAATAAAAATAATTCACAACTGCTATTTCTAATACTCAAAAGACTGAATCAATACTAAGCAATAAGGAATACACAACAAAGACAAATACCAATGTAGAAAAAAGTGTATCATATGTTCAACATTAGCATAACAACATGACATGGCACTGAAAGAATATTTAAACAAAGCAAAAAGTTTGGATGACTTGAAATTATTTCAAAATGTGTTGCAGATGCAGCAATTCAAATAAAATTCATAAAAATTTAAATGATTATTTTGAGGACATGGAAAAAATGAGATTACTAGATTAATAAGTAGTAAAGTAAAATAAGAAAATATACATAAACAAAAACTAAATATTATTCAATTCAACTTATTTTTTACCAAAAACAAAAGCTCTGTTCATTATAAGTATTGTTGAATTCTCAGAAGAAAATAATAAGATTGATTTAGTTGGTTTTCCAACTGTTTGAAAATATATACATTCTGCCCTAAGAACTAAAAATAAATTCAATTTTCAAGGTCAATATAAAAAATTTGGGGGGGCCTGGGAATGTGGCTCAGTGGTAGAGTTCTTGCCTTCCATGCATAAGGCTCTAGATTCAATTCCCAGCATTGCAATAAATAAATAAACAAATAAATAAAAATGAAGGTACTATTGGGTTTGAAATCCATTTATATTATCACATGAAATTATGTTTGTCACTAAAAGAAAAGGAAAAGCAGTTAGATTCTTTAAATGTAATGATAATTAAAAAGAGATTATGACAATGATGTACATATATTTCATAATTAAATATCTATATAGCTAGTACACAGGCCAAAGCCTCGGGGACATCTACAGCATAATTAGATATTGTTGCTAGGGAATATGGTCAACAGTAACAATCACTGGAAAAAATTAAGAGATTTTATAGGCTTGTTTTTTTTAAGTTTAGTTTTAGGTCATTTTTTAAAATCTGCCCAAATATGTAAGAAGCAATTCAGCTTGATAAGAAAACAGAAAATGTTGACTTTATAATTACACTAGGATACATGATGATAATGCCACTTGAATGCTATTAAAATTTTTGACTTGATTACACAAGATCAGAGAGATTTTAGCAGAGCACAGAGAAACTAACAGAAGACTTTCAGATATAAACATGAATGTGATCTTAGTTGAAATTTTGAATAATTGAATACGTGCTCTTTTGTGTGAGGTGAACCGTTCGTCATTAGTAAGGCTAGCAGAAGCTTATACAAATCAAAATGTGCCTTTCAAATTTTTATAGTTTAAAAACATAAATTTTTGTAACTATTAAATAAAAAACATTCACAAAATAGTCAATGAAAATGACCTTGAAACAAAATAAAATGACATTGGAACAAGTAAGCAAACATGTTTTTCAGGATCATAAAAGAAAAAGACCACAAATAATGACCATTTTCTACAGATACTTTTGGGGGGAGCATTTTTTTCCTAATCCTATTGAGACAATTTCATATATCATAAAATTCACCCATTTCAAATTGGTTGACTCAGCGGTGTGAGTAAATCTACAGACTTACGTAAGCATCTCCAAAATAAAAATTTAGTCATATTTTAATAACATCTTTATTGAGATATAATTTACATAGCATAACATTCACTTTTTAAAAGTATACAATATAGTAGTTTTTAATATATTCAGATTTGCAACTAGGAACACTACTCACTTTCAGAACATTCCTTAACGTTAAGAGGAAACCCCTTACCCGTTAGCAGTGACTCCCTACCTCTTCAGGTCCCTTGCTCACCAGCCTCTCAACCCCCACCATCCCTGCAAACCACTGCTCTGCATCTCTGTGAATTGATGTGTTCTGGGCATTTCGTATAAACAGAAAATGTAGATTTTTGGGTCTGGCTTTTTTCATTACACATAATATGCCTAACTTTTATTCATGCTTGACCTATATCAGAACTTAATTCCTTTTTAAACCCTGAGAATATTACATTGTATGAATGTACCACATTTCATTTATCCATTACTCTTAATGTTGAATGACATTTGGATTATTGCTCATTTTTTATTGTTATTAATCATGATATAAATATCCATGTGAAATATTTATGCACTGTTACAGTTTGTGTCTGGATGTGCAACCAAAAGCTCATGCAGTCCTAGGGAGATGCTTGTCGGAGGTGGCTGGATCCAGAGTGTGTGGTCCTGGGATCAAGGGTGTGTAATTCAGCTCACCAGTTGGTTTGGTGTAGTTCTAGCTAGGATTAAAAGAGTGAGTGCTCTGCCCTTGGGTGGGTAGCCAGCATAAAATATAAGGGACAGAAAGAGGGCTAATGTGCTCTCACCTACCTGTTTGCCATGCAACTATTTCTCCTCCGCGATGTCCTCTCTGCTATGCCACCCTCCCTTGGAGCCAGCCAACTGTGGACTGAAACCTCCACAAACTGAACCAAATAATTCTTTCCTCCTTTAACTGTGAGTGTTAAGTATTTTGCCTCAGCAGTGAGAAAAGTAACTGTGATGTGGGCATCCTTTCACTTAAATTCTTTGGTTATCTGATAACTCTATTTTTAACTTTTTTGAGGGAACTGTCAAATTAGTTTTCAAGTCGGTGACACACATATTATATTGTCACAAGCAAGTTATGAGGGTTTTAATTTCTCTATATCCCTTGTAACACTAGTTATCATCTGCCCTTTTGATAATAGTCATTCTGTTGTGTATGAAGTAGTAAATCTCCAATCAGAAACAGCGTTGGGTATGTTTCCACGTGCTTACTGGTAATTTGCATATCTCTTTAGAGAAATGTCTTTTCAAATTCTAAAACCCTTGTTAATTGAATTATTTTCCTTCCTATTGTGGACTTATATTTTTAGCCATTTAAAGATCATTAAGCCTTGATGGAATAGAACTGTAAAAGTTAAATAAACACTGCTTTTTAAAAATAATATGCCTTTAAAAACTTTTAAAAACAACATAAACAATAGACTTTGGTTTAAATGCCAAGTTTCCAAGATAAATTATAACAGAAAAATAATTTACACAAAGTTAAAATGTTTTAAATATTTGCTATAGCCTAGTAATTTATCAGTAATACTCCTTTATGATATTTAGACATAAAATGTAAAGGAACATAGTTAACTTGTGAGCTTACTTGTTGGTTTACAAAATTTGTTTCCAATTTATATTACTACTACTTCTGCATGTCAAAACATTTGCAAGTTAAAATTTATAATGCAAAAATATTATTTAAACTTTAAAAGGTAATTTAATTTGGCATTACTCTCAGTGAAACAAAAATGTTATATAGACAATTTTGATGATAATAAGGGAAAAATTATTTCTTAGACAAATACATAATTTATGTGTCATATTTTTATTATATCTAAACCTTTCTAGTCATCAAAAAACACAGTCATCAGCCATAATAATTAATACAATTGTCTTTGATACTTTCTAACTTTCAATCAAGTGGGAATGCTGCTTTATATACTTTTTCAATTTCACTATGTTAATAGAGAAGATACTAGAATATAACGAATTTATTTAATACTTTATTAACGTAATTTATAATTTTGAAACATTTAGACATATACATTTTTTCCCTGTCTCTGTAGTCCTGGTCATGCCTCTACCTGAAAATTTGTGATAGGATTATGATAGTGTGGACTTTAGTATTACACAGTACGAATCTGTATAAAGAGGTTAAATGAGTCTCTCTCCTAATCCTGGAAGCTCCAAAATACCCATAATATGTTGAGAAAGAGAGGCGTGGGTGTGAAAAAGTCAAAAATATCCATCTAAAGACCTATCTACACAAATAAATAAGAGCAATGTCAGCACATCTTTCCCATTGAATTAAATAAATTAAAACATTATTAAGAACATTGTAAGAAAACCTAGAACATTACTAAGAAAATTGCACAATAAGAGAAATTGTAAGCCCAATTTTTAAGTGTCTGCAGCTGTAATACATTTAAAACGGTACTTCAGTCTTGTATGTTTACATGCATGAATCACAGTAAGAAAAGTATTCAGCCCATAAAGAAGAGATACTGGATGCTTATGTAATGTTTACTGCAAATGTAGCAAAAATAGGAAAAAGCCATATTTCATGGGGAAAAATAATGAATTTGAGATTCCAATGTCATGGAGCAGTATCAAGATAAAATGAAGGAACATTCCCATCTCATTCCCTTCTCCCAGGATAGACAATTCTCATCAGTCTTGCCTGGTGAGATTTCAAAATTGTATCATCTGCATATCTTTTATGTGTCTTTCCAAATGGGAGTGTTCCATGACTGCCTTTATTCCACCCTGGTTCCACTAACGTAAGTGTGGAAAGCATGGGAAAATAACTAGTGTTATAAGTTCATGTCTGTCCAGAGCAGGACATTCAGATCTGATGTGGAGTTTACATTGTCATCTGGGAAGTCCAGGCTTTGTGACTGCTTCCAGGGCCAAATGGGACTTTAAAATTGACTTCTCCTGGTTGGGGTTTTAGCTCAGTGGAATAAATGCCTTCCTGGCAAGTGTGAGATCTTGAGTTCAATCCCCAGTACCTAATAATAATAATAAAATAAAGTAAATTGACTTTTATAAGGGAGAGGTTAAATCTATTTTGCCAGCAGTGAGCAGATAGTTAAGTATTTGGTGAATTGAGTAGTAGAACACAGTAGTCCGTATTACTGTTCACCACATGTTTTTATTTCTAAGTCTCCTGGGAATATGATAGAAATATACCTGTATGGGGTATGCTATGTCCCCTCAAGTCCTCATATAATTTTGATGGGGCTGAGTTATTGGTTTGTTATTGGTTTGTTGATTGACAATGTGAGCGCTGTGCCCACCCAGGGGTGGAGCTGAGACATAATGTAAGGGAAGGCGGGTCTTCCTCTTGCACTTCCGCTTCCGCCTCTCTCTCTCTCTCTTGCCAGTGCGCCTTGCTGCTCGTGGCTGCCATGAAAGGCAGCCCTGCCCCGCCACACTGCATTGGAGCCAACTTAAGTATGGACTGAAACTCCTGAGAAACGGTAAGAATAAACTTTTCCTTCCCTAATTTTGGGCATCAGGTATTTTGTCTCGGCAACGAGCAAAAAGTAACTAAGACAATACCTCAAATCCTTCTTGTAGTTGAGAGGACCATATGACCAGATCTAGATAGTAGGTTATGGTTGGAATGACATGCCACTTCCAGGCTGTAAGTTTCCCCTGCTGTGTAAAACTTCACAATGACCAGCACTCTTTGAGATGGTGGCTGCTCCATTTGGCAGAGTTCATGTACTCCATGTTGCAGAGCTAATCACCAAACTCTTGGCAGACAGATAAGTAAGGAGTAATTTTTGTTGTTATAGTCCTTTAAGAGATAGGGATTATTTATTAGTGTGTTCTAATCTAGACTTTCTTCATGGCTAGTGGCATCGAACACGTCGGCTTCTCTATTGAGAGTGGTGCATTTCTGCAAATTCAATGAGTGCTGGAGACACTGAATTGTAAAACTGGCAAAGAAAGTCACATTTTATATCATAACTATTATTTTAAATTTAATTTTGAGCTTATCTTGTTGATGCTATGATGTTCAGATCCAGAAAAATGGGATACCTTCCCCTGTGAACAACAGGTTGACTTTTGAACTTGAATCATTTATTCCATCTACAGTATTTACAGTTCCTGCAGGTGGTACAATGATTTTAGAAAAATGGAAGTTAATGCAACTCTTTATTTCCAATTTCTCCCCAGGATCCTTGGCAGTTTCTCTCAATCTTCTAGCTGCTTTCTCAAAACAGCTGGAACTTAATTCTAAAAATGCAGAGAGACAATATTGCCCTACAGCTTTTAATAGCCTATTAAGCAGGTTTCAATTTATGAATCCATTTTGTTGGGGATTAAATTAGAATTTTTAAAAAGTTTTTAAGCACTATGAAAGTTACTATTTTATTTTCCTTAAATGAGTTTTTAACATTGATAAATTTTCTTCTACAGCTATAAATAAAAATAAATGCTTTCATGTAACCTGTGAAGGAAAGTGAACCATCAATATTATTACATCTCAACTCTGTGCAAACTATAATAATATTATATTAAGTTCACAGCAATATCAGGCACATAATCACCTGAAAAAGACACTATTGTAATTTAATGAAGAGATAATGTTCAAACAAAATTCACAAGTATCAAAACAGTAGTCTTCTTTTACCTTCTGCCTCATTTTCTGTGGTTTTAGTTAAAATTGACCACAGTCTGAAAAATTACATGGGAAAATGTAGGCTTAATTCATGAGTTTTAAATTGTGTGTCAGTCTGAGTAGCACAATAAAATCTCACACTGTCCATGTCTGTGCTGGCCAGAAAGCCAATCACCCCCTTGTTCAGGGAAGCCGTGTGTGAACACTAGCTGCCCACTAGTCACTTAGCCGTCTTAGTTATCAGATTAGGACACATGTATTGCAGTGCTTGTGTTCGAGTCATTCAACTTACTCAAGAATGACTCCAAAGCACATGAGTACTGTTGTTGGCAAGTAGGATCTTCCAATGAGAACTCTTAAAGGGCTTCACTTACATGAAAAGATGAAAATTCTTGATTTAATAAAAAAACAAAAAAGAACAAAATCTTATGCTGAATTTGCAAAGATCTGTGGTAAGAATGAACTTGCTTTTGTGAAGGAAAAAGGAGAAAGTAATTCGTACTACTTTCACAGACATACCTTGAACTGCAAAAATTGTGACCACAGAGAGGGACAAATGCTTAGATGAGATAGAAAAGGCATTAAATGATAGAGGACAGTGCTATCCATGATTTCTGGCATCTACTTGGAATCTTGAAACATATGACCTGCAGAAAATGGATGGTTAATGTATCGCACCAGGACAGAGTCTGTGTGTGAAATGCATGTGTGTCTGTATATCCATATGTATACTAATATGTATGTGCGTATATGTGTGTGTGCATGAAATTTCAATTTAGAGTTTTGTGTATGCATGAAACCCTCAAATTGAAATTTTAATAAAAGATATCTTGCACACAGCCTGAGTACAAAACAATACTTTAAGAATATTTTTAAAAAGGATTCTTGATTAATATTTGGGTCTGATTGTCAGTCATAGTAAAACAAATTATTTCAGTCTCTATTTTCCTATAAGGTGGTGGAGAGTAAGTTTACTTAATCAGTTCTGGAGTAAGACTCTCTTATTTGATTCCTGCTGTATTTCTAAAGTGAACTCATGTATTACACTAGAAGCAAATAATTTTCAAGTAAAGTATTATTGAACATCACTCCTTTTATTATTAATGGCATATTGATTTTGTACATTTTCCCCCCACCATGACCTATTTCTCTATCTCTCCATGCACTCCAAAAGTGGAGGAAGAAATACAATTTTCTCCCCGTATTTATTAAAATTAACAGCAACAGCAAGACAGGAAGTTTGTATACATACTTAGTATAATAAGAGTCTCTTGTTCTCTGCCATTGATTTATGTCATCACCAGTGTAAACAAAACAGAGAACTATTCCACCACTGCAAGGATACACCTTTTGCTATCTCTTTATAGTCACTTACAGAGTACTGCTCTCCACAGTGTCCCACTCCTGGCAACCACCAATTTGTTCTCCCTCTATAATTTTGTGATTTGGAGAATGGTATTTAAATAGAGCTGTACACTGTGTGGTGTTTTTTTGACTCTGGTTTTCCACTAGGATTAATGTCTTTGAGATCCATCCAACTTGATAAATATATTATATATAATATATATCAAGTTTTATATATATATATATATAAATATAATTTGTTCCTTTTTATCACTGAGCGATATTCCACAGTATAGATGAAGCACAGTTTCTTAAATCCAGCACCTGTTGTAGACACTTTGCTTCCAGTTTTTGGCTATTAAAAATAAAGATGCTATAAAAATTTATGAACAGGTTCTTGTGTGACATAAGTTCTCATTTTTCTGGGAGAAGTTTCCGAAAATGTGATTACTGGAATGGATAACAGGTATGTATTTAGTGTCGTTGTTTTAAGGAAATCACAAGCTGTTTTTCAGAGTGACTGTGTACTTTTTATGTTCCCTTAAGTAATGTCCTTATTCAATTTTTACATCTCTGTCAAAATTTTATTGTCGCTTTTATTTTAATAGTTCTGATGGGTATATAGTGAAATCTTGCAGTGATCTGGCATCGTTTGTGTGTATTTAAGTCTATTTGGAGGTGGTTCAAACTAGATATTAGGAAGCCTAAATAGCCATGCCAGCTTTCATTGTAAGTAGTTCTGTAATCTCATGTAAACACTTGACTTGTAAAAGTTGGAGTTTTCTCTACTAAAAATAAGGAATAATGATAGCTATCTCATGTCCTTACTACTGTGATAATGAAACGTTGAAACATTTGTGAAAGTGTTATTACATATTACTTTTTAAAACTCTAAAACCGTTACTTATAATAAAGTGAAACTTCTTTGTAAATACTTAGAAATTTTGGATTTTTTCTTTTAGCCTTTATTTTTTCTTTTTGGTTTTTCTACTCACTTTCTTTAACCAATGTTTACCTAATTTTTCTTTGCCTAAGTGAGAATCCTCAAGCCATTAAAATCATTTTACTTTTATCCATTGCAATCAACATTCAAGTAAAGAAAGCATGTGAAATATTTTTATTGAATATTTTCATGCACTGTCATGGCTTAACTGACAATCAGAAGTCATTTAGTCTATCCTCATTTCACAGATCAAAAGCCTTTTAATTTTTTGTTTTGTTTTGTTTTGTTTTTTTGGTACTGAGAATTGAACTCAGGACCTTGCACTTGCCAGGCAGACGCTGTGTCACTTTATCTCCAGCCCCTTAGAGCCTTTTAAAAGTACAGCAGCTCAAATGACCTGAATAAGTTCCACAGCTAACTCAGGTCATGTAGAGGAATAATCTCCAAGTGCATAGACACTTAGTTGGAGCCACAGGCTTATTGAATGGTTTTAGTCTATCTATAAAATTTCTCTCTCACTCTATTATTAGATCATTGCTTGCTCTGCTTACTGACTGATAGTTTGTGCATAGATCCTCTTCAGATCTGCTTCCCATACTCTCACTCAGCGTGAGCCACATCCTTCCTCCTTTCTGGAAAGTCTTCCCATGCCCCCTCAAATCCCTCTCCCATGCACACCAATTTTCACATTCTTTCTAGTCAGTCCTACTCTTCTTCCTCCAATTACTGCCCTTAGATAACTTCCTTTTCCTATCTTCCCTGTCTCCATAAGAAATTTTCCTCTCGGAATCTCCTATTCCTTCCTCACAGTTCAGAACCCAAAACCCCTATTTGTGCTTCCTAAAGGAATTTCCCCTCTCAACTCCTTAGTATCATTGCATGCAATCTTACTTCTTTTTCTTTTTTTTCCTTTCTTTCTTTCTCTTTTTTTTTTTTTTAAATTTTCAGCCAGAGTCTCGCTATGTGGTTCAGGCTGGTCTTGGGCTCAGTTTGTAGCCTAGTTTGGCCTCGAACTTGCAGCAATTCTCCTGCCTCAGCCTCCTGAGTGCTGGGATTACAGGAGTATGCCACCACACCTGGCTTATGCAATCTTATTTCTGCACATCATTTAGGAACCAAGCATTTTAGTTTTTCCTATAATATTTTTCATTATGCTGTAATAACACAGAGTGCAATGTTAGTGATTGACTGGCTTATTTTACTTTAAAAAATAATTATATATTCATAGGGAGATGCAAAAAAAAATGTACAAGGAGGTCCTGAGCCCTCATTACTCAGGCTTCCCTAATATTAACATTTTGTATAACTAGAGTATCAAAATTAGGATATTGACGCAAGTAGAATCCACAACTTCTTCAGATATCATGTGTTATGCACACATCTAGTGTGTGTAGCTCTAGGTAACTTGGTGACTAGTGTAACTTCATGTAACTGCCACCACAATCAAGATATTTAATTGTGTCAGCCCTAACAAGATTCCACTCTGCTTCCCCTTCAGAGCCACAGCTGTACCCCTTATGCCTATGAATAATCCCTTTCAGTCAGTCAGTCATCAGTTTCATCAGCTATGATTTTCCATATGCATTTTGGAGTACAGACTCTTTTTTATGGCTATAACTTTAATTATTGAATAATTGCTGTCTCTACTTTATCATAGATTAATATTTCCACTCAACTTATTTTGATTGATATTTGCATGGTGTACGTTTTCTCTTTATTTTAATTTCTATATACATAACTTGCTATACTTCAAGTGAGTTCCTTGTAAACTGCTTTTACATGTACATCATGATTTTCAAGCTACTTTGCCAACTTTTTAAATTGATGCATTTAGAACATTTACATTAATATAATAATGGATAGGTATTAAAGTGAGTTCTTTACATGTGTTTTATAGGTGTTTATTTCTGTCAGTTTCCATTCTCCATATTTGCTGGTTTGTGGATTATTTGGACATATTTTAGAACCCAGTTTTGACTTACCTCTAGTGTTTTTGAGTGTTTCTTTTTGCACAGTTCTTGTTGTTGTTGTTTGTTTGCTTGTTTGTTGTCGTGCTGGGAATCAAACCCAGGTCTTTGTGCATGCAAGATAAGAACTCTACCACTGAGCCACATGCCCAGTCCTATACATGATTTTTAATATTTGCTCTTGGAATTGTATGGATATAATTCATTCACATTCCGCTAATGTTGACATATTGCCTATTTGAGTGATGTGTGTAAACCTAACCTGATTTCCATCCTTTTACTCTCACCTGTTTATAAATGTCTTAACCATTTTTGTGCATACATTGAAGACCTAATAAGACTGCTACAATTTTGGCTCCACAATCAAATGTGATTTAATAAGCTCAAGATGAAAAGGGCTTTCCATGTATCTCGTCCATATTTTACTCTTACCATTGTTTTTCTTCCTTCCTGGTGTGACATATTTCCTTCTTTCACCTTAGGAAATTGTCTTTAGTTATTCTCACGAGTAGGTCTGTTGGCAAGACAAATTTTCTTAGGTTGTTTTTTAATTCTTAAAATACTCACCTGAGAATGAGTTGCTATTCTCTTCCAATATTTTATAGGTAACAGTTGTTCTCAGTTGATTATCTTTTCTGATTTATATTATAATTTCCTAGATTCTTGGTATAATGAATGATTCTTTTCTTGCATCCTCGACATTTTGGTTATGGTGTTAGAAGACTCTGGTTGCTGTCTAAACCTTCTTTCTTCAACTCATACTCATCATATTTAGGTTTGCCCTGTGGGTTGTGACCGATTTGGTTGGGTATTAGTTTCAGGGGCAGCACAGTTTGAAACTACATTTCCTTTACTGTTCTGGTCTTTTTTACTATGTTGCACTACTGTGGCTCCTGCTCAATTCTCACAGGTGTTGCATGTGTGAGATGAAGGAAATCATTGGGTCATCTTCTGCTAGGGGGCCAGGAAAGGGACAGGGGGAAGTTACAAGAGCCAGGATTGGGTACCCTCATGACACTGACCTAAGGCAGGAAGGTACTGTGCTACACTATGGTGGCTTTGCAGTTGTTGCCTTCTAGAGATTCAGGTCAGCATGTGTCCCAGATACAGCACTGCTATAGTTTAGATCTGCTATGTTGCCCCCAAATCTTTTATGTTTAGAGATGGGGTTTGCTGATTATGAATGGATCATAGGGGTTCTGTGCTTATCAGTGTATCTAGTTAAAGTAAATGGATAAGTGGAGGCGAGCCTTTAGAGGGTATAACTCTCACTGTGGCCTTCTTTTCTTTTCCCGCTTCCTGGAAACAATGAGTTCAGCAGCTTTCCTCTACCAGGCACTTTCACCAAGCCATTTCTGCCTGACCGTGCACTGAGCTCTTTGAAACCACGAGACAAAGAAACCTCTCCTCTATTAAATCATGAGTGTCCGGTATTTGACTCATCAAAGAGAAAGTTGAAAAATCAATATACATTTCCAGGTAAGTCAAATGGGTTTGCCCTGTGTATCCGTTATTTTTCTTTCATTGCTAACACAGAATACCCAACAATGAAAATTAAAGGCGGAAAGGTTTATTTAGCTCACAGTTTATGGAGGTTTCAATTCTTAATCAGCTGGCTCTAAGGCAGGGTAGCATGGCAGAGAGAAAACCATTTAACACAGCAGAAGACAGAAAAAGCAGCAAAAGCAAAAAGGGGTAAGAGCAAGTCTCTTCCCTCCAACTTATATTGTAAGCAGGTTACCATCCCCTATTGGAGATGCACCTAGAGCTCACCACACCATCTCCCTGTCCTCCCCTAGCACAGTAGGAGGATGTTTATAAAGTGAGGACCCGGGCCCCTGCTGAGTTGCTTAGCTAAGCTTCTAAATTTCTCAAGTTGACACAACGCATCAACCATTACACCCTGTCTCAACAATATGTGAAACAGAAAGAAACCCAGGGAAATTCACCTTGTTGTTATTTCTTAGGTCAGGAGATGTCTAAATCAGTCTGCTTGTTTCCAGAATTCTGAGTCTTTTTATCCTGTCTACTAAAGAGTTTTCAGGGCATCTGTTTGTATGTAGTGGGGTGGAAATGTGATCCTATGCCATCTTATTTCAGAAACAGAAGTTTCCATGTGCTTTTATGTATTATTTCATCTTTGCAACTGCTTTGGGTTAAGGCAATATACAACCTTATTTTTCACATATAGGTTAGGGAGACAAAATTAAAATTGATGAGACATCAAGGCAAGGAATAGAAAATTCAAGTAAATCACATACACACATGTGTGCATTATGTGTTTACACATATAGTTATGACTGTAATCTTCAATAGATTTATAGTTTTTGTAGCTACTTAAATCACAAGATAAAGCAATTTGGAATAAACACATTTTAAGTTATTTTGATATTTTTTGAATATCATTATATTCATTTAATTTTTCACAATATTTCATGTTATTTATTGGGGAATTATACGAGTTTTTTTCAGTTCTGTTATTTCATAATGACAATGAAGAACACACTGTTTTAGGAATTTGTCTTTCTTACAAACCAACTTGTGGCTCCCTATTAAAATCAGAAGAAATATTTCTGTTTTTAGGCATTATATTTATTGCAAACTGAGACTTGGTTTATAAATATTCTTTTTATAGTGGTTTTTCTTAAATTTACATAGATTTATTTTTCACTAATGTCTCATATATTAGAGAACTTTCTTATTTTGGTAAGAAAATATTTCTTCAGTTTTCCACAACTACAGAGAGCATAACCCAAGTCATGAAACAGAAATGAAATAACCCCATTAATATGGAGAGAATGAGAGAAAAAGAGTTGGCTCAAGCCAGGTTATATTTATATTCACTTCAATGACTCTCTACTAAATGCATGGTTTTCTTTTTGCATTCATGATATTCAACTAAAATAATAACTATAAATGTAAATAGGAAGTTGCATTTTATTCTATAGTTTACAAGGTTCTTTCACATGCGTAGTTTTTATTTCCTACATTTGACGAATTAGGATTGCAGTTTACTGGCCTGTGACTTTCTAGGCTAATATACTAAGGATAATGCCTGCACATGATAAATACTTAATGATAGGTTCTGCCCATGTGAAGCTCTGCCAGGCTCAGCGGTGGCGCCTGCCCAACATGGTGCTGGTCCCTAAGGACCACAGCATGTCCCTCCAATGTTGACTTCCCTGTTCTTCCAAGTGGAAATTGAACGCCCCACTTTTTGCGCAGGCGCCAACATTTCCTCTCTCAGTTGTCAATCAGTCATTCTGCCCGCCCCTTCAACTCCGCCCCCCCAGCAAAGCTAATAAAAGTGTCCCTCTGCCCCACCTCTTTGTCTGCCTGGGAGGGATCAAGCACATATCTCGTGTGGCAATAAAGGCCCTTTTTTCTTTTTTTCTTCTTTCTGCTTTTGCTTCTCTACAGCACCAAGGAAAAACCTAACACTTAATACATGTTTCTATTTCTTCATCTTATAAATGAGGACTGTGTGACTCAATGGATAAACATAGCTTATATGGAAGAAATAGATATGCATCGTATCTTATAGTGATAGGTTTTGCGTTAAAAAATGAATTTGCATTTTTATAAATGCTTCTTTGTAGGATTACATTTCAGAACTGAAGAAAGGAAGAGTTGGTAGGTACTGTAGTACCAAGAAAGACACGTACTGAATGTCACAAAGCAACCACCTTGGATCTCAGAGTGCTTGTCCTTACAATATTCCTGTGAACATCAACACAACCCCCTTACGAAACTATGACCTTGCACATTGATCACCACCTCTTTGGACTAAGGTAGAGATACCCAATCTACGGACTGCAAGTGGAATCAGAGTTGTCACATGGTTCTGTGGGCTGATAAAGGTTCTGAACATGGGAAACTTCCTTTATCTATTAGTGATGAGAAATACTTATTTTGAAGCTTCTCAAAAAAGAATTGTAGAAGTCTCATTAGTAGGCATGCATTACAAAAATTATAATCAATTATTATGTTTTAAATTGCATTAGTTAGGAATTTGTGAAAATGTGTTTTCTCTGTTATGTGTCTACAGAACATCCTTGATTTTGTCTGTTGGCCTGCAAAACCTGAAATACTATTTGCCTCGTGAAGGGGAAAATTTGCCAACTCTTTCACTACAGTGCTAATGTGACTTTTGCATGAGAAAATTGCATTTTGACCATCAGACAGGCATTCACTTTGGACTATATTTTGTGGCTGTAAACTGTCTCTGTTAATCAGTGCTGATTTTTATCTAAAACATGTAATATTTAGCTTGAGGATTATGAAAATATTGATTTCGAGTTTATGTTAGACTAGAGTAAATTTCTTTGTAATTTTAGCCTGATATTATGACTCCATAGGAGGAAGGTCAACCTCTCTTAACCCAGCAGAAGGAGCCTGCAGGAGGTGTGAGAAGTTCCTGCCCTTTTCTTTCTAACCCAGATTTTTTCTTCTGTAAAAATCCAGAAGGCATATTTTTAGACTGAGTAGAACCCAAACATTAGGTATTATAAAATTATTGGCCATTGTATTTTCCTTTCTTTGGTGGCAAAATCCTTGAAAATTTATTTTAAACTTGTGAACCTTAAAATTTTTTCCTGTGTTTTCCCTTTGGTTTTACAATGCTAACGTGCTTTTTAATCTGTATCACTGAGTATTGTTGATCATTTGCATTATTTTTTTTCCAACTAGTTTTTCTATTATAAGTAAAATCTCTTTTGTTCTAGGTCAAATGTCATGCATATTTGTTATGGTTTCTATCTAGGTATTCCCCAAGAGTTTCATGAACTCATAGGCAGGTCTTTACAAAGGTTTTATGGATTATGGGTGTTTATGGATGACTTTCTGTTAAGAAGTTGGGTCTGGTGGGAAGGGGATCACTGCAGGCAAGACCTGGAAGGGGTATCTCGCTCCCTGTAACCTCTTTTCCTGTTTCTTGTTCAACATGACAGAGCAGCAATTCCTCTCCCATAGCCCTATGCCATGCTGCCCAGGCAACTATGAGCTAAAACCTCTCCAAACTGTAACCAGAATAAACCTTTCCTCCTCTAAATACCAGGTGTGGAGCATTATGTTTCAGTGATGAGGAAAGTAACGCATGACAATATTAAATGTTCAAATATAACTTTACTAGCTCCTCTTCCAAAATGACTTTTGTCTTTACATATAGAATAAATTATTGTGCAGTGTATTCAAATCAATGAGTTTGTTAGACAGTTTATTACAGTGTCTGTACAATGGTGTTAGGTGTTGAACTGGAACTGTAGTCATTTCTTTGCTGCTTTTTAGAAGTATAAACATAGACAACTGAATTAGCTCCTGTGAGTCTCAGTGTCCCCTATTATAAACTGGACAGAAACATAGTCTCTAACTTAGAGAATCATGAGAATGAAAGGAATATACATGCATCAAACTTTGCATTTTAATTTTAAGTCTACAGTCAACAAGCTACTGTATGTCAGTGAAAAACCAACTTCAGTCCTTCAAAAAAGTACTTTATAAGACACAAACATCATAAAACTAATTACATTAATCTCCACTCTTTTGTTCATGGGACTGTAGGTAGACCTGGGCAAGTTTAATCATTTTAAGTGATTTGTTCTACTCCTAAAAAGATACCTCTCAGTCAGCCCTCCCCAGGGTTCTTTACAAAATGCTACAAAACCGTAACAATAGGCTTAAATATATAATTGATTCTTGCAATACAAATATTTAGAAATTTTTGCCCATTAAAAATATTAACAAAATAATCATATCACCCTTTAATAAACATCAAACTCTCCACCATGTCTCGATTATTTTAACCTTCAGAATAACCATGAAAAGTAGGAATCATTCTTCCCAATCACTGTTGGTACTAAACTGAAAAAGAAATTAAATATAATAAATCTTTAACCTGTTGAGACCTAAGTGGAACAGGTTCTAGAAATCGCTTTCCATTTCTTTTTTTTTTCTGTTTCCCAATCCTTAAATTTTTAATTCAAAGTACATTTAAGTTTGATTGTATATTAGCTGTACTTAGTTATATATATGCAAGAGAATGATTTTTTACAACATTCCTTACAGACATTTGTGCGATTTACACAATCCAGAAAGGCATCAATGAGAATCATGCACATGCAGAAAAATAAATGAGAACAATTATTAGTAAGTCTTAACAAATCAACGATCTTTAATTTTACTATAAAACATTCACTGAATTCACTGAGAGCCACACAGGTATTTGATAAATTAATCAGTAGATACACAAACCCGAAGAACCTCCGCTTCTTCCACAGGCTAGCAGAAACACCCCTGTCTTTGCCAAGTTTAAGGCTTTATTGCCTCTGTGGGGCTGGACATGAAAATATTTTGGTGCCCCCTAGAGGTAACGAGGGAGTGCACTTGTCAAACCTCAGTAAGGAGAGGCCGCATGGAATTCAGCAGGTCTGTATATCACTCGTCTCTTCATTCTCCATACTTAGGTGGCTCAGATATAACCACAGAGCAGCTCTCAAGCAGGGCTTCGCAAACTTTAGGGTCCATAGAAATCACTTGCAGGGCTTGTTAGAACACAAACTTCTGCCCCTTCGCCCCGCCCCCCACAAGGCTTCATTCTGAGGGACAGAGAATGTGCATTTCCAACTATGGCTGTGGGTCCTAGGGACCACACACTCTGAGCATCACTGGCCTAGAGGATTTTCTCCAGCCTGGGAGCTTTTTGTAGGAGCAGGTTTCAGTACCGTTGGAATTCTAGCACTGTGGAATCTACCTAGCTCCGCACTGCTTGCTTTATCTGAGCATAAACAGTTTGTGCAGAGATGTAAACATCTTTGGTAGGAGGATGATAGCTACTGAAGAACTATAGATCCCTTGATCCCACCAAGAATTTCAGAGGATCTACAGATACATGTGGAGGAAGAAAAACTAATTGGGATTGGAGTCAGGTAACTCAGGCTGGGTTCCTGGCTCTGCCATTTAATCAGTTGCGCCCTGGCTGCAGACCAATATCCTCTGATACAGGGGAGGAAAGCGCAGCCATCCAGAACTGCACTGGGCCTCTAATTCTATCGAATTGTTTGGTGTTTAGTAGCCATGAAACAAATTTCAGTTCAGTCTTAGCCTCTGTGATACCAGGATTTCATATTCATATTTCTAACAAAAGATACTGTGAAGAAATTAGATAACATAACCACTTCCAACGTCAGAAACCAGCATGAATACAGATGCAAAGATGATGAATCTGATCAATGTTATCACAGTTACCTACCTTTGTTTAAACAGAAACTATGATTTTCACTCATAGTTACCTTTTTTAATTGGTTCCCAAGATTTACTCCCTTTCCTATGTAGTGTAACTTTATAACCTTTTATTAAAAATGCAATTTGGAGTATTTTTATTGTATGGGTTTTAGGTGTATCAACTGTTTATGAATTACTCTAGGGACTGGATTTTTCCTCAAGATAACAGAAGACCAGACTGCTTACTATAGTGAATTCCACTTCTCCCTAATCCAGGTCAGGATTTATGGAGACCTCATGTGGTGACAAGAGGGCACCACAGACAGCTTTTCTTGGGTCTGGCTGCAAAAGTCAAAGGGAAACACAGAGCGCATTTGGGAGCAAAGTAATCCAGAAAGAAAACCGAGAGGATAATGTGACTGAAGCACATAAGGCCTCCAAAAATCATCCTGCAGTAATACTGAAGGAATACATAATAACACTTATTTTTAAATGGGAAACCGGGTCACTCATGTATGTTTCCTGTTCCTAACTGAAAAAGTCAATGCCACACACACAAAATTAGTGTGCTCTGCCTCTCAGGAGTTAGTTACAGTGCTTCTCTCTTTCTTTCCTTTTTCTTTTTTCTTTTTTCCCTTGGTGAAGTTCACTGGGCATATCTTCTTATATAAATCGGCATCAAATTAAAAATATGTTTCTGTGGGCATATTGCTATGAATGTTATTTTCAGCTCCCTCTTGGTTTTATACAAAATGAAAAGTGAGCGAAAGAGAGAATCAACCTCCAACTTGTGTCTAAGAATCTCATTCATATCAACAATACCGATAATGCTTATGAATATAGTATTTGGAACACAGCATGCATTCTTGGCAATTAAAATGCAGAACAATGATTCTTACTGGTGGCTAGAATTAAACACAAATATGTCTTGCTGCCGATAAGGTATTAAAGTTGTGAAATTAACTGAGTATATTAGTAAACATGCTGTAACCACATAATTTACTGGTAGGACTAGAGAAACTTCCCTAGGGGGAAGAATCCTTCCACAATGACAGGTACTTGTTCTGCATGGAACTGTCCTTACAAGAAAATGTGACTGGCTTCTCCTTTCTCCATCTTAAGGAAGTTACATAAGAGACCTTTAAGCTAAAATCTAGAAGGACAAACTGAGTTAATAAATGTTAAGTGTTCTAAAGCCTTTAAAAGAAAAGAAATATAAAGCAATGGAATGCCAATGAGTTTTAATTCAGGTTTTGAAGGGGGTACCTTGCTTTAGAACTGTCTTTAAAAGGGCTTTCAGGGTAGGTAGAATTTACCATTATGAAAGAATATCTTGGAAAATTTCACTTGGAGAATTAAGACTATTGCAAGGACATCAGGCTGAGCATATTCGCGAGTTAAATAAATTACTTAATTATCAAGGCACCTACTATACTGCAGATATATTGCTAAATGCTGAAAAGATAAAAATGAACTGAACAGGTCTTCTTGCTTTCAAAACAGCCACAGACAATTATACAAATAGTTACTACTACGCTGAAAGCTGGCATTAGGCTGGGGACCTGCGCAGAAGGAATCAGACCAGGAGGAAGAGGTGATGAGTTTTAAATTCAAGGAAAGGAGCTGACCCATTTAGATGTCATTTCAAACCTACGGTGACACTGGTTTTCGCTGGGGGAGAGGGACAATGGCAGCTTGTGCCAGACACACATTACACTAAAGACACGAGAAATACGGAAAAAAAAAATTTTTTTTCCAAAACAGTGGGCAAAAAACATGCAGAATTGCCCTGGAAGAAAGAAAACAGTATGGTGCAGAGTACGATGCTAGGGATTCCTCTTTCCTCTTCCTTTACCTCCTAAGAGAGTAAAATCACGCAGACACATTCAAACCCTTAGAGTTTGGGGAGCTTATTGTGTATGGAAGACGTCAACCCAGAGTCTGGAGAAGTGCGTGACTATAAAGAAAGGGTTAAAAAGGAAGGGCTGACTTGGAGAGGGGAAGGCAGGCAAGGAGGTTGAAAAACACCGTTTTCCAACTTGGAAAAAGTCTGAACTTTGAAGTTCCCCAAAATACACACGCATGTGTCTGTGAGCTCAGGCAGATCTATTTCCGTAAGGTTTCTTTTTATTTTAAATCATAATCTCTCTGTCTCTCTGTCTTCCCTTCCTGCGCTGCAAACGCCGCACAGCCCCCTCAGGATCGCGTGGCAAAAGCCGCCGCAGAGGCTCTGGCAGCGCTGTTTATTTACGAGCTGCGTTCAAAGCCGCTCTCTCCGCCCTCCCGCTGCAAACGCCCATCCCCTCGGCCGCCCGGGTCACCTCGGGGGCCCAGGCGTTGTGGGGGCGGAGGCCCGGGAAGCCCGGCTCCTCGGGCAAAGTTTGCCCGAGCGTGGGAGCGAGGGCGCGAGCCAGGGCGCACGGGAGCGCGCGCCGCCAGCCCCGGCCTCACCTCTCCCGGGCGAGGTGCGGACTCCCCGCGCGCAGCCGGGGGCGTGGCCGGGCCTCGCGGGGCGGGGCTAAAGGGGTGGGGGCTCGGAGGGCTATATAAAGCCCGCGCCAGCTTAACTTCGGACTTGGGGTTATTTATTTGGGAAGCACCTGGGCATCGGAGAGAGTCGGCGGCGGTGGCTGCTGCAGACGGCGCCTAAAAATAAAAATTAAAAATTAAAATAAAATAAAGGAGGCGGCGGCGCCAGCGCCAGCGAGGGATGGGAGCGCCGAGGCTCCGGAGCGCAGGCCGGAGCTGCCAAGCTTTCGCGGCGCGGCGGGAGTGCTGAGAAAGGGGAGCGTCCGAAGCCCCGCAGCCGGCTCCGGAGGCGCGGGCAGGGTTTTTGTTCCACCGCACTCAGCGTCTGGCAGCCGGGGCGAGCAACTGCAGTTCCAGCGCCAGCCCACCTTCCGGCACCCAGGGAGACTTCGGCGGCTGCGTCTGTCCTATTGTTTAGACACTTGCCAGGGGCTCTGGAGCAGCAGACCCCGCTCTCTGTCGCCGCCTTCCCTCTCCCCGACCTCCTTTCAGGGAGCCGGAGGCGAGGAAAGCAGCTGGGAGAGGGGAAGGGGCGGCGAGAAAGGGCTGCCCGGACTGTGGCTGTGGGGTCAGGTGCAGCATCGGGAGCCGGGCGGCGTCTCCACTTCGGCGAGAGGACTCCTGCCGTGGCCTTGGGAGACCGGATCCCCAGCCTGGGAAAAGTTCCTGTACTTTGAGGAGGACGACCCACTTGTGGGAGGCTGTCCAGGGGCGGCGGGGAAGCTGCGCCTCCGGGAGCTGGCTGTTTTCTTCCACCTTTGCCATCAGGTGTCTGCAGCGTATCCGGGAGACGAGAGAGGCTGCCACAGGCGTGCACACGCGACTGCCACTCAGCTGTGGACTGGGCTCTGGCCGGAGCAGCGGGTCCCAGCCGCCCGCCTGCCCCCTCCCAGCCTCCAGACATCCACCTTAGCTTGATCCTCCTGCTGGCCTGCCTGGTTGGTGGCAAGTCCAGCCCCAGCCCCTGCCCACTCTGTCTTCGCGGGAGCCATCGTCCTCAACTTGGCCTCTTGGATTTCCTCTGCTGGGGTTCTGACTAGTGGATATTCTTTGCCGGGCTGCAGCGGTCCTACTGCCCATTTGTCTTTCCGCGTGACCTCAGGGCAGGCTTTGGTGCAGAGCATCTCCAAGGACGCCCGGCGGGAGGCGGGATCGGCGAGACTTCCCTCAGCGAAGTGCATGTGTGTTTGCAAACCATCCTGGGCGAGGACCGGTCCTGGCTGCCGCGGTGCCGCTGGCGGGGTAGAGGCCGCGTGAGTGAGCCGAGCTCTGCGCCGCGCAGCGCCGCCCCGCGCCCCTCTGGGCTGCGCAAACAGCCCCGTGCGCCCCCGCGCGCCATGCCCAGTGGCTCGGCGCGCTCAGCTCAGGGCCCGCAGGGCTCCCGCGCCTTCTAGCTTCAAGGAGCTCACTTTGATCAGGACCACCATTACCATCGAGCTGCCCTCTTCCGCCTGGTACTCTCTCCACTGGCATCGGATTCGCAGAAGAGTGCGTGGGATCAGAGTAACCCCCACCCCCTGCAACTGCATCTTCGCGGTGGTTGGGTGCCAGGGCTCTTTTAGCGACAAGCTAAGTTGATCCTTGTGAGACGGAAGACGCGTGATCTCGTCTCCATTGCTATCTGAATCTCCTTGCAGTCTTGGCAAGGCCATTTGATTTTCAGGTTCTAAAGTTGCCCACGGAGCCCCTGCCCTGCTAGAAGAGGATAGAGAGAGGGAGGGGAAAGGCGTGTGCTCCTATCGGCTCTACTCCTTTGAATATCACCACTGTTCTGTATTATTTTGTGCCCGTTTCCCCAGAGGCACTCGGGGCTGCTGACCCCGCGCCAAGAACTGGGCCTCAGCCCCTGCGCGGTTCTCTGGGAGCAGCGAGCTAAAGAGAAACCCCAACGCCCTCGAGTGAGGAGGCGGCGGCGGGGGAAGATGCGCGGCGTGAGCTGGCAGACGCTGTCCCTGTCGCTGGGGTTAGTGTTGGCGGTCCTGAACAAGGTGGCGACGCAGGCGTGCCCGGCGCAGTGCTCCTGCTCGGGCAGCACCGTGGACTGTCACGGGCTGGCCCTGCGCAGCGTGCCCAGGAATATCCCCCGCAACACGGAGAGACTGTGAGTATGCGCTTTCGCCTTGCTCTTTCCCCGTCAGGGTAGCCCACTTCTTGCTCTGGCCTGGAGGGACTCAGCAGCAAGGAGACCCTTGCCAGGGCAGCCCTGGCTGGCTCTCCTGGGGGTCTGGGTCTTTGCAGGGGAGGGCAAAGCACTGGCAGGCAATGCCCTGGGAGGGGCCTCTGCCCCACAAGGGGCGGGTCCGCCCGCAGCAGCGCTGGGTTCTGTTTCCCAGTCCTGTCCCGCCACTCTGAACCCATGGGGACGGAGTTCTGCGTAGCCAGGGAGATGGGAGATTGGGGACTTGTATTCAAGGATGCCCAGGGCAAGCCAGACGCGACTTTGTTTCCCAGATTTAGTAAACGGAGTCACCTTGCGGTGGCAAACGCGCGCAGGTCGGTTTAAGGGCCGAATCCCCGCCCTTTGCGCCGCGCGCTGGCGCGAAGGGGATTGCAGGGGTACTCGGGCGAGAGAAACTTCCGCTCCCCGGCTTTGTGTCGCCCTCCTGGGGACGAAGGGAGGGCAGACAGCGTCTTGGGGCGCCGAGGGTACTTTTCCCCAGACTGCGGGGGGAAAGGTGTTACGGGACAGGGACTGCTCTGTTAGTGGCGTGCGCAGTGCCCCCGCGACTGTCCCGGTCCCCATCTCCTGCGGGGAGGCGGCGGCGGCTGTGTTGGGCTCGGGAGGCGCCTCCAAGCCGGCAACTGCGGTGGGGGCCCGCATTCCATCCGGTAGGCGAAGTTAGTTCTACTGCTCCAAAGAGAACTTGCCAGCCCGGTCTGTTTGGCGACCCACGCCCCCCCTCCCGCCCCCCCGGCCAAGTCCCGAGCCCCGAGCCCCGAGCCCTGAGCCCCGAGCCCCGAGCCCCGAGCCCGGTCCACCTTCCTGGCAGTCTCCGCCCCCCCTCCCGTGGCAGCTGCGCCACTCCTTCCCCTCTCCGCGCTCCGCTGCCCGCAGACATCCCCTCCTCCCCGCCTCTGCCAGTCGCTAATGAAGAAGTGACTGCTGCCCCGGTGTGGCCGGCCCACGCGCTCCGGGTGGGGCGCGTCCCGAGGTGCGCGAAGTGGAGCGTGGAGGCCGCTGTCTTTGTGAGCCCGAGTTACCGCCCCGCGCCCTCCAGCGCGCCCGGGCGCACTGCGCTCTCCCCGGTGCGCTTGGGCTCGGCGGGCGCTGCGGGCTGCGGGCGGGGGCGGCGCGCTGGTCCTGTCTCCCTGGGCCTTTTCGTCGGCTGTGAGGGCCCCGCACTGCGGAGAGGACGCCTTGGGACTTTATGCGCCACCTCCAGTCGCCCTTCTCCCACTCTTACCCCTCACACTCAGTTTAAAGGCCCGATTGAGTCTTTTTCTTCTTTTGGGAAGGGTCACCTACGCCCGGTCTCTCCGGTGGATCCCTATTCTTTCCTTTCCTCCCTCCCAAGTCCTTAGTGCTGGACAAGTGAAGGCCTTCTGAGGCTGGGTGTCTCTTCAAGAAGTGATTCATCTCATCGTTCTAGGCTGGGGAGTAGCGGCTCTTGTTGCATCACAGAGCCCAGAGAAGATCCAAGGATGATAGGAGGAAAAACTTGAGGATTCTTTCTTGGCTTAGTATGGAAAAGTGGATTGGGGAGAAGGATGAGAAGTAATGCAGAATTTTGTTTTAGCAATTGTCATTTCATGCTAGTCGGAGCAGCTTAAAGTGTAAACATCAACATGCCTTACTCAACCAAAAAAGTATGCAGTGGGAGAAAAACGAAAATTGAGTTTAAAGTCTTTCGAAAGAAAGTATGAGGGCTATGTAACGAGTTTTCAGGAAACAGTCTACTCAGTGTTGGCTTATAAAATTCTGTCATTAACTTACGCGCTTTAAGCATAGATTTTAGACATGAGGTTTTATACATCACCATGAGCCTTTTTGCATGAAGGAGGGCATAGAAACCTCTGCAGAACCTGGCCTTACTTGGAAGGATTGGAAGCAGGGCAAGTTTAGATCTTGACCTGAGATGCCACAAAGGAGGGTTGTGGCTGGTAAAGGAAACGTGGTGCTGAAACCCGAATAGAAATGTCAGGGCCTGAGTAGCCTTTCCACTACTGATTCTGCTAGTAAGTTTCCACTTCACCACCGCCGCGGGGGGCCAGAGCAGCCAAGGAAGAGTTTAGTTTTCATACAAACATAGAATTGTTGGAAGGTAAATGCCCTTAAATGTGAGGCTTTGAAATCCAAACCGTTTCATCGCATTCTAACCTGTTCCTTTGCTTTAGAAAGTTTAGCACACTATCTACCTCCCTACCTATCTCCCTACCTACTTAGTGTTCTGAATTTTAAAAATTTCTTCTTCCGTAGTATGAGAACATTGTTCATTTCACTTCCTGACTCGAAGTCCTTGGGGATATGCCTAACAATAATAGCAGAATACCTATGAAATTAATACACACATCCTTATGAAAACAGAAATCGGAATAACTCCCATACATACATTCCCCCAACACAACTTCCTAACAGAATCTCTTCGTTTTTTCCTCTATATACCAGACAAGAATGAATTTTGTGACCTTGAGTCATTAATAAAATATCCTTTCAAAGGCTGCCTCCTCCAATCCCAATACTTTGCTAAACTACAAATTGAATTCATTTTTAAGGTTTAAATTCTAGCTGCTTTTGTTTTGTTTTGTTTTGTTTTGTTTTTGTTTTAAACTTCGTTTAACCAAGTGTAATAGAAATGAAAAGGAACTTTCATTTTCTGGTTATCTCTTAGTGATCTGAATGGAAATAACATCACACGGATTACGAAGACTGATTTTGCTGGTCTTAGACACCTCAGAGTTCTGTAAGTGAGTTCTTCCTCTGTAATTTGGAAAACTGTTTGATTTTAAGATTACACGTTTAGAACTGTTACTGGTCACTGTTTTTAAATCCTGCCCAATGACATGAACAAAAAAAATGTAAAGGTCTTGTTTTCTCTTCTTTTCTTTTTCCATCACTCTTTTACAAAATTAGTAAAAATCAAGGCCTTTATTTTAAGATTGGATACCTGCCATAGAAACAATATTGTACGAATGACCTCAAATCTTTGGTTTACCATACCCTAAGTGGCTTCTGTGTATAAAAATGCAAAATAGTTGCTTTTATAATATGAATAAATAATGTGAGTCATCTGATACTTTTCAGATTTAAGATAAACTTGACAAAATTTAAGTGGATCTGTGTTTTATTATTACTGAGATAAAAATGTTCAGGTTTTTAATTTTTTTTTGCAAAGACCAGAGATAATTTTTAACATTAAAATCAAGCAATTGAACTTATCAGCAGGTTTTGTTGGAACAATGTTTATTTATAAAAGTTTCATTGGCCATGTTTTGAGTTGTTCCTTATATTTACTTTGCCTTATGTAAAATTGTTGTAATGTGATTACTTTAAAGAGTGTGTTAATTTAGCTGTGTGTAAACCATCACTGGAGAATCAGTGTTATGTTAAATTGTTTCCTCCCACAAGATTGTAAATATTTACATCTGATGCTCATATACTTTTGACCACTGTACATTCAGTGTTCAATCTTTAAGGCACACTTTGGCCCTTATGAAATCTTCAGACTGCTGATGTGTATTCAGAAGTCAAAATTGATGTACTTGTGTGATGAATTACTACGGATTGGTTCCTTAGTTAAGAATTCAGTTGTAAATTCATGTACTAGAAAACAACTATCAAAGCTGAAAATGTCATCGGTGGCTTCTCACTTGTATTTTAAGGTTCATAGTTTCAACCAGCAGATTTTGGGAGAAACTGCCTTTAGTGTTTTCTATGAGAATTTTATGATGCGGACGTCATTTCTCCTCCCTGAGTTCTTTCACATATATCATCATTAAATTTGCTATTTGATCTTAACCCGGATCTCAAAATCTATCTTTAGAAAAGCAAAAAGGCTACATGATTTTAGTTGCTGAATTGAAACATGCTGAGAAGGTGACATTAAGGAGCCTGTTACTTTATATATTTCAGTCAGCTTATGGAGAACAAGATTACTGCCATTGAAAGAGGAGCATTCCAGGACCTTAAAGAACTGGAGAGACTGTAAGTATTTTCAATTCCACCCTCGTGACAACATAACTGTAGCTTTACAAACCCTTGGAATTTCAAGGATTACGTCTTCAATTTCATGTCTTAGCTTTTAAAAGTTTGCAAAAGAGGGAAGATGAATGAGTGTTTTTCAGACTAATTTACAACAAATAGACTTTGCGGATAAAGAATACTTGCATGTAATAAATCACAGAATCACAGATTTAATTTCCTTGGATATTTATTTCCTAGCTAACCATTGTTTTGGTAGTGGAAGACATACATGTTTTTCCTATTTTGTCATCAGATGTGTTTTATTTGTTTGTGCAGGGGGAAAATGGTGATTTTATTTGCATTAGTGGTGCAAGAGAGGGTTACTGATAGCCATTTTAACTTCCATGTTGTTGTTTTGTGTGTCTTTCATGACATTTAAATAAATATTTTAAATTTTTTCCTGTTATTTTATTTCTTGATATTTAACATAGTGAACGTGGCTAATAGCTGTTATTCATAGTTTATTTCACTACTTAATAGTAGCTTTAAAAATGTTTTTGCCGAAAATTTAAAGATTAAAGTAAGAAGTGTATAGCTAAGGTATAGTCATTTAACATTGATTCTTTTTTCCTCAAACAACATTAATATAGACTTCAGACTATAAAAATATTTTAATATTGACTTCAGACTATAAAAAATATTTTAATATAGAGTTCAGACTTTAAGAAATATTTTTTCAGGCCACAATATCTTCTGTATTAATGTACCTTACTTGAGGGCAAGTATTTTATACTCACAGTATGTATATCTACAAAAGATAAAACTAATGCAAGATAAATTGCAGACTTGGTACTCTTAAATATGGATTCCACATCTCATATGTTGATTATTCTTATTTGGCAGGCTTGCATTTTAAGGGCCTATAAAAGCTCTATTAAAAGTAGCTCAATTATTTGAATAAGTTTCCATGCCTGCTTTAAGTAGTCACATCAGATAAAAAAACATTTTTATTTAAAATAATGAAATGTGGTCATTTTAATCATAACATATATTCAGGTTCACTTGGCCTCAGGGCAAAAGTTAATTATGTGTAAATTGCCCCTAAGTAGAAAAATGTTTTGTCATCTTCTGAGATATTCATGACTCTATGGTCCACATTTTTATCACCTCAAATAAAAAAAAGAAATGTGTACATTATTTTACCATAAAACTTTGCCGTGATAAATATTACAACATAGGAAATGTAATTGTGGAATTCAGAGTAAATTTAAAATCATTACTTTGAACTAATTTTGGGAGGGGGATAAAGAAACAAGCATTTGGTTGAGTTCAAAACAAAGTTCATAAGTTCATAACCTATTTTTAAGTATATGTTCTGAGAGTGTGTATCCTTTGATCTTCATTGGCTTTCATGAATAGTTAGTATCTAGTAAGTAACTTACAATGGTATTTTTAATCTATGCACTTAAAAAAGTATCAATATATTTTAAATGAATAGATAATGTAATTAATAATTTTATCATTAACAATTTTGTAAAACTAATTTCTAGTCATTGCATAGAAATATCTGCATCTTGATAGATAAACAGGTTTTAAGTCATGGAAAGAGTCATAATGGCTTTTCATGCAGCCTCTACTTTGCTTATATTGAATTTTAAATGTTTTCGGAACAATAGAACAAAACACACTTTGTAATTATTTTTCAAGTAACCACAGAGTACCATCTGAACTTTTATCTTGAATAAGTTAACATTTCCTAAAAATTATTAACCAGATGCTGTATGATCTGAAATTTGATTAGGGCTGTAAGTAGGTACTAGATTTTGCCTTTCACTTCCCGGGGGAATGTCACTTCATCTCAGAACAATTTTCTGTTCTACCAAGACTGAGTCAGATGTTTCAGAGTGGGAGGAGGATTTGTAATTTTGAATGAAAACTAATATATATGCAGGACTTCTTTAAATCACCCCAGCTGTTGGCTGAGAGCAAATATTTCATATTTGTGAGGAAAAGCTGAGAAAATTCCTTTTGTTTACAACTGCCAAGTCCATCTGATGGAAGCACATTGTTATCTGACAGCCAATTCATCTCCTTGGGACTCTGGAATTCAAAACCATTTCTTAGGAACATTGTGGATACACTTTTCAAATATTTGTTTTTTAAATAAATTACATGGCAAAGCAGTTTTACTAAGAAATGTATTCAAGTTACTGTGAAACAAACTATTTTAAATTTTCAGTACATTGTTTTAAAAAAATAAAAGTTGATAACAATGACAAAAAGTGCCTTGAGAGTTCCATATTCAAATTTTTATGGCTTTTGGTACATACTTATATTTTAGTCACTGCCATTAGCATCAAAAACATTGCTTTTTCAAGAAAAACCAAGGAACAATGTGAGAGACAGGAAGAAATCAATGAATTAACTTTTAACTAAAAATTTAAAATTTGATTCAGATGTGCAATTTTAAATCACACTCTAAATTATGAAAAGACATGCAAGTACAGGTTTATTTTATAAATGTCACCTATACAGAGAAGCAACTTACTTTTTATTACCTATATGAAGAGCAAAGAAATAAAATGTTAATTTTATTTGTGCGTAATTAATAGCTCTAAGTTATTCTCATTTTAGAATAAGAAAATACTAAATGACATTTTGTAAATTTGCAAAGTTATATTTTTTTTCCTTATTTTATGGGGATGGAGCTCTAACTCGATCTAGAGAAAGAAAACAAATCTGAAAACAGAAGATAAGCTCTTGGCCTTTTAATAAATTTAACTTTCAATTTGTAAGAAAGAACATCATGTTACTAATTTTAATTTAGTAGTACCTTGGGAGGAGAAAGCCATTATTTGTAAATGAAAGCAGTATAGCTACAAAAGAAAGATACTTTTTCCAATTAAAAGAATGTATGTGATTCAGAATTTTCAATCAAAATGTCAACACTTGGATGAGTGGGTTAAGGTGAAAATATTTTCTTCCTCCTTTGCCTGCCTCCTTCCTTCCTGTCTGTCTGCTTTGCTCCATTACTTTTCATTCCTCTTTCCTCGGCCTCTCCCTTCCTCCCTTCTTTCCCCTTTACTCCGTTCCTTTTATTGGACAGAAAACAACGTCAGGTGAGGGGATCAAATCATCATCAAAATGTGGTTGTGAATCACTGTTTAAGGACTGAGTTTTCACCCTGCCTGCCCACCATGAGTGTACATTATTTCCTGACTTGACAGTTAGCTGCTGGATTCCCAGATCCAGCTTGTGCAGTGGCAGGTTTTCTAGAATTCTCTATATTGGCAGCAGTACCTGTTTAACTGAGAAAACATGAAGCATTGAGAATGTGCCTCTTTATTAGCATAGTTCTGTATGAAGTATACTTCACAGAAGATACCTATATATAAATCTGCAATAAATTCTCCATGAAGAATTATTATTATCATTATCACTATTATTATTATTTGAGACAAGGTCTTGTTATGTATTCTAGTCTGGACTTGAACTCACTGTGCAGTCCAGGCTTGGCCTTAAACTTATGGCAGTCCTCTTGCCTCAGCCTCCAGAGTGCCTAGGACGCAGGTGTATACCACCATACCTGCATCCAAACAAAATTATTAATTCATGATATTTCACAGCTGGAACAATCTAGATAGTTAGAAAAGTAACAGTGGGACACAGAAATTGTGCACGCTGGTGTAAAAATTTGTGTTATATTTATAGTTTCTGTACAGTTAGACGTTACGTTTATAGAACTGGTTAATCCAGTTCTATTTTATGGTCTTTTTTGAGAACCTGGGCTATTTCAGGGTCCCAGTAGTGGAAATCATCTTTTCCTATGAAAATTCCTTCAGAACACAAATGTAATTCTATGAGAAAGTTTTTCACATTTTCTAGGGCTGTCATTATTGTGCTATTTACTCTAATACTACAGAAATGAAATGCATACATGCCTAACAATGTTGGTGAGAACCAATAGCATACCATGGAAAATCTTGGATATTGGGCTTTCCACGGACATTACCATCACCTTATACCCTTCCGTCAGGAGATCGCAGAAGTGACGAAGGCAAGCATGTGGACTGCTCCGTCTTTTCCTGCCAGTGATGTTTAAATATTAAGAAAAATACACTGTTTTAAGTGCTTCAAATTTTAACATCTTTATATTTGAAATGATGTTTTTCCTACTAGTTTTGTCATTGGATATTTATTTTGTTAGAAAACTAGACCTGCACATATTTTTCTGCAATGCAAAAATGGTAGAAATCATGGAAAATATGTCTATTAACTCAAATTGTTCAGTTTCTACTAAGTTGATATAAAGCATAGATGTTCATTTTACTTTAGAAAATCTAAATCCTTTTGCACTAGAACTTACATTTGAGTAAGCATTATCTTCTTATGAAGCAATGTCTAAAAGGTCCATTTGTATTCTTTTCCTAAGGTGGTGATGACTTAGTCCTCTTTGTGTGAACGCAGCATTCATAATCAAGCGACAGTATGAATCTGGGGGCTGGGACATCCTAGGCTGTTGGCTGTAGGTGGCTACGCATGAGTTCAAATAGAGACTGAAGTGAAGCAGTGTTTATCCTCTGTTCACAAAAATGGAAGAGAACCCCTTTTCGACTAATCCTATGAGTTTATGGACAGCACATAACTCATACCTTTTCTTATTGTAAGGGCAAATAATAGTGCTAATCTTCTTGGAAAAGAATGTAGGCTCATCTCAAAAGGATTGCTTTCTGGTATCTTTACACCTAAATTTAAAATCACTGCAGTCCATGTCTTAGAAATTCTCTGTAAAGAAGCACATTTGGGCTCTGTAACAAAGACTTCAGTATGCTGCATCTATGAATTGTCAGTTATTCTCATGTGTTTGTAAGCAGCATGGAGTATTTTAAGTTAAACTTACTGACTGTGGTCATAGAAAGTGTTAATGTCACAAGTTAAGCAGAACTTTGAGTTAATCTGAGAGAGTTCCTTCTGTTTTAATGGGCCCTGCAGTCAAATGGTGGTGAGAAGGCCTGTTTGCCTTTTTGTGGACCATTTTATAAATTCTGAAGCAGGAAGGCTGTTTATTTTTCCCACATCTGTTTTAGGCTCTTCCTTTGTCACAGTGTTTGCTGGATGCTGTGTCCTTTATGTCTTCCCTGAAATGAGTGGTTTAGTTTGCACTGTTACAATGTATGTGTAGAAGCAGTGAATGTCAAATATTTTACATTTAAGTCTGTCTTTCATTACTTTTGGATACCTTTCTGCTTGAGTTATGCCTTGTTGACTACATTTCCTATGTTTGCCTGGAATGGGAATGGGAAACTTTTCTGTCTGGACTCTGTATGCACCATCTTTATTTATTTATTTACTCATTTATTTTTTCTTCATGGCAGAGTGTATGTGCTGGCCTAAAGGAATATTAGTGAAAATACTTTCAGCAGGAAAGCTTGGTAACACTAGGAATGAGTTAGTAATATGGAAGTTGGAATATTGCTTTTAAGATAACATTTACAAAAAATACTTGGCTTTCCTCTTTATAGCATTCTTCTGGTCAGCATGCAGTGGGCTGTTTTGGGGTGCGCTACTCTTGAAATCCTGGTGATGGAGCACAGGGTGTGAAGTAGCTGAACATCCTTGTCCAGCTCGTCCAAGTTTTAGACACCTTGTGATATTCTCTGCCAGTGCCTGATGTCCCATAGAATAACAGGCTAACGTACATCACTTTTATTGTTGGCTGTGCTTTTCAAACACATGCGAACTCTCTTTCCTTCTTTTAAAATCAGAAACATTAAGACAGACTTGAGAAATTCTTTTATTTCAATCCCCTGTGAGATTCTGATCACATTCGTTCATCTTTAAGAACTATTTTCTTCACATTTAAAACGAGGATGATCATTTTAGTATAGTAATATTGGCAATACAGAATTTATGTAGGATGAGTATATATATATATATATATATATACGTTTATACATATACATATATGTATATATAAATATTTACTCAAATAGTTCAAGTAATATGTAATATTCAAACTATATATATATATATATATATATACACACACATATAGTTTCGAACAACACAACATACACTGCTTGAAGAACTGTTACCATTTCTCAAAATTTGAGTTGAGGAATTATTTTATCAAAGAGTGTACATGTCACATTGATCTTTGCTATTATTTCATTACGTAATTTTCCGTACCATTTAGTATGTCACCAACAGAATACATGAGAAAATATTATAAGATCTCCTTCATGTGTTTTTTTCCTCAGTGATTTTCATATACTTCTGAATATGTAGAGAAATACCAATAAGCAAAGGAATTAAATAAATAGGAAGCAGCATTTTTACTAGTAATTGTTGACCTCTGTAGCAGAGAATAAAGGATGAAAGTTTCATGGCTATCACTACTGAAAATACAGTCTCTTTATATAATATAAGCTAAATTAGCAGCACTGCTGAAAATTCAACTTTGAAATGCAAGATAAATGTTAAAATATTTGCTTAAAATGTTAGAATAAAACCAGTATAAAAAGACAAGTGGAAATTTTATCTGAGAAGGAGAGGAGCTAATTAATCATTTATGAATAAGGAAAGGAGATTAGAAATGATAGGATTTTAAAGCCAGAATTTATCACACACTACAAATCAGGCCTGCTGCTAAAATGCCTTATGTTTACAACAAAGTGTAAATACAAAGTGTAAATTTTTCACAGCCTTTAGTAAAATTGTTTACACTTTGCATTAGATAGAGGGTTGCAAATATTACTTGAGTTGAAGCTTGAAAAAAGTAAGGGACTCTAATCTTTACCAAAGGACAAGAGTCATTCAAGCAGCTGGCACATAATAATGTAAAATAAAGCTTGTCAATAATACCCAGGTGCCCTTCAAATTGAAAGGGTTCAGAATTAGCATTTCAGAGGACAGTGCTTTGTGCAGCACACAAAGGTCATTTACCCCTCTGAAAGTCATGTGGAAATATCTCTGACAGCACAGAGACAGGTTATTGGGATCCCTTTTCCTCTTTGTCCTAGGTGAAATGATCTCAGGGAAATGCATCACACACCTTTTTGAAATCATGAATGTGCAGTTGAGAGAATTCTCACCCAGTCCTGGGGTCTTGTGGTCAGGTCCCCAGTTAGGGATGATGACACAGCTAGATGTCATTTATACATTACATCCGTTCTCTCTCCTTGGATATAATTGAGTGTTCTTATTCTAAACAGTGGGCATTTGACTCACCTGATCTTCTTCAGGGAGCTCATTTCTGTTGGCTCTCGTGAATAATCCAGTGCAATCTACTTAATTTATGTGGCTTTTCTGTCCTAGGACCATCACTTCAACTCATGTACATGGTAGTTCTTGTTATGACACTATGACCTTTAAGCTGCTAAGAAATTTTCTCCAATGAGGAAGTGAGTTTACTATTTTTCAAGGTCTTTCTAATAGCTGTTTTGCACTTTAGCAGTCTTTAGTATAATTTCAGATATTTTAAAAGTGCTCTTTAGGTTAGGGATTTAATTTCTGGTCATTGTATAAGAATCCTTTCTTTTAAATGTTTCTTTATTGAATATTTTATTGAAGTTTTACTTTTTAATCCTAATATTTGTACTTTTGAAGACAGAAGGAAATAGAAAAAAGTGTACTAATACTCTTTTTAGATAAAAAGTAAACTTATTTTTCATTATGTCTTATTATTTAGTGTTACTGCTCTCTTTTGTCCAATATTTCTTAGTATTGTGCAAGAAATAGAAATGTATCATGATTGATTTCAACATATTAAGATCATTCATAATAACTTTTATGAAGGGATAATAAACTAGTTGAATTCAGAGAAAAATGACTTGATACATTTCTCTTTACACCTAAAATTTAGGTATTTAAAACTAGTGCTCAAAATAGTTAACAAGAATTTTTTTTAAATAAAACTTGGTGTTTTATTTTCAGATGAGTGTTTATAAATATTTAAGAAATGAACTGTCAAACTATATTTTCTTCAAGGAAAAATTGATGAAGAGGAGTGTTTGTCATAGCATTATTTTGAATTATCATATAGGAATGTTTACTGTGTATTTCTTGAGGGGGAGTGATTCAGGAGATGTGTTCCAAAGTCACAGTACCCCAGTTCAAGTTCTTGCTTTGTCCTCGAGTTCTGTTCTTCTCTTCAAAGCAGCAGTCAGAATCATACCTACTCATGAGCATATTGGGAAGAGTGAATTAGATAATTCATGTAAACGTCCCTAAACAGTGCCCATCAAGTAGTAAGTGCCAGATATGTTAGCTGTTATTTGTAAATTTAATTAAGAAAATGGGAGATGATGATAATATGATTAAGAAAAAGGCACTACTTGTATTCAATCTGAAATAGCTATTTTCTGATAGTATTTGAAGTTCTACTTATACAGACGTATTAACAAGAAAGCTAGTAGTCAGGTATGTAACTGAAATTTTAAAAACACATTGAATTTCATTCAGCTTCTAGGTGATGTTGAGAATTTGTGGGGTGGGGGAGGGGGGAATGGATGTTGATGCAGGGGAAAGGAGGTAACTGTTATTTAGGGCACAGGGAAGAAAGTTGGGAGGTAGGTATTTGGTTAGTCAGAGCATGGCGTCAACCTCAAGGCGGGTCTATCTCCAGGAGTATGACAGAGAAAAATTGTGCTGATATAAAGCATGTATACCAGACCCTTACTGAGGTATTTCACAATGCAAGAACAATCTGTTCTCATTCATTTCTTCCTAAGAAACTACTAACTGCCAGGGGAAGATTAGAAAATGTTGCATGGGAACAGACTGGTCTCCTTGCCTTTTAATGCAGTTCAAAACTTAGTAAGTGCCAAAGAGGGAGGGAAGGAATGCAAAGATACAATCTTTACACTTGAAGAGACCAGTGTAGCGACTAACTGTAATGCACTTGAAAGCCTCTTACTTTCCAAATGCTTTGGAGACACAGGAGGGAGTCACTGACGGCATTTAGCAAAACTGGGAATTTTCACAGAAGATGTAAGAAGGTGTCATTTGCCAAAGAGGGAAAGCACACTGTACCAAGAGTTGCCTCTGCAGGAACTCAAGGTCTGAAGAACGGGCCTACTGTGACTGAAAAGTGGGGTTAGGTTTGCTAATCAGATGGCTTCGGTATAATTAAGAAAACCCATGTCTGCCATTTTTAGAAGTCAAAATTGGCACTTTGGATAATACACATTTTCCAGGAATGGTTGCTTTCCTAGAAAAGTTCACATTACCTCGCTTGTAAATATTTGTAATCTATAGTTTTGAATGACTAATATAACAAGCCACAAAGTAAGGGGTATTTGGTTGAAATTAGAAATGCTAGACTCCAGAGTTACTTCTTACACAGAAACAGGTTCAGCAGAAAACAAATACAAGCTTTTGGTTTCACTTTGAACTGATCATATGCTTTAGTCATATAAGTGGGAAGTAAATCTGCCCTTTTCACAACTAGTTTTATTCTTTGCTTCTTACTTGTCTTGGCATAGGTTTGTATTAGGATACATTTTATTAAGTGCTGAGTATGCTTTTATAGATAGACTTCTTAATGGGTTTATGGTCGCTACCCTAGCTTCATGGTATCTTTGAATATTGAAGAAGTTCTGAAGTTCACCTTGTCTAACATCTCACTTAATGTAAGGTTTCTCTTTGGTATGTCCTTTCCAGGATAAAATGTCCACTTTCTGCTTGGCTATATGTGGAATTAGGAGTGGAGTTTTCCCAAAGTAGATCTTTGCATTTCTTACTGTCTCTAATTCTTAGAAAGGACTTCCTCATTACCTACTGTCTTAAGAACTGCAACCACTGGTCTCATTTCTGCCCTCTAGAGACTAAATTAGTCTTCTAATTCTGCTTGTAGTTGATGATCCTTTAATTATTTCAAGAGTGATATCCCTTCTTTCCTTGCGTTCAAACATGTATCTTTAAGGTAATGATAAGAAGTACCTCTGGTTTTCTCAGTGTGCCATTAGTTTCTGGACTGACTTAGCCCACTAAGCTAAGCAACTTGTAAATCACTTGTGTGTATTTCACATTAGCTAGTCTGCCTTTTATTTAGATTGGGAGAAAAGAAAAGTCAGAGATAGGCAGTTATTTAAAATTTAATATTTAATTGTACACCTAAACCGAATCGAATTGGAATATTTGAACATGAGAGATAGAATTTTCTCACTTTATTGTATAGGCCTAGGTGACCCGCCCCCCTCCCCCAATTTAGTTACATAGGATCAGGGCTTAAACTGTGTTAGACTTGCAGTCAAATGATTTTCTCAGACACTGAGAACATTCCAGTGTTGGTTAACATTTAATATTTTAACTCTGCAGCTTTGAATTCAGTGAAGAGTTGAGAATTGTGGGTTTATGTTTGAACTTCATTGTGTTTTTTTGTTTTTGTTTTTGTTTTTTTTCTGATTTTGCCTGTGGGCCCACATGATGCTGAGTCTTGTTCATCCTTTTTTTCTTTTTTCCTACTAAATAAATTGGTAACAAAATTGAAAGTCCCATCTTTCCACAATGCCTTGGCTAAAAATTTAGGTTGTTTAGGATAGTGTATGAATTATTTTAAGACACTGTTTACTGTAGTGTGTGAGTCTATCATGAAATCCTTCAGCATTGTGTGTGCTCTGGTTGACTGATATTGCGAGGGAGTTGAGTTTAAAGTTTAGGCCTCAGAAATCATCATCTGACTAAGCATAATAGGAAATTCCTTTAAAGAATCACGTAACAAAAGGTGTAACCAACTTTTGATTTGCAATGCTTGAATTCTTTTGAATGTCATTTCATTCTTTCTTGAAATACAAGATGCAGCATGCAGCTACCAAATCGCAGTCTCATTGTTGGATATTTTCTATGTAACATAAGCTTTGTTTTTGTTTTCTCAAAAGGCGTTTAAACAGAAATCACCTTCAGCTGTTTCCTGAGTTGCTGTTCCTTGGGACTTCGAAGCTATACAGGCTGTAAGTAGACAGAAATAGTTATTGTTGCTTTGGGTAGTATGTGGTGTTTTCTCAAATATGTTTTGGATCTGTTTCCTTGTGCTTTCCTGGAATCTATTCACCAATAGATTAATGGATTCAAAGCTTGACTTTGTATTTTCTAAAGGTTATTTGTGATTGGTTTTCCGTTGGCCTTATTTGGCTAGCATTTAGTGACTTATATATGTTATTGTAATTGTATAATCGTTTTGGTCATGTGACGATGGTGAGATTTACCTGTTGGAAACTTTTGTTTGAATTCTAAAGAGAAAAATTGCCACTGTGCTTCCTCTTAAGAGGAAGTTGGCAGGGTGTTCTTGTAAAGCTGAGGATCTTAATGGCAGTTCTTTTGGTATTATACCTGTACTCAAGTAGTAGTGTTTATTAGTCTGAAAATATTATTATAAGGTATTTAACAAGTGCTGTAAATTCCCTCTTAAATATTTCTTTTAAAGTCAAAATTCCAAACTCTGCAATATGAATGACTGTAAGGTTTTCATATCAAATACATCATAGACTATTAAAGGAAGTAGTTCTTTAATGGAGCATAATGTGAATATTAGGTAGAATCAGCTTTTCCTTCTTGGTGTGCTTATTTGCCAACCTAATGTACAATAGTGAAAACACATTTTTGAAAGCTTTTAAAATTAAATTTCAGCCCTGTGAATGATTCTGTGCAGATGGGAGCTAAGCTACAAAGTGTTGGAAAAATAAATAGCAGTGAGTATTGATATTCGTGTATGTTGTGAAAAACTGCTGGGACATGGAGAGTGAATGGTTGAGAGCAGGCCCACCTGGACGGAGGGGAAGTCCCATATGGTCCTATCTGAAGAGAAAGTGTGCATATTGCTTTTTTCCGTGCTTGACTTTGTAGCCAAGGCTTTGTAGCCTACGGTTTAGTATTGTTATCAATTCCAGAAGTAGGAGAACAGTCCTCCCACACACACCACAGTCGAAGCCAAGATCTGTGCTCCATCCTCATGATACCTTATTTCACCCTAGGGAGAACTTTCCCGGATGATGCGTCACATCTTGTCTCTAGTCTAGAGTCTGACTTCCCTGATACTGCTCCTCTAAGGCTAGCTCAGGTCGCTGGCAGTAATATTCTTTTCCTGCTTAATTGGCCCAATTGAGTGTGCTTTAAAAAACCAAGTAAAGAAACTTCTTTTAACAAATATTCTCTCGAGGCTATTTTTACCAAGGAAATAGTATGTAGATTGCTATAAAAATTATATGTACCTATACGAGTTGAAACTTCTATTTAAATATTTGCTTAGTGTTTGAAAGAATGGCCACAGAGTTGGTTTTAATAGTATTCCATTTCCTATTTTAGTTATTAGTGACGGAGGGATTTGAAATTACTAACTTCAAGGCTCGTATTCAGTGAGCACTAGTGAAGGGCAGCGTCGCTAGTGGCCTATATATACACAACACACAGCAGCTTAGGAAAATCTTTTCTTTGTGCTATAAAAATGAATTTAAATGGAATAACTGTTATCTGGAATTTAAATAACGAAGTTGAAGAGGCGGAAATACAGGAAGCAACCTCAATACTTGTCTGAGAAACAAGAATATTTGATGCTTCTTCGAGAAGTGTTTGGTTCTGTGTCTCCACTAGTTTTCAGGTGTTGTAATTCTTTGCAGAATCCCCCATCAGCAAATTATATTGTTTGACATTTTTCCTTTTTTGACATTATTTCATAGTAGAACAAGGATTTTTCTTGTGTATTTTGTTCTAATTTTAACATAACATTTTACATGAACACTTTTCTTGCCTATTTTGTTAGGATTTTGAGAGACTTGAAATATCTGAGAATAGAGTTAAAGAAACAGAAGCCATAAAACTATGACAGTGTTTTCTAAATAATTTAAGACAAGTTAGAAAATAGAAAATGACCAGCTAGAAAATGTATTCAGAAGTTTTCTGTGCTTGTCTGACCCCTACAATTTTCTAAAGCAGTAAAGAAACAGTAAGGAGCCTAAAGTTGTGTTGTTCTGTTGTATTCGTTAATCAGGATGTATATAGTTTGATCTCTCTGGTTTTACCTTTATGGCTTAATGTTTAATCTTGGCAAGGTGTCCTTCCTTATTTGGATTTGACAGCTGATGTAGCCACTGGGTGCACATAGGAATCTGGGGTGAATGTTTTATCTGTGTTCTCAAGTCAAGAATATTCTTTTGCGTTGAGAAATGTTGCCTCATCTGAATTACATTGTGGTGAATTGTTAACAATAGTATTTCTTTTCAGAAGAAAAGCTGTAAGATACATGTGGCCACTTTTTTTTTTTTTTTTTTTTTTTTTTTTTTTGCGGCACTGGGGATTGAACTCACAACCTTGCGCTGAGGCACTGAGCCAAACTCCCAGCCCTGGTTTTTTTGAGGCAGGGTCGCACTACGTAGCTCAGGCCGGCCTTGCCCTCGTGTTGTAGCCCAAGCCGGCCTCGAACTCACAACGCTCCACCTACCTCAGCCTCCCGAGTGCTGGGATTAAAGGCGTGCGCCACCACGTTATGTTGGTGATTACTAACTGAATTAAACAGCTAGTATGAAGGGTCTGTAGTAAAAAAGAAACAAAGGCACAAAAGCTTGTGAAGCTGACTAGAGGGCTAGTGTAATTATAAAGAACAAAGCTGTAGGTTCATATTTTCTGAATGTGTTACAGGTGGCTAGTATCTTATTTGAGACAAATACTCTAGTGCAAATTTGCATTCTACATGCAAAAATGTCCTTTACAATGTTCATCAAAAAAATGAATGTTCTTGTGCAAGAAGGATGACAGAAGAAAAGATTCAGGATTTTTGACAAATGTCAGGGAAAAATAATATTAGGACAAATAAAGTATTTGACTGGCTGTTGCTATATATATATATAGAGAGAGAGAGAGAAAAAGAAAGAGAGATAGAGAGAGAAATGCATAGATGCCAAGCTCTGTCTGTCTGTCTCTCTCTGCATATATATATATATATATATATATAATATGTTATTATATATAATATATGATGCACATATCTCATGAAGGAAACAAATTTAGATGTTTTTGTTATAAATTACAGTATGATGCCTAGTGCACTTTTTCTCAAATATCATCAATTAAAAAGTTTACCAGTTCAGTGTATAAAGTTTGACTATTAGCATTATTTGCTGAGATGAAAGCGATCCTAATATAGTGAATGTTATGCAGTTTTCTTTGAGCTTTTGTATTGAATAATCCTCATTTGCCTCTTGGCTGAAAATGAGATGCCAGTGCAAAAACACACATGCTTTTTGCGGATTCTAAATGCAATATAAAAGAAAAAGAGGGGACACTGTATATGAATTATGATTCGACACGGTTTATTGGTACTAGCGGCTGAATATGCTTTCCCTTTGCTGTCTGCTCCAATTTCTCTTTGGACGGGTTGAGAGAGCACTGCATGTTCAGGTCAAGATGTTTGCAAAGAAATAGTAGTACAGTTGCAGCTGTGTTTGTTGGAGCAGGAGACTAGTTTAAATAGCATTACCATTTATCCAGTCCATTAACAGAACTCTGTAAAATAATACCAACTCTGCGTAAACTACAGGACAGCATAATAAAATTACAAGCACTTGTTGACAGATGGAAAGTGTAAGTAAAGAGAAAGTAAAGTAAAGGGCGATAGGTTGAAGGTTACAACAGACGGCACATAGTTTTCTTAACTTATGGACAGTACATAGAGACTCTATCCTCCACTTTGCCCTCCTCCAAAACCCAGGTTGCATTTTTATGATCGATCTAAGAAAAGAGAAATTTATTTTCAGAGCATTCTGCAGCTGGTTGACTGCAAAAGAGATTGTACTAAGTTTTGAGGAGTTGACTGTGATTGGTTGAAATCCGTGAGTCACACAGAAATCTTCCAGACAAGTGTTACCTTAAAGGTGGCTTATGGGTGTGATTCACAATTTCCCATTTGAGTTTGCAGCTACTAATCTGGGCTCATTAGAGAAGAATTTCATTGATAGTACTGTGGTTAAGTGTTCTGTAATAAATGTTTGTTTTGTGGTTTTCAGTTTATTCTTTGAATATTATTATATTTACCCAGGCTTCTAGCATAAATGTGACTATCCAACACCAGAGACTCACTTTGCACTTTCCTGTACAAAAACAGAACAAATGAAATTAACTCCCTCTGTCCCAGTGCCATGCTTTATTTACTTCCTTGAACACAAATTCTTATTTGTGTTCCAGAAGTAGCATTTACTATTCTCTCATAAGTTTTACAGCTGCTAAATTCTCTAACATTATAAATAGTATAGTACTGCTAATGCCAAAGCATTGGTCATTTATGGTCTAGTGAATACTTAGCTGAGACAAATAGATTTTGATCACTGAAATTGTGTGGTGAGATTGAAGCTCATTTGAGTCTCAAAATTGTTTCTGATAATGGTAGCAATTTTTAAAGAAGAAAACTTAATTTTTTGTTTCTTTGAGGTAAAATTTAATTTAAGTACCTAATTAAGTTGCCTCTGTTTCTTTTTTCCCCACTTTCATGGAGTCTTGATTTTTGTTTTCTGAATGTAATTGTAAGAGTAAATCTTGCTTACTGTAAAAACACTTAAGAACCTCAGAAAAATACTAAGAGAAAGCAAAGATTATTATCTCACTACCTAGACAAAACTACTACAACTTGTCAGTTATTATCTTAGTTTTATTTTTATGAGGATGCATATAAATTCTCATTATACGTATATTCTGAAAAGATTTTTTTAGTATCTCCAGGGTCTCGTATAAAGCTTGACCTTTAGGATCTCTCAATCAGTGTGTGATGTATTGAATTAAATCTTCGTCGAGTTCAGGGTTTGCAACTTGAATGGGCAAGTAGTAACTCTGGGAAGCCATTGTGGATAATAGAGAGCCAAATTAAATTTGAAGGATAACTTGGCTAATTAAATATTTGGTTCCCTTAGGTTTTCTAAACATTGAAGAGTTTCAACACACAGCATAATCCAAATGATCCATTTTTCACCTAAGGAAAATACGCCCTAACTTAATATATTGCTGTTTTTATATACAACTGACCCCTTCATTTTTCGATGTCAAATTAGTTTCACAGGGTTACTATAGTCAGGCATAAAAGCAGATGCTGACAGTGGAGTCTGTGTGCAAATTCCTCTTGAATTAATTTCTGCCACCTCTGATTAAAACGTGGGCTCCTAGAGGCGTCAGGTGCCATAGTTCTGTACTTCACTTTACTGTTGGCCTGTTTGGCCCCTGCCACAATAAATCCTGCAGTAGTTGTGTAGGAATTGCAGGTTACAGTTGCTACGGTTACCGTCTTCCAGCCAGCTCCACATCATTACTCATCTAGCAAGCTGCCTTGATAGCTACTGCTGGTTTCTTTTGCTGAGGCTGCGGAAGAGCCTCCCATGCTGAGGATGGAAGTTCTTCAGAAGGTGGCGTGTCTGTGTCACAACTTGGGGCAGGGAAACACTGTGTTCATTGTGAACTGATACTTTGGCAGGGGAACAGATTAACTCCTTATCTTTGAGAACAAAGAGCCAGTAAGAAACTTAGAAAGTGTTAACCTGCAGTGATTGAAACATCAAATCCTTTATCACCCATTAATTTGTTACTTATTATTATCAGGCCTAAGAGAGACTCTGTTTTTGCCACTTTAAAAAAAAATAGAGGTGCAAGAGGAGTGCTTAACTTAAAAAGATTGCTATTCTATAATGCAGAGGTTTATTTTTAAGTAGGAAGACAAAAGACTTGATATAGGGGTTTCTGAACACTCACAGGGTACCTGTTTCTGCTTGCCATGGAAAGAGAAAGTGCAAACTATTCAGTAGGAGCCTAGTTTTGATTTTGTGTGTGTGTGTGTTTTTTTAAATCACCATGTAATTCTATGTTTTAGAGGTTATATGTCCAATGAAAAATTGAGGTTGTAGTTGAGATTTTTGCCAGGCCTGGTGTTGATAATTTTTACTTTAAAGCCCTCATGAGGAGAAACTTTGTTGTTGGAGAAAGCCAGAAACTGGCAGGCTTATGCTGTTGTGACCTACAAAGAGAGCTCTGGATGCAAAATCCACAGCAAGTACGTAGCCCAGGAAAATCGAGTGTGAGATCTTTCACACTCAATTGTGCTTATTTAAATGGTTGCTTTCCCAAATGTAAATTGTTTTACTGCCAAATTAGTTTTTCCACTGACAAGTACTCACGGTATGCCAGCTTAGATTTGGAGACTACTGTGATAGATATGGGGGGGGGCTGTCAAAATATGTGGCTCCCCTTTCTATGTGGTGTTTATGGACCTGAGGTTCTCCTAACAGCTGACTTCTAATGTGTAAATTAAAGCCTGGAGAGTTTGTTTAGAATGGTAGTGTTTTATAAAACATGAATTTAAATATTTGATTTTCATGTCTAAATCATATCATCATGTATGTACGTCTAGGCCATGTTTTAAAACCCTACTGTGAGTCATTAAATTGCCACAGCCATCTCAAGATGATAATTTGGGAGAGGCCAGGGATATAACTCAGTGACACAGTGCTTGCCTGGCAAGTACAAGGTCCTGAGTTCGATTCCCAGTACCAAAAAAAAAAAAAAAATAGAATTATAATTTGGGCTAAAGCTCCCATAAATATTAATTTCAGGTTTAAGCATAGATAGAATTACCTTGTGTTTTAGTGTTTTGATTTTTTTCTTGGTGGGGGTTACCAAGAATCGAACTCATGATCTTGTACTTCCTAGGCCTGTGCTTATGCCACTGAGTTATAACTCCAGCCCTTACCTTGTGTTTTAAAGCACTGAAATTTATTTAATTTATATCACAAGGTAGGTGGTATTAAAGAATGTTAAATATCTGCTTGGGTATTTATAGTTTTTTTATCTTTGGAAGTCAGCTAATATTTCTGGAATCAACTTTTCTTTCCGGTAAAATGCAAATGATCATACTATTCTTCTGAGAATATCACAAGTCATCGTTTAGATTCTGTATTGAAAAGAACATTGTCAACTTTCAGATGTGGTTGAAATTATATTTGTGTTATCATCCTTTCATTGCAAATAGGACGGAAGTAAGAGTCCCTCTAATGTCCACACAACTTGCCCTCATCCTCAGTGTAGTACCACATAAATAGGCATCAACTTTCCCAGCACTCCAAATTGACATCAGACACACATTTGTACCATTTTATTTCTCTTTACTTGGCCACAGAAAATATATTACAGCCAGGATGTTTTTAATGATAGCGCCTTATCCTCTCCCAGTTAATAACTAGTATAGTTATAAAATGTATCTGTAAAAGGAGCTCGGGATAGACACAAAGGAACTGTGATAGAGGAAGTATTTGTTAGTACAGATATTTACAGTGTTGCTTGAATGGTTTTCCTGATGGACTGAATGAAAGGAAAATAGAATGCTGAGTAAACTGTTTCAACTATGCAGGTAAACTATTTTGAAAATCGTTCAGAAGATTTACAGAAGTTGCTTAATGCTTTATTTTACTACCAAAGAAATTTTCTGTTTTTAAAACAATATAAAATATTTAACCCACTTTTCTCATAGCATGTAAATGTGATCTGAACTGTGGAATACTGTCATCTTTATATAAACTGCATATGTGATTTTAAGTGCAGATTATGGCAAAATGCATCACAAATTGCAACCCTTTTAGCACTCAGAGTTTAAAATTTCATGATGAAATGGGTTCGAGCCAGGAGTTATTTTTGTTTTGCTTTTGTCATAATTCCAGGGCTTCTCCTAAGAACTCAGGCATTGCAGTTAGGTGGATGGGATGTGTTTGTCTTCATTCTCTGCTACCGTAACCAAGTTAACTGCCGCCACTCAATTATTTATGGAGGTTATCCTTAACGTAGTTGGACAAATTGTGATGTAAGAAATCTCTGGACGAAAGTAAAATAAACTAGATCCTAGCAAAGGACATGATGAAAAATAAAAAGACCTGACTGTAACTTCACCCCCAGTCTGGAGTAGCCCACTGTGGTGCAGAATATTACTGGGAGAACACTCATACCTCTTGAAATGACACCAAGTGAAAGTTTATGGCTGAGTATGGCAACTTGATTTCAGTGTTTAAGAAAAAAAGGGAGGGAAAAAACTTAACTAAAGGGGAAATAAATAAGTCTGGAAAGACAATGGGAAAAGATAGCTTTGCCTCCTCATGATAGGTTTCTTCTACTCCTGAGAGATTAAAGCTTGGAGCATGTGAATAGCTGAGAGCAGCCCAGAGAAAGGTTGGTTGCTTCCCCTCCAACAGTTCCAATTGATTTAAAAAAGCCTAATTTAAAGTTCTGTTTGTTCTATGTCTTAAACCATCAGAATTCTCTTTTAGGGCCAGAGGAATGCTCTGGAGGAAAAAGAATCCAAGAATAAAAAGTCATTGCAAGCCAACAATTGTTCCTAATCCTCACAAAATGCTGGAGAAATTAAATTTATTCTTTATTGCTCAAAGTGTTACCTAGGTCACTGGGCGATGGGAAAATTGGACTGGAAGTCGAGTAGGCGCAAGCTTTGTTTTGTGTCTAGCTGCTTAACCTTAGACACGACAAGGCATCTTAGAGTGTTGTGGGAACTGCGTTCACAGCATTAACAGCAAGACTTTCATTACTCCAGATTTATAATAGGCTGTGCTGTCAGGAGATGAAAATGTTGTGTTTACATTTCAGTGTTAAATGATCATTTAATTAACACCTAAGGAAAAAAAAAAAAACCTTGTGAAATTCTTAGCAGCTTTTACCGTTGGTTTCCTGGGAGGTTTTAATATCCAAGTTTCATTGAGATTTCTCTTTGTATGTAGGGACACAAAAGACATTATAAACTTTTTAAGGAAGACAAACAGTTTAACCTTGACCCTTTTTTCCTAAGAAACTAATTTGAATTACATTTTAAATCTGGTATGCCTATTTCAAAGGTTTCTAGACTAATGTATGCAAATATATCTTCAATGAACACTTAAATTTTGTGCAAACATTAAATATATAAATATTATTTAGTTACATTCTAATGTTTTTACTTTAAAATATTTGAAATTGTCAACTAGTATATCTTAAAAAGCTTTAGAATAGTAACTATCAATATTTTATACCATATAAAGTGCTACTAAAGTTATATTGATTTAAATATTTGGCTTTGTGTAGGTATTCATAGGTAAACAAATTTTATGGGAAAAATGTGCATTATTAAATGATATTCATAATTAACTTAGAGACAGTTACATCATGATGAAAATTTTATATAGAGACAATAGGCGAAATGTTGCCACAAATACAAAAATTGATTCACTTCATTAATTGCTAAAAGTTTAGGTGTTATCAATGTTTTAATTCTGTTAATCTTTCCTGCGACAGCTTAGAAAGAATGGTCCTGTGTCAAAGTGATAACTTTTGGAAAATGGAAAATGTACCATCAGGAGCAGCTGCAGACTTAACAATATTTTGAGATATTTCTAAAAGTATTATTAAAGTTTATATTTTTCCATTGTTTTACATCACTGTGAAAGTTCATATTCCAATATTTTAAACTTAAAAATATTTGACAAGTTAGCAGCTTTTAAAGTAAAATGTTTCTTAATTTTCCAGAAATGAGCATACTATTCTAATGCAGTGTTTTCTAAATACACTACTTTTATTCTTAATGAAACCAAATTCTTTGTTTTAATGTTTAAATTTAAATGCCTCAGGATAAAACCCACTTTCTGTATTACTCATAATAAAAAACGTGCAAGTAGGATTGAATGTTATTAAAATCTCTTAATAGAAATCCCTGCTTTGAAGCAAGAATTATATTCTAATTTGCAGAACACTGCAGATTGTCGGATAGGCACTTAGTATGATGTTATGTGTATTTCTCTCATTTTAATTTTTCTACAGATTTTCTCATTTTCTTAAACCACTTTGGTGCCCTCCCCAAATCTACTTTGCTCAGCCTCTAGGGACAAAAACACACAATTAGGAATACTGCTTTAAATTTTAGATCTTTTGTGTAGGAATCCACCTTGTAGTCGAGGCAGTCACTAGGCATAAAATGTCCAAAAGTTTAAAAGTGTGAAATTTGAAGAGAAGGGTAACAAAATCTGGTTATGTAATATGAATAGCCAGTATATTCTAATTTGCCTTTGTTACCAGCCAACCAGGTGATGGTAGTTGGGAGGGGCTAAGGCCTAGGGGAGGGGATTGGAAGGTGGTAGGCCTGTGAGCTAGAGAAACGAAGCTTTTGTGAACCTTCAAATTGCTTGAAGAATAAGTGTTTACAGAAGTTACAGGAAATCTCGTTTAATATAGAGAAATGTGTTGGGCTTGTATACTAAGAAAATCAGTGCTATGCTTTTATATTAAGAAAGCCTATATTAAAATTTGATGCATTATTTATTTTGAATCTCTTTCTAGGTTCTCAAAAGACATTCCAGTTTTAATGTTAGATAGTCTCTAGCCTACCTTTTAAAGATAGGAATAGCTGGTCTAACCAAAATTATGCTGTAACAAATATTTTGATAGTTATCTAATTAAACTATTTCACGGACTGAGGTTGGAAGGTAAGATGTGTAGAAATACTCTGTGTTTTACTCAGCAGTGATTGCAGTAGTTAAAATTAACTTTGCTCTCCTGTCAGCCTCTTCTTCCAGCCTTTGCAGGTTTATGATAATCTAGCTGTGCATGAACTCTTCAACTTTATCATTGCTCTCCTAACCCATGCACTGTCAGGCAAGTAGGTTTTCACGGTGCCACCTCAAAGTTCCCTGCACATTTTTGGACTCTGTTCTTGGCTCCTTTTGTAGAAGCACTGTGTACCTCCTGAGGAAATAGTTCTCCTTTATCAGTCGTTTTTCAACCTCTTCAAGTATCCATCCACATGACCATTCATTATAACTTAGTGGTTGTGAGAATAGACTGTTGACTCACACTTCTGGGGTTTAAATCACTTAATGGGTAACCCTGGCAGTGTCCCTTGCCTGCCCTGTCCCTTGGTTTTTCCATGGATTAAATTGTGGATGCTCACAGAATGTACCTTTATGCTCCTGTTGTGTCAGTTATTTACTACATGAACAAGATATATGGTTATGTACAATGCCTGGCATATATAAAGTACTGTGTGTTTTGTTTTGATTATAATTGTTTGCATCCTTGAACCTACTATTATCGCTTTTTGTCTTATTATAATGTGCTGGTGCATATTACTGTTTAATTATGCCATGTGTGTTAACTTTGCAAAGAACCTTGTCTTTCTTTTTTTTTTTTCCCTAACCTATCACATATTGCTTAGAAAACGTTTTCAGCCTGAGATTAAATTGTAGGCAAATTAAGGCCAAGAAAGAGCCTAACAATTCTTTGAATTTGGGAAGGAAGTAGGTCCTGGCATGAAAAGAACATTGGATGGAAAAATCAGAATGTTTACATTCCTGACTCTTCTGATGACTAGTTTCAAATGCTGAGCATAGTTATTTGATTGCTTTCTGAGGCTCTGGTTCTTTGCTTGTAAGGTACATAGTAAGTCAGATAAGACAGGGACCGTGTCTGTGTGTTTACCATCATATTTTAAAACTGAGCATAAGGCCTTCAACTCTCAAAGGGATGTCCAAAATAGTTGATGGAAAAGAGGAGGTCAAAGATGTGTTCTAGATCTTTTTTTCCAAAATTTATAGGGATCTTTTCATAGGACTTGCAAGAATTATAATGGTGGAATTATTCATGGTAATGAGCCAGGAATTAGATAATTAGGTTGTGGATGAGTGATTTTGAGACTGTTCTCTTTCTTATTAGGAATTTAAAAATAAAGGCAGTTTCTTTGCTAATAAATGTAGCCTGCTTGCAATTTGCATGGCTTTGCTATTACATGTGAATTGTTTGAAGCCTTAAGTTAAAAAAAAATCAATTAAAGGAGATTTGATGGTTATGCATTATTAAGTGGTTATCTTGATACTTGATAATCCCTCAATATGAGGTAAGTGGTGCATGACTGGAGTGGTTTCAATAATCACCTACCTCTAACATTGTTAATGGTAGCAGGAAGAAATGCGTTATAAATCACACAAGGCACATTGAGAGGGAAAAACTGGAGTTGCTTGTTTAAGGTTTATTTGTTCGTATTTGTGTTACCATCTTTTCAAGAACAGGCTGGAGGGCAAGGACCATCATTTTCTGTAATCCTCCCTAGGAAATGCTTTACGTACCCTGGACGATTAATTTTCCTGACCTTTTGAGAACAGAATGTATGGAACCTGAATACCCCGAAGGCAAATAGAAGCTGGAGTCTGTTTCTAAGAGGCCAGCCTCTGTCTGAGTTGGTGTAGTATTTTCCCCCTCCCTTTAAGGAGAATAAATTCCACACCTAATGAATAGTTTCAAGTAAAGTTGTTAATCAGGTACTTCAAGTGACCACCCTGGATTCTTCTTTCATTACACAGGATCGTGAAGGAATGAAAGAGCCAACACAGTTACATTTGATAAAAGGAAATACCTTTTTCCTCATCCCACCCACTACGTAATCCCTTGGAATTTGTTTGACCCGGGAAATCACTGCAGCAAATACTGTGTTTGAATTCATGAAGTTGTATTCACACCAATAACATTTGTGGCAATATTAATTATGTTAAAAATCACAAAGTGTATGAACTGCGATATTTCAGGACAAGGATTTTCACCTAAGTGCGCTGGAAAAGAAATTTTCCTAATTCTTGTCAATATCACGGGGAAGCCAGATGCAGAGAGCTTCACCAAGGTTATCAGTGATATTTTTCATTTTGAGGTAACTGGTATCATTATGTTGCTCTGTAATGGAAAACTATATCAGAATCAGAGGAATAACATGAACACAGTATTACGCATGAACAAAAATGAACTATAAATGACTGAATTTTTATTCAAATGAATAGATGTTTTTCTTCAACCCATTTCTAATTGAGAAACCATACTTTAAAAAAGAGGTACTGGGTTCAAAAAAGGTTTACAAAAAGGAGAATCGTTTGGAACAACAATAGTGTCCAGATGTTACTTTGTTTTCTATGTTAAGCTACTTGGATTTGAAAAAGACAAAAAAGCAAAAACAAAAACAAAAACAAACAAAAAAACAAACAAAAAACACTGTTTAGCTGTTTTAAGAGAGGTTTTTTTTTTTTTTTTTTTTTCTCCCATGTAAATGTTATATTCCTGATTGTCTGTGTGGATCTATTGCGAGATACTTTGGTCATATTTTTTGGGGGGGTCATATTTTTATAAGAAGGTTCAGTTTGAGATTTTTTAAGTTACTATTATTCTTGCCAATTCTCAAACACATATTGTTGTAATACATTTCATTTATTTGTAGACCAATTTTATATTGTACTATGTTACAGAGAAATGTTTCATAAAGTGTGCTCTGGAAAGATCCAAGAGAAAAGTACTGTATTCCGTGGTCAAATATCCAGGAGAATAAAGGAAGTCACATCCTCTGTGGTGGCTGCAGCAGACACTTGTGTACTAAAACTCCGAAGTATACTACAATAAAGAAATCTGTTTCATTTTTCAAAAATTTGTCTCTCAGAGTCATTTCTCTGCATAGCTCTCTTCTTTCTCCACTTCTGCTTATTCCAGTTAAACCAAATAGCAAGAGTAGCTTTTAGCTATTACTTCTTGATAGTCGGGAATGAGGTTTTCTTAAAATAAAAACAGTATTTTGAACATGAGGGTTGAGGCTTTATTTTCTGGTACTAACATAATCAGTGAGTCGCATGACCTTAGACAGTCCTATGGCCTGATGAAGCTGTTTGTCCGACCCCACTTTTGAAGGTAAAGTTGGCCTTCTGTTGTTATCTGGAAGGATAGGCAGATCCTTCCCTGGCTGTTTCTTTAATCTAAGGTGCTCCTACTTGCTTTAAGCACAGTGTTTATGTGTTATGAGTAAATACACATACAACACCACCCGACATTTTCTTAGTCTCCCTCCCTCTGCCACTGAAGCCCCTGTGGCTGGTGGTGCAGAGCGCTCGCTGTGCGTGGCATCGCTCTAACCACACCCAGGGTGAGGCTGCGTGTATGCACACAAGGGTGGGTGATGGAGTCCAAAGCATTTTATGCACAATTCATTTGTTCACTTTTTTTGACCAAGACTCTTCTTTCTAGCACTAGCTGACAAAATAACTCATTTATGAGAGATTAGACACAGAAATAAAAATGGGAAAATGTTACAGCTCTTGAAAGGTAAATTTGAAAATATGCTTGACTCATGTTTCTCATCAGGACGCTTACACAGAATATTACTGAAAATTACTATCCTTTCTCTTCATTCTCCCAGTATGTTGCTTTCAACATCAATTTTTACTTATATCAAATGCTGAACAAAACGATGCAAAAAGAAACAGACATAAAACCGAGTTAAGACTTAAAAGAAGTTACTTTTTAAAAATAAGCTTAACAGAAATATTTGACTTCAGATACAGTTAGTGTTGGCAAACTTTTTTTTTTAGGTGCTGAGTTGGAACTTCTTTGTTGACTAAATGACTTTAAGACTATATATAATGAAGTCTAATGTGTCCTTCCCTGTAAGGTTTACTTTTAGGGCTCACTTTTGGAGTTTAACTAAATGCATCAAACTTTGTAATAGTTTTAGTTCCCTCTTCTTTCCTATACCTTCCTTTATTTTTATTCATAGGCTCCAAAACTGCTTACAAACCTGAATATTTTACTTACTTAACCTCTGTCTCTTCCATAGTATATGTGTAGGAAATACTGCTTGAATGAGTTAAGTGTGGGTTTTACAATGAACTGCCAGAATTTGAATCCCACCTGTAGTGCATACTAGGCATGTGACTTGGAGCATATTTTGTAAGTCTTGTGCCTTGATGTCCTCTTCCTTAAGATGGAGAACATTGGAGTATCAAGTCACAGAGTCCCTGGAAGGATTAAGTGATGTACTGCATCTGCCACAGAGATGAACTAACTGTTTTTCATAAGTCAAATAGCTTTTGGTTCAGGAAAAATAACCAAACATTTACTACTGTTTTAAAAGAATTTGTTATTGTTTTTTGGCCAAATGATTCTCTCACTCTCTGTCTTTTAAGTATTAGAATGGAAAACGTAGGTGTGCAGAGTCACACTCTCTTCATTCTGTTCTTACCTTCTTTCCCACGGCTGCTTTTATGGAGTTCTCCATTTTTATGGAGTTCTTCCTCTTTCAGGTCAAGCACTGGGGATGTTGCAATCCCACCTGGCTTTGCTACTAATCAGGCACTGCTTCACTTTCTGTCTGGAAGGGCAGCTGCCATTTGGAAGGTGCCACCAACCTGTGTGGGCCCTGTCCCTCGTGTGGCTACGCAATACCAAAAAATAGGTTCCATATGTTTCCACTTAACTTTTGACATGACTGATCCACAGATCTCTAGTCTAGGCAATGAACTAGACTAAGTTGTTGACTGAGTTCTGTGTTGACTAAGTCTCATGTATTATAGAAATTGCTTCATTCTTGTATTACAGTTATTAGTTAACTAATAAAATGCTCTCCAGGGCTTGCACAGCCCTGGAGGGTTGGGTGTTCTCCACAGAGCAGCGTTCCCGTGCAGTGGGCACTCAAGCATTCATAGGCTAAAGGAAGGGTGCAGGAGAGCAGAGGGCCCGCTGAATCATCCTTCGTGGTAAATGAGCTGCAGAATGCCTTCAAAGCTTTATCTTTTTCAATATTTTTGCATTTGTTCTTTGATAGTGTTCAAGTTTCAGGAGAATAGAAATCAGTAAATTTGTTCTAGCAGTATATCTAAGGGTTTATACACAGGTGGCTTTTTGTACCAATTTCCTTCCTGGGATATAGCTTATCTGTTTTATTTATGAAAGCCTGAAGAGAGGCCTTTTCCACACCTCTTACACCATTTATAACTGCTTTTCTAATTTTTTTATGTATTTGTGAGCGTATCCGTGTATGATTTTGTTTTGTTTCATTTACACATAAGACAATAACGGTACAAAGTGACTACAAAACTGAAGCGGCTAAGAACGGTAGGAAGCAGCCGAGGTGGATGGCGTGTTCTCCTCGCTGTGTCCCTGTGTGGGGCACAGAGGCCCCGCGTCCGCTGTGTGCGCTTCCAGGGTTCTGTGCCATTCTCCAGCATGTAGTCCTGACATTTTTATTAGGCTTTTGTGTTTGGCCACTGTATTAAATCCAGCGGTTTATTCCTTTCCACTTAAATTGTTTTTCCTGTATGAGGGGTGGAGAAGAATTCACAGTGCCTGCACATAAAAGGCCATTATCTTATCTTAGCAAATCCAGCCATAGAGAGACAGTGAATCATGACAGCCCAGCTGGGGAACACGGGCTGTATCCTAAAGGGCAAGATAGTGGGAGTGACATGGGGAAGAGGCCTGTGTCACAGCAAGGTGACGAATTCCTTGGCATTGGCAAAGGTTAGCAGGCCTTTGCTAAGCCCAGCCCCACAGACCATTTAAGAGGAAGATCGAAGTTTGCATTCAGGGAGCGCGTTCAGCCTGTGATTATGATTTACTTGCAGTTTCTAGAAACTACTCAGGAGAGTTGTTATGTTTCTTGCTTCAAATCAAAGCACCTCTTCCTTTTTTTTTTTTTTATTTTTGAGAAAATCAAATAAGCACGCAGATGCGCTGATATTTTATGTGGATTTCTTGTGTGTCGACAGAATGTTACAACAGGGGTCCTATTTTATTTATCTTATTATCACCTTAGATTCAGGCATTTATTTGGAACTTTTTTTTGACTGACTGACTGAATGATTTTAAGATGTTGCATCACACACTCAAATTTGTTCTTCTGATGGCTTCATCTGAGCTGCTGCCTTTACAGTCAGGACACAGAGCACCTTTTTTCTGCTTCTATCGGTTTTGTGTCGCAGCTGCCTCGTATCATTGTGAGCTTGCTCCCATCTCCCTCCTTCCTAAAATTCAAGATCCTAGTGGAAGGTTTGAAATATTTTTCATTTTTATGTTTCCTGGAATATTGCCATAGGGCCAAGCATGCAGGAGATGCTAGGTCAGTTGTTACTATGTAGATACAGGCTTTTCTTCTTTCTATGCTATTTTTTAAAATTTTATGTACTTTATAGAGGTTTTCATTCTTTTCCTCCGTGTTATATTTCTGTCATCGAAATAGAAAGTTTGTTTTGGGAATAAAACACATTCAAAATGTTGTATCTGATTTAAAAAAAAACATATTTGAAAATACCACACTAGGTTCAAGGGTAAATATTGATCACAACATTTCATTGCTGTTATTAGAGTCCATCGTGTTTTTTTGGAAACACATGGAGGTAATTTTTTTTAGCATTTAAAAAAATGTCACGTGTCTTGGTGTGCTGTGGTAAACAGAGGCAAGGTTTGGGGGGCAGACAGGATAAGGCTCTGATTCTGGTGTCATGGTGTGCTTGTGAGAGGCACTTGGCAGACCCCACGACCTTCCCTGTTATGAGAGGGTGATGTGCACTCACCTTACCAGGCTACTGTGAAGCTTGAATGTGCCTGGGTGTCAGGAAAGCTCTTACACTTAGAGTAATCTCAGGTTTTCCACTGTGATATTGTTAGAAGCACTAACGTTTTACTGAGTTCACATGCCCTGTACATAAACTTACAAATGGAACATTCTGTTTCATTTCTGAGAGGGCTATGTTCTTATCTGAATTTTAATTTTTGATCTCTAAATTGTAGCATTATAAGTTCACATGTGTGTCTTACCATCTCATCCAAGAAATGTAATGGACCCTCGTGGTTACCTCCTCATCTCTGTCACCAAATCCTTTCTCTTTCTCAATAGGTTTCTAGTCTAATTTACATCAATCCACACATGGCATTGCTTTGCAACTTTATCTAAAGTGATGCACTTCGTGTAAATTTGTTCTATCCTTTTGAAGGGAAGACCTAGAGTTCATCTTAAGGGAAAATACCTTTTCTTCACTCTCTTTTCTTCCTTTTCTTTTCTCTTTCCCCTGCTTTCTTCCTTTTCCCCTCACTGATATAAACTAAGAAGCAGGAAGCCCTGGTTGGCACTGATGACCTTGGGGAGATAGGAGCAATGTCTTTGGATAAGCTGATATTGAGAAAAGAGAAAGGAAAAGATAGAAAGAAAAGGAAATCCTCGGCTAGACTCATCTCTGATCTTCTTGTTCTTGAGAGGATAATTTTCCTTATTATTGAAGCCACAGTTGGACATACATCAGTTATTTGCAATGAGAAGTATATAAGCAGTCCATTAGCCTCATGATGAGCAGTGGGCTGAGTTTTCCATTGTAGCAACTTTTAGTGTATGTGCACAAAATCAAACCTCTTAGAATTGTGATTTTTCTGTGCCTCATTTCCTGATGTAGAGATACTGAAACCTGTTTTTTCAGGTTTTTGAGGTGATTTAAGAAAACTATATGTAAGGTCAGTGCCAGGCACAGAAACCAGACTTGCTTTGAGTAGTCATGCTTGTTGTGATATTTTCTTGGTTAGAATTTTGAGTATTATATTTTTCTTATCTGAATTTTAATTTTTGATCTCTAAATTATTCCATTATGAGTTTGCATATGTGTCTTACCATCTCATCCAAGAAAAAGCGTGTGACACTATAGCTTTGTATCATGGCGGTATACATTTAACAAATTATATGATCAGGAAATTTGCATAATCCTCACAGAAGCCCTGTGATGCAGATAATAATTATACTCTTTTCAGATCTCTTTTTCTGCCTCTTCCTATAAACTAGAATCTTCACGAGGACATCCGTCTGGTATTCAGTCTTCAGATTCTTACGCTAAATGTATTTGAGGGTGGAGCCTGTGGGAAGTAAATAGGATTAAAAGTCACGGGAGGGCCTCTATGGTAGCATTAAGGACTTCATAGGGGGAAGAGAGACCCCAACTAGCATGCTCGCTCTGTCACCATGTGATACCTTGTGCCTTGTCATTGTGAAACAAAAATACCTTCACCAGAGGGTGAGCAGTTCTGGGACCATGCTTTTGAGTTTCCCAGCCTCCAGTACCACGAGCCAAATAATATTTTCTGCTTTATGTATCACATGGTTTTAGGTATTTTGTTATAGCAACAGAACATGGACTAAGATAGCTTAGAATTTCCCTTTACTAGACTCTGCTCAAGGATAGACTAGGGGGGTCCTTCATTTTTGTGGTCCTGCATTCTGTTTACACACTCATTGTTCATCTGTTTATCTCATCTGTTTCTTCATTGAGCATCGGAGTAGAAACTGAGTCTAGTCTAATGTTTATCCAGTTCCTACCACAGAGAACTATATTGAAAAACTATAGTGATCTTGGCTTTAATTTATAATTCAAGTACTCTGATAGTTTCCAAAAATGATTTGTAGCTTTCTCTTCATGTCATTTTTAGGTGCTTTAAGAAACAAATGAATGAACATAGGTCAGAGACCTCCTGGAGGTCACATCGTTCACCATTTTGTGTGGCTGCGTATGTGCACACGTGAATCATGAGAATTTCATTTGTTCCTGTACATGTGCTGAAGAAGAAAATGGATGGATTATGGCTCTGGTTTGTCCCAGGCTTTGTCCAATCCTGGTGATGCAGTCCTTTTAGAGGAAGCAGATTTGCTTATTTTAAGTACCATTAGCCACTTGTCAGTACAGATGAGCAGATTATGATGAATCATCTTTCTCCATTCATTGGTATGCTCTAAACCTTTAACTATAAAAAAGAACTACTTCAGTTCTTCTCTGCTGCTGGGATATAAAAGATGAACAGTAGGTTTCTAATCACAGAGCAGCTACCTATAGCCACTTATGCTTGGAGTCAGAGGTTATTTATTTATCTATTTGTTTTAACTTTTTGAGACGGGGTCTTGCTATGCATTTCAGGCTGGCCTTCAACTTGCTTCACAACACAGGCTGGCCTTGAACTCGCAGCAATCCTCCTGCCTTAGTCTCCTGAGTGCTGGGATTACAAGCTTGTGCCACTATGCCTGGTTCTAGAGTCACAGTGTTTCAATTGGAATCATGATGCAGTGCTTTTCAAAATGTAGGTTTTGGGAGACATAATGACTCTGAATTACAGATTTTTTTTCTATAAAATGAAAATATTAATTAACACAAGATTTTGTTATAAGAAATAAAAGAGAATTTGTGAAACATGGCTTGCATAGTACCAAGTAGACAGTGTTTATAGAATGCATGTTTTGAGCTTGCAATGGTAGCATCCTTTTTCTTGTTTATTAGCTGGAATAAAACCATAGCTGTTCATGTGAGATCTGACAGGATGATCACATTGGAGAAAAATGCGTTGTGTTTGTGTGTTATACTGGTCAAAATGAGACTACACATTTGGTTAGATGATTCTTATTGGACTTACTTGTTTTCTGAGGAGCTGTAGCCTCCTAGCACTTTCTCCCTGCTACTTTCAAGCCGCACATTATGTGAATGAGCAACGAAACAATGGTACTGCTTCTATGAGTGGACTGAGTTGAATCCTGTGGCTTCTATACAACTCTAGAGAATTCAAAATCAGTTCTGACCAAGTATCTGAGAAGGAAACATACAGACTTCATTTTAAATTGATTTCTGTAGCTTCCCAAAGCATGAGAGGAAATAGCATTCTTATAAAGTGAATTACATTAGTTGCAGTGGTTAAAATGGATACTCATTCACTAAGAACAGAGTTTTATTTTCACTACTGAGTTAAAGAAAGATAGTGGGTCTAAGAAATGCAGATTAAGAGAGTCATGAAGAGCTCTGAAAATCTAAACTTAGGACTTCCTTCAGACTTTGTTCTAGAGGTAGGCATGCTCTGATCAACATAGTGCTATGGGAAGATTTTTACTGTGAGTTGAGGAGAGACTTGAAGCTTGAAGACCAGTATTACACAAATAATGCAGTAGTCCTAAGTTCAAATTCAGGATGATGCTGTTAGGAAAAGAAAAGAAGGACTTACAAAGGGATTTTTTTTTCAGTAAAATTACATAGTAGGATGGTTTCACAAGGAGAACAATTTTTAAAGTTTTAAACAAAGCCCATATAAACAGCAAAGTAGTTTCCTTACCACTTTGATTAATTAATATAGTGTTGATTATCCAGGGAAGTTCTTAACCTGCAGAGAATAAAACAGTCTTGAAAAGTAAAGCGTTTCTGCTGTCACAGGGTGGGGAATCAGGGCTTAGGTTTGTTCGTTATACCATGGTCATCTCTTCTGTTGCGCAAATAGGAGCATAGAAGTGTTCATGTAGCCTTTATAGTTCACATTAAAATAACAGAATAATATACTTCCAATTCTGGGAAGGACCTTACAAATTCAGGTAAAGATGCAGGTGACTGACCTGAGGTGGCCCTGCCATTAAGCAGGTGCCCTCACTGTGGCTCCAAGGCCCAGACTCCAGCCATAAAAGTGCTCCTAAAACTTTTGCTGGTCTCTACCTGCTGTTGGGACACAGCCACTTTTTCTTACCATTCCACGTGTTTGCATTTGTCATAATTAAAGGCTAACTTTCTTAAAATTTACATGATTATACATGATATTTTACATTTCTTACTACTGTTTTTGTGTTTAGAAAGTACCCACCTGTTAAGGGTGCTGCACTGGACACTGTAGGCATCCAGGGGAATATGCAAGGATCGTAGCCTCCTTTTGTTTTGTGTCTTGTGCATTGTGGTTTCTATCCTGAAGTCTCTGGAAATGCTAAAGTGTATATATTTTTTTCCTTGTAAATTCTCCAGTTGGATTTAGAAGGTTTTGTTTTATTGTGTTCTGTTTTAAATTTTGGCTAATGTTTTTGCATCTCAGGAGAGAAGAAAAGCAGATTTACATTTTCTTTGACACTTTTGCACAAAATTTTATATAGATTTTTCGGTTACCCATGCAAAATTCTTTTAAGAAGGAACTGTTTTAGCCTTGGTTTATGGATAAGAAAACTGAAAGTTGACTATCCTACTTAATAAAGGACAGAACTATTGTTATGGTTTGTGTTTAGATATCCCCCAAAGCTTCATGCAGTCATTGGTGGGGTTTTTTTTTACCGCGGCTGTATCTAGAGTGTGTAATGCTGGAGTTGATTCATGATGCAATGTTAAAATGAAGAGCATTAGGATTAAAGGTGTGAGGGTACCCACCCAAAGTGGCCTGGATAAAATAGAAGGGTTAGGGCTGGGGATTTAGCTTAGCAGCATAAGTACCTGCTCAGCAAGCACAAGGTCGTGAGTTTGATCCCTGGTACCAGGAAAAATGAAAAGACTTAAGGGATAAAAAGAGCTGTGATCATCCCTTGTTGTTTTGTTACCTTCTGCCCGCCATGAACTGCTTCTTCTCTGATGCTCCTCTGCCCTGCCATCCTGCTTTAGAGCCAGCTGATTATGAAATGAAACCTCTACAAACTGTGAGCTAAATAAACCTTCTCTGCTTTAATTTTGGGTGTCGAGTATTTTGTCTCAGCAATGAGAGAAAAATAACTAAGACAATTATGAATGAAATTCATGTCTTCATACCTTTATAAAACAGGTCACTGCTCATATTTAGAAGTGAAGTCCTAATAGCAACATTGGCAAAGTGTAAGGCATTCAGGGGTAAACAAGTAGGCATTAACATTGAAGAAAGCTGGCATGTTTAGAGGGGATAACCAAAGTGCTATTTAATTTCAAAGTTCGAAATATATGAGGTATTGTTCTTTCAAGGAAGAATCAAAGAATTGATAACTCGAAAAAGAAAAGAAAAGAAAAAGCTAGACTAACGTGGCATTGCGAGTGACGGCCTCGCAAGGCCTTTGCATAGCACTGGGAGTGCTCTATCCAGCATTCCCCCACTCTGGGCAATTACACAAGAACCTTGCTTTACACATTTCTAATTTTAGTTCTTTCACCACTGCATTCCATTTCATAGTGATGATGATGTGAAGTATCAATATATATTATAACCAGAATCTCTCTGTTCGGAGCAATGATGAGAAGGAGCTACCTAATTCTGAAAACCACCTGAGGCCCCTCTCTGAAATATCAGAGGCACAATGATCTTAATTTGGAAAATCTCTGAGGGAATGAATTTCAATCTACATTTCAGTGAAAAGATGTTACTTAACCTTTAAATTGAGCAACATCAATTTGTGCTACTGATGCTTGCTTTGTCCATGACTTCTGAGAGAAACTCTGTGGTCAGGTTCGCACTTGGACAGAAGGTAGTAATTAATCTTAATTACTGGTCAATCCAATTCAACTCATTTATTGCCAGTTGAATCCATTCCCTATCCCTGCCCTCAGAAGTCATAAGAGCTACCTGAGAAACAACTCAAAGTGAAACAAAACTAAACAAAATCTTTGAAGGTATTGTTTTCAAAGGATTTTTAAGGAGATCATTTCAAAGGTGCTTTCTCAGCACAATGGTCATTTTCTTCTAAAAGTCTTAAATCTACAGAAAATTTAGTTATAAGGAAATCTTAAATTTACAATCTTGATTTTTTTAAGATCACTTTTAAAAGAAGGAGGGCAGATATTATTAGCTAAAGTGTTAACAGTTATAGGATTAAATTGTCATCTTCTTTTGTCACAACATGCTCTAGTGGAGATATTTTTCACCATATTCGTATGTTTTTGCCATTTGGGTAATCTGTTCAGCCCCCCCAAAAAAGTCCAGGAGTCAGAAGTATTTTTGGAGAAGTTGCCTATGCATTGTTGTTCACTGACCTTTTACATACGGTACCTATTCTACAACCACTGCAAATCGAATTGCCACTAATTCTCCTCCTGCTATGCTTATGAGAACAAACAAACTAGTTCATATTTTATTTGAATGCAGCAAATATTAGTTAACATTTTACTTATTTTATGATTCAGTTTACATATATAATAAAAAAACTTGTAAAAGAAATAATGAGAGTGTAATGTTACATTGAAGAGAATAAAATTTAAAAAAATGAATGATCTGAACAGAAAACAAGTTTTAGATCTAGTTCTTCAGTTGCACAAAAGTTACCATGGCATTCCATTTCCTTTTGTGTCTGCTGGTGATTTAATTTAGTAGTTTTAGAAAATGTGTCTATTGCTGTGTTTAAAAATTCTAATTACAGTGATTGGTAAAGGGGTTTCCTAGTACAAGGGGTGTTTGTAGAGAACCTGCAAGACTGACAAGTGATTGGCATGTAAACAACCCCGCTGTGCCCTTATATTTTATTCTGTGATGCTGGACTATAGATACCACATAAGCCTCAGGAAGTAGCCACCTTCCATTTTTTATTGAATGCTTGGCTTTGTGGATGTAAACAATATTGCGTATGAGCTGACTAAATGTGCTGCTTCTTTTGCACTGCCGTACTCCCCTGATTTGATGTGGCGGGATGTCTGTGAGATGAACAAATGGAGACTTTCTTTTAACATGTGTAGCTGAATTTAACCCCTGCAAAGCAAAGTGAGGTGCAGACTAGGAAGTAGATCGAAACCATATAAAAGTGAGTGCAAAGGATGCCATCTCCAACTTGAAATGCTCTGTTTATGACTTAGTAGTATCAGTGTGAAATTGCCCTGTCGTGTGTGCTGATGCAAGGCTGTCTGCTTGGCATGTACACACACACACAGTATGTTACGTGCAATCAGCGTCTCTTGGAATTGTCCCTGAAGTTGGTTCACTGTTTAATATATCTTGATTTTTGGGGTGTCAGCTTTTTAAAAAAAATTTCCTTGGTTTCAGATTTTCTTTTTCAACCCTTTTTTTCACAAGTAGTTTTCTTATTCTACATACATTTTTTTACCACACTTCTTCACTCTTACTTCCTTTTTTAAAATCTTTATTACAACCTGCTTTATTAAAGTATTTTAAAATCCTTCAAAATAGATGAGTGCTGTCACTATGAGTTGGAAAAGAGGTTCATATCTTTAGTAAGAAGTTAATAATTAAAGGATTGAACTGCTATGAAATGCTTTGTTTTCCTGAATTGTAAAATTTGAAAAGTTGTTTGCTTGCGACGATTTCATATTTCTAAGATATTCTAATGGCTACTATTGAGTCTGGAGGCAAATTGTTCCCTTCAACTTGAATGCCAGGAACTTGGATGTTTGAAAGAGCTATTTGCCAGCAAATGACGAGTCATTCCAGATAAATGTGAAACTTAGTACAGTAAAATCTGTGTTCAGTAAATAGCAAATTGTGGAAAATTGCATTTTTGAGATTCTCCAGGCAAAATCGTCTTTCTAGTAAATGCCAATAGGCTAACTGAAACAAGGCAGAGTAACTAACTGTGGAATTTGATTAAGGCTGCTAGAGATTTATTGTGTGTTTATGTTGCTAATAAAATTTTTTGAAAGAATCATAGGGTTTTTCCAAACAAAAAATTGACACACGTAGGCATATACTGTGGTGTTTTCATTCCCTTGCCAGACTAAGAAGAAAGAATGGGAGTAAAAATAAAAGGGAGACCAACGCGTATCAACTCTGAGCTGTAACTGATATCCTGTCTCCATAATAGGTCTCATAACAAAAATTTTATATCAATGTATTGCAAATGTTTGTAAGTTATTTAGAACTTGGAACATGTTTTCCCATAGAAACAATGTTGTAAATATTGGTTCAGTTCCCACGCCAGTACATGCAGACTATTTAATCCATATGTATCTAAGAGACAGTACCAATGTTTACCTGAGTGCTGGGTCCTAAAGGCATATTGCAGAAAAGAGCACCATTCATGAGTATTGTGCTTCTTTTCTGGAAAAAATATAAAAAAATGGTTCTATAGGAATTTGTAGAAGAAACCAATTTCATTATGTGTCTCTTCCTTTTGTGTTTCCTTACATGATGTCCCAGAGTCCTTCTGCGTACCTATGAGGAAAGTAGGACTCACGAGTTGCCCTCAAACCTGCCCTTTAAAAGACAGACAAGACACTTCAGTGGTTTCCTTTTAGGGCTAGGCATTTCACCTCGTTATCACTCTGGATTTCTTGATAAGGCTTATTAATCTCCACATTCTAAATGACCCAAATTTAAGAGAAATAACAAGGCAATGTTAAAAGTATGTGTGAATTAAAAAATAGTATGATACGATGGAAATATCTTCATATGTTGCTGAAAGTTAAGGAAAGCTTTAGGACTCAGGTGTAATTTTTAATTTTTTTTCCTTTTCCTAACCTTTAAACTGAGCATGATCTGTATAAAGTTACGTGGTTTTTCACAGTAGATTAGAGCTGTGGGGGCAGAGCCCTTGCTGAAGTGAGACAGTATCAGAGAGTTTGATAGCAACGTCTTTGTTTGAAATTGAGGACTGAACTTTATTGCATTGCTTTTCCATTCCTATAAAATTACTAATATTGTTGTTGTAATTTGACGTTCATCTCAGTGACTGTGTTTTCCCTACTTTCCAGTACACTTAGAGGAGTAGTGCTTGTATCAGTTACTTTGCTCTTTGTTAACTTCCCCTCTTACCATTCCAGTTATTCCCAGATCTGCTGGGACAAACAGGTCATGACAACCTACTCAGTGATGGAATCATAGCACGACTGTTTCTAAAGAGACACAAAGATCTGTACTGTGTTGTGGTGAGGAGCTACGCACTGCTTAAAAAGTTCTTTGTAATATTTATCAACAAGGACAAAATCAAACTTTGTTACTGGAGTGCTATCTCAAAACACAGCTATTTTGTTTTCTTGTATACTTGTTTCAAAAACTGATTTCTTTTTTGGTTGTTGTTTTTGTGTTACTATTTTTTGATGAAGAATAAGATAATAGTGTTCCTGAAATTATATATCTCATTTGGATGTTTTAGCTATTTCATTGGCTTGAAAAGTCTTGTTTTCTTCTCTATGAATGACTTTTTATGACTTCTCCTTTATCTAAAAATATGGTTAAACATATATATTTTCCAGAGTAGCAACCTTGTGCATCTCTGATGTATTTTCTTAAGGCTTGTGATGTGCTGGCCAGAAAAGTGGACATTGCAGGTCCCCCAGGGGAAGCCTATGCCATATTCTGTCGATGTTACCTGGCCTTATTGCAGTGGCTCATTTGTCAAAGCCAAAATACTTCCCTTGCTTTGGCTGTCTACAAAACCCATAACAGACGCTGCAAAAATGACACAGCATTTTATACTACTTACCTTTTAGTCAGTAATGCATGATGTATTAAACTATTATGATCATACCTAGGAAACTCTGAAGTCAGGGTCATTATTTTCAATTGTATGATAGATTTAAAGGTAAAACTTAAAAATATAACCTTTGCATGATAAAAGTTAATGTAGAAATATAGAACATTTGATGCTCATAAAATTCCTTTAGATACAACATATGATTAGGTTACTAGAGACACAAAACCACTTTTCCTACTAATGAAATTTTCAAACTAATCAAATTTATATAATAATGAAAATCACATAAGTATTTTATATGAATCTTTGAAAAACATATACCTAGCTTTTTTTTTTTTTTAAGATCTTTAAGTTCAAGGTCTACCATAATGAAACACTGTGGGTAGTATTGAATTCTCATAATTGTTTGGTTCCGTGTTCTATTCTCAGTAAAGAAAGGGGAATGGTTTTACTTATTTGAATTACACAGAGTGGATTTTGTCATGAGAAATTTTTAGAGATTATAAAAATTGTAGTCAGAAATTTACATTCATGTTGACAAGAAACATGGACTTATACTATGCAAGGGCATTCATTTGTTTTCAGTTTAGAATATGTAGAACTCATAATTTCTCTGCAATTGTTATTTTAAAATCTGAACTCCCTAGCTAGCTACACATCTAAATATTTTTGGTTATGAAATACGATAATGGCATTTGAGGAGTCCTACATACACAATGAGGGGCACACACACACTCGGAAATACACACGCATCCTCTTTACTCTCAACTACAAAATATTTTGGTATTTATTTGTGTTTCATAACTGAAATGACAATGTATATTCAACAATTAAAATGACAATGGACATGATTATTTATTTTAAATTCAAGAAAAATATGTATCCAGCGTATTATTTAATTTTAGCAGCAGAAGAAATTTATATGTGGTTTTCTCCTATGCAGATCGTCCTGTTTTCTTTTTAAGTTTATTTCTGGTACAGTTTTGTTAGAATCTGATAATGTTACCAGAAACTCAAAATATAAATGCATGGTGAATGTGCAGTTTTATATATGAAAAATTGGATCCGCCACATTGAATTTTCTAAATAAAAAATTAACCTCAGTAGTTTTTATATTCCCCTCAGCACATAGTATATGGTATATATAGTATATAATGTATAGTATATACTATATGCTATACTTATATACTATATGCTATGTTATTCTCTACTATTACTGTATACTATAATATATTTTATACCATATTATATACCAGTGATGGGGAACCTTTCAGAGATGAGTGCCTGAACTGCAGCCCAAAACCCACTTATTTACCCAAAGTGCCAACACTGTGATTGAGCCTGAATACTGAAATTTTAGTTTAGAAAAAACAACTCATACATCAACATCTTCTGCTTTAAAACAAAAAAATACACATGTACCGTAAGTTCACCACCACTGATATATAGGATGCATATGTAGTACATGCTTTTATATTCTCTCGACATGTAGTGTATATGTGTATGTATACATATGTATGCATATTATATATTATATTATATTATATTATATGCACACATTATATACACAGTGTTACATATTGTGGTAAGTACTTCAGGAAAATTTGATGAATAAATGAATGAGTAGGTGAGTTCCTGCTTGTAGAGAGCCATATATCTGATTTACCTGTGAGAGGACCAGCCAGATAAAATAAGTCATGAAAGAGCTTTAAAAATTATAAATATCTTATATATTCAAACTTATGAATAATAATTACATTTTTGTAATTCAGAATATTGAACATTATGGACACATTTTTATTACAATCATTAGAAAGTGACAAAACACATTGTCCATTTCTAAGTTTCAGTATGATAATGTCTCCTTTTAGAAATGGAGCAGTGAATCATGCTTATAGGAATGGCCAGAGAGATTCATGTTGACTAAAATTAGATCCTTATTATCCCCAATTACCCTTTTGTTCTTCATGCCACAGAATACCGTTTGGCCCCAACAGCCAGGCACTAATGGGGCATACTAACACTGTGTACTACTTATGTAGCATTCATTCCAGACTGTCTGCTTTTAGTAGAAGGGTTACACAGTTAAATTCTCATCATGAAGTCTGTCCCCTAAAAGAACTAAGAAAGACATCTCTATTGTAATTTTCCCAAATTATATTGTTTTTTTAATTGTTGAGAGTATTTTGATTAATGAGATATTAGTAAGGGACGATGTGTTTCCATTAATAAATAAGAATTGAGATTTAAAAATTATTGAAGAAGATTCTTTTGGAATAATCCTATCCCTCATGAGAAAAGTTGTCTTGACAACAGTACCATTTATAATTAGAAATGATGAATATTTTATTTCTCAAAGGAAAATTCTCCCTAAGTATTCTAGACAGTGATTGGGCTAGATGTTCATCAGCTTTAATCATTTCTCCTACAAAAATACACTATTGACTTTTTGGCTCAATAATAGGTATTACATTGTAGTTTATAAGGAAAGGACATTTATATAAATTTCTTTTTATACTTTGTGAGAAAGGAAAAGGAGGTACTATTGACCTCATTTTATAGAAAATCTACCTATCTTGTAGATGCTGGAATAGAACTAGATAAATGAAGATTAGTTTCTTTTTATCATTTTGCCAAAGAGTGCAGAAGCTCAAGACATATTTTAGAGTTGTACTTTTTTTTTTTTTTTTTTTTTTTTTTGTGGCACCGGGGATCGAACTCACAACCTCGCGCCTGCCTGACAGGCCCGTAAGCCGCTGAGCCAAATTCCCAGCCCTGGTTTTTTGAGGCAGGGTCACACTGTGTAGCTCAGGCCGGCCTTGAACTCGCGTGGTAGCCCAAGCCGGCCTCGAACTCACAACGCTCCGCCTACCTCAGCCTCCCAAGTGCTGGGATTAAAGGCGTGCGCCACCACGCCCGGCTAGAGTTGTACTTTTGCTCCTGATGTAAGCCATTGTTTCGTATGCTGGACTTGTATTGTTTTCAGTTTGCAATATGTATTCATTTTACCTGTGAATTTACAGTTAGCTGGAAATAAAATACCCAATTCAAGGTTGAATCTTCCTTAAGTATTCATAATTTAAATAAATGGCTGTATGAATTAAAGGACAAGACTGAAGCTTCATGTTATGTAATCATTTATTACATTCATCATTAAACATTCATCTGGTGTCTTCTGTGTGACAGGCGATCTGGGATGTTCCCATTAAATAAAACATGGCTCCGGTGGGAGGTGTGGAAAGACATGTCTGTACCGAGCAGTAGTCAGCCTTCAGAGTATTGGCTTGGAATCGCTGCATGATAGTGGAAGGTAGATAAAGCATTCATTAGAACAGTGGGAGGAGGTGACACTTGAGGAGTGTCAAGCAAAGGAAGTGGATTTATGAAGGGAGGTTAAGACGAGCTGTGACATCCCACTGGTGGAAATGGTGTGTGCCTCCAGTGTGGGTTAGGAAGCAAGTGATTGCAGATAAGACGAGTGTTAATGGGGCCTCACCCTGGAGTCCTCCGTGCAGTTTTCAAGCGAACATGTATCATCCAGTAAGGTCTCTTGCCATGAAATCAGCAGCTTGGTAAGTGACACAGTTAAATCTGATTATATGCGATATGAAGCAGCGTGATGTAAGCTGATTTTCTATTATCACCTGTATGACCAGACCAGTAAAATCCATTTACTTAGCGCATTCTTATAACTGCGATGCAATTAAAGTTTAAACTGAGACATACTTCACCATTCAGTCACTCATTATGTATTTGAAAACATCAATGATTCGGTCACCTCGTGGTGATATTAAAATTAAAGTAGTATTATATGAAATATTTTAGTTTTATTTTTGTAAAACTTACTTTAATACAGGTTCACTTTTTGCATTCATATAATTCAAAATTTGCTTTAGTGGGGCATAGAGAGCCACTGTCAATACCCTTGGTAGTCAGCCATTTAGCCTAAGGAATTAAAAACAAGAGTTGAATCAAAATTTAATGGCTCTATTTATATTTCATTGCATTTTTTTCACTAAAGAATAGTTTTTTTAGGGCCAGGAGTTTGGCTCAGTGGCTTAAGTGCCTCTCTAGCAGCCACAAGGTTGTAAGTTTGATCCCTGGTACCAAAAAAAAAAAAATTAAAAAAAAAAAAAAAAAAAAAAGAATAGTTTTTTATTAGCGACCATTTATCATTAGTGCACATTTCCTCTTGGAGAAACTCTGACGTCTTAAATCCAGTACATATTACCATTGAGATATTTTTATTTGGAAAATGATGAGAGTACATTTTTCAGAATTAAAGAAAAGATACCTCTTTTTCTTTTTCTTCCTCCATACATTAGTGTGTGTTGGTGGAAAATAACACGTTCTGTAGCCATGAACATGCCTTCAATGACTGAGTCCCTGGATTGGAGGAACAGCACCAGTTCAGGAAGGGGTACACGGTCCTAATTTACACAGGCTAAGAGTGATCCCTACTGCCTTTGTGGAAGCCATGTAGAAAAGTACTTGCATGTTGTTCTGAGCAGAAAACTCCATGTTCTGGAAGCTACTACTGAGCGGAGCATTTCAGCTACTGGTAGATGGAAGTGAGCTGTGAGTGTAGAGGAAGTGGTGACTCATTAGACCTGGCAAGCCTGGCCTGAGGGATCTTAGTGGAGGTGCTAAAAGTTGGATTTCATTTTGTAGTCTGGGGAAAGCATGGAAAAAGTTTAAGTTGTGTTGTCACATGTTGAAATCTATAAGATAGAAAAAGTTACAATTTTGAGGGTACATGTGAAGAACTGGGTCATATGTATTTTCCCCTGGTAAATTTTGTCTGAGATAGCAGAGGAAATCTTCCGTTCACTTGCTCTCCTGTCACACATAATTCCCATTGCAGCCTATTACTCTATACTACCCAAGACATGCTTATTCAGTGAATGAAGAATGAAAGCCATTCTCCTGCCCCCTAACTTTAAATACCCAGGTCGAATTTTTAATTAATTATTTATTTATTTATTTTTTCGCTGCTGGGAGTTGAACCCAGGGGCGCCATGGCTCTTGGTTTTAGTTTGTCGTGAGACAAAATCTCACTGAATTTCCCAGGCTAGATTCAAAGTTAGACATTCACCTGTCTCAGCCTTCCTGTACCCTGGGATTTTAGCACTGCACCACTGCATCTGGCTAACGTACGTTTTACCACAAACGAGCAATGAATAGACTTAAACGTTGAAGACTAACACAGCGTAAGTGGATAATATGGAAGGTACTTGAGGAACATCTCAGAGGATAATTCAAATGTGTCGAGCTATACCCAAACGTGAGGAGTCGTAGTGGACTGTTGTGTTGGCCCCAGCAAAGCCCACCTTCCAAATTTCACATCCTTAGCATAGTGTCATTCATTGAATCTGAACTTGGCCATGTGACACATAGGTCATGGGATATTAACAAAGGACACGGAAGTAGAGCTTTAACAAGGGCTTGCATATTCAGACTGTCTTCTTGGGTGGCCTTTGGTTGTAGTACAACTTCTTGCCATGACGCGAGTGGCTTGAGGAAGTGATACAAAGAGATCCATGTGGAGAAAGTAGAGATCCATCGCCATCACCCTATTTGTGCCCCAACCAGTTCCAGCCGTCAGGCTAGGTCACAACTTCTGGTGGTCCCAGCTCCCCAGCTATGCAATATGAAACATAACACCTTCCTGCTTACACTGCAGATGTTTAAAAGAGAATTATTGGTGGCTGTTATTTTAAGTAACTAATTTTTGAGTAGTTTACTATGGAGCAATATGTGACTCCAACAGGAAGCAAGAATGGCTTTAGAATATGTGGGCTGAATTAGTAGGTGGATTTTGACATCCTCATTTATTTGATATAAAACTACAGGAAGGATAACCCTCTTGCTAGTACACTTAACTCTGAACTGCTGCAAAGAGAGTAAATATTTTTAGTGTATTTCAGTGCAGAGCAAGTACTCAAAATGATCTGCTGAGTGCAGCATTGAAAGCGTGCCATACTAAGGATAATGTGCCATTTGCTCATGGCTGGATGGAGAACTTTCCAAGTGGCTTTGTTTTTTGTTGTAGTTTTCAGTTATCATATACTCTTGTGACCTAAGTACTACATGGTGACAGGAAGGGTATATACACATACCCCATACACACATGGCCCTGAAATGAAGAAAAAGATGCGTGTTGAATTGGAACTGGTTGTATCACAACTCCCAGGGGAAGAAAATTAAGGTTCATATCACTTATTAAAAATTGAATTTAATATATAGACAAATGTATGTAGTGTAAGATAAACCAGGTTTGTTCTTCATATTAAATGTAACTTACATGGAACACCTCATATAGGAACTCTTATTATACACACACCTTGTTGTATACTTGTGTAGGAAAGTTTCGGTTACCATTGAAATGAGCCACAAATGATAGACTGGGGACCAGTTATCACTTCTTGGCAAAAACGTGTAATTGAGCAGTCCTAAATAAAGGTGCATATGTATGCTTCTTTATATGTATGTGGGATTTTCAAAGCTCTAAATTTTTTCCACAAAATTTTATTTATTTCTAGCATCTTCATTGATATCAAAATTTTTTTCAGCCAAAGAACAAACCTGAGAATGTTAGTCATCCTGGACGAAAAGGGAGAAAATAATCTAAGATGGTGGAATAGCTAACTATAAGAGGATGGAAAGAAAAAATTGTTTTTCGTTTTACGCTTCTGAAATTTAAAGCAGCAGGGGGCAGTAGAACATTTTTAGTAGTGGAGGCAGAGAAAGGGACTGATCAGTAAAGGACACCGACATCTTTCATGAGGTGTTTTCTGTTTTAATTTCTGTTCTGCAAGACTGTATTTCACCATTATTCATATTTTCTTTGCTCAGTGTTCTCTAAATTAGGGATAAATGGTCACAGATAGTCAACATTAATATTAAACAAAAACCACACATTTAGAAAAAGAGCCTTTTTCTCCTCAACTAATCAGCGAGCGGGATTGCCTTCCATCCACAATATATAACATCAATTTGTGTTTTAATTCTTCTTTTCTTCCATATAACTTTGTCTGAAAATGCTACTAAGTAGGACAGAGGAAACAAGCTAAGAAGCATGAGAATTGAGGCCTCTTATAAATTAGGTGCTCCAGTTTTCACTAGATGTTTGAGTTTTCATTCTGTGCTAGTTGAAGCCTGTATCTCATGGCATGTTCTTCTGATTTATGTTTTACTAAGTCAGACTGCAGCAGTCTTTGTCACCAGAGAAATCCTTTGCTTTCTGTGCCTTAACTCATATGGTTCTTTTTACCTAGGATGGATATTCTTTCCTGTATACCCATGGCTCCAGGTTATAGTCACTTCCTAACATTTTGCTTCAGGTTTGGCCTATGGGTGATTGCACCCAAAAAACATTCGCGCCGTCCATGGCCTTCCTGGAGGAGTGTCCATGCACTGACTCATAGCACACGATTTTGCACATGAAAAACTGATCATTGAGATAAAATTTATGCTTTGCTTAAGGGAATTGTCGACTCCTTCTGTGCAGAAAATCATTTGCAGACACGTTTCACCTACCTATGTTGATTTCTTCTTAACATTCAAACTTTGATTGGAGGTTGTTTAGTGCCTGTAAATGCAGTTGTTCTTGTGGCCTTTACCTATTCAGCGTTTAGGTGTCCTCGAAGGCGAGGATGAGAGACTAAGACACTCACAGTTATCACGCCCGTAAGAGCGTGGAGGGGACTCTGTAGCTTTGTGTCAAGTTTCTTTAAATTCTCAAGCAACTCTTTAAAATAGGCAATAGTGTGTCCCCACGTGGAAAACATGGAGCTCACAGGCAGTAACTCGCCTGTGCTCAGAGACGTGAGGAAGAACGGCGATCACCGCCCACCTGCTCCGCTCCGTTCCTCCAAAGCCCACAGTGTTTTCACTACACAGCAGTTAGTTATTTGTTATCTACTATGTGCCACACATTGCGTTAGGAACTATTGATTCTACATTGAATAAACTACTATCCTCTCTTCAAAAGGCTCACACTCCAGCAGGGGAGAGATTAAAGTAATTATTACGATTCTGAGTGATAAGTGCTTTGAACGTGTCCTATGGGTACCAGGCAAGGAGCCATTAGCTCTGGCTGCCAAGAGACGCACATCATGCCGCACATCCTGCCGAGCGGTGGAGCACACTCGGGCAGCGATGGGCTTGGGAGGATTAGCAGTTCACCAGGTGGAGAAAGTAGTGAGACTGTGAATGCAAGGAAGGAGGCTAAGGTCAAGGCGCTGAAGGGCATAGCCCAAGTGGTTGGCTCATTGCTATGCTGGGTGGGGGGCTTGGAGTTTGTCCATATGGTGAGAAGAGGGAGGAAAATGCTGTCACATCATCATCACGTGCTCTGCGGAGCACTCCAGGGTGCCAATAGGTAACCTGATGTGTTAAATTACGATTGCCCAGCCTTCTAGTGTATGGATTAGCTATCACAGAGGTGGTTGATAGAGATACTGTGAGGCTGCATAGGAAATATATGAGAGGGAGCATAGATGGTTCCAAAAGCACGGGCTTTGAAGTGAAATTGGCAATGCTCAGCATTTCAGCTTGGACACTTGCCAACCATAGGATCTTGACAAATACCAAGGGCTCAGACTTTTGCTCATGGCCTCTGTAAAATGGGAGTTTTCTCTAGCTCACAGACTCCTGGTGGGAATCAGAGATGGGATCCAACACGTAGGTGTTTAGTAGACATAGGCTTATGTATAGGCTTAACTTTTCTACATTCACATTTATTTATAAAAGGGTAGATAGTATTAAGATTCTAAGACTATGTATTTTTACATATTGATATATGAGGTATATCCAATTTCTAACTATGAATACATACATAAAATTATGTATGGAATGTGGTGAAATTCTGCAAGAGTATGGGAATGTTTTTCAAATTTTCTTCCATTTACTAGTATGAAAGAAAAAATGTTTTGTTATTCTTCACTGTCTTTATTTTGGGGCTTTAGGAATAACTTTGATGTTTGACCATTCCTAGTTTTGCAGTTTTGTCTTCATATTCATCATTATTATCATTATTAATCCCAAGTTATAAATGATGTGATTCTTTTGGCTTTATAAACTTGTAGTCCTTAGTTTTTCCAAGTATGGACAACTGATGATCATATGGCTCTTGTTACTATAATAATAACCACACATATCATTTTCCTGGTCTTTATTTAAAGTTAAGAGGGTAAATTTGCTTTCATCTTGAAGTCATTTTCAGGTGTTTTATAAACAACTTCGTTGTGCACTGACAGCTTTTAGTAATACCAAATAAAGTGAGAAAGACTTCAGTTTAGCATTCTCTTGACTGAAAATTTTGTGTGCATGCATCTCCATTTTTTTTTTCTTTCTATATAGGACTTTGTAACCACTTCTTGTTTAGAGCTACTACTTCTTTTTTGAATATTTCTTTTTTTCTTTTATAGGCTCCCTTTTCACTAATTATTTCTGTTTCTTTACCTTATAAATTCTGCAAGCTTTTTTTCTCTGCCTATAAATATATCAAGACCCTCCTGTCCTCAAGAAAACAAAAACAAAAAAATAGGAAGCAACAAGTAAAGTCTCCTTTTATTAAGTATTTCCTTGCTTGTTAAAGCCCTAATTATTCCTTCTCTACATTTACACATCTTGGTATAATTATTTTCTACATTCACTACTTAATTTTACATTCCACAATCCACTGTGATAACTTCTACCCTGCACTGTTATGCCACTAAAGTCATTGCCAACCTTTCCAATCTCCCTTTACCACCTCAAGTGGTCTGGTCATAGTCTTTTTGTGCTGTTTTGAACAAAATTTACTATTAACTTCTCATTTTTCAATTATTTTCTTGATCTTTGTTTTTGTCCTCCTCATTTAAAACACACTTTCTGTACAAACTGACCAATTTTCAAGGCTCTAACTGCCACAACAGCATCGCAGAACTTCAGAGTCATACATGAAAATATTCATCATCTATTAAACCTTAAAGGAAACCCCAACAACTTGGACTCATTCAGCACAAAACAGTGCTCTTGATGTGCTGACTTTCTCTATCAAAATGGCCAAGAATTTGTTCTACTTCTTATTTTGTCTTATTTTAGTCCATAATGCCTCAGGGACAAGTGACCCAAGTCACTTAGAACACAATCTTGGGAATCAGACTCAAGACTTTTCTCTCATCCCTACATCTAATGAACTTCTCCTTCCCTAAATGTTTTGCCTTTAAAGCAATTCTTGATTCTTTGTCTTGTACCCCTTTCCTGTTTATTCTTGCCCAGGTTTTGCCTCTCTTCATCACTAGCCTGGATGTTTGCATTGACCCTCTATGGTCTTGCTGATTTAGAGGTATGTTTTGCTCTAGTATCACAGGGTGCTCTGCCCCAATTCATGCGTCAGGTAGTTATCCTGAAAGTATTAGCCTCACTCCCTAACTCCCTAATTTAATTTCAAGTTCCTTTCTGCTTATGAGTCTTTAAAGAAAAGGAATGGTTTCTTATATGTATTTGGAGAGGCTGTAAAAGTATAAACAGTCCATGAATCCTGATGAATTGAAATCAATATTTTATAGCAAAATTATTTCAACAAAGAAAATGAATATGTGGGATAAGTTGGAAACAATTAGCTTTTTTATGTGTATTGGATATTGAATATAGGGCTAGGGCTGGGAATGTAGCTCAGGGACAGTGAACTTGCCTATATATACAAAGCCCTGGGTTTAGTCCCAGACACCACAAAAAGAAAAATTAACAAAAGATGCAATGAATAAAGACCTTCATGCGTGCTCACAACATGCTGAGCTACACTTCCAACCCATCAAGCAATTTTGAACTTTAAACTCTACGTCTAATTTTAAAACCTTGAAAAGAGGAATTTTTATGGCATACAGTGTTGAATTTCTTTAGAATATGTTTGGCAGTGAGGTGTTATGAATTAAAAATGAGGTAATTGATGTAAAGATCTTACTAAAAGATTAGGTGAAATATGGATGGATGTTCTGATTCTTTTCTTAATATCAGTTAGTATGGAACTCTATTCATCAAATTATGTATACCTTATCATACTTTCCTCATCACGTGGACAAAAACTCGACACTCAAAGTTTAAGGGGGGAGAGATTTTTTTTGGCACAAGGTTACAGTCCCTGGTCAGTCAGCTCTGAGACAGAAACAGCAATGGTGGAAGGCTCTGGCAGAGAAAAGATGCTTACATCACTGTGGCCAGGAAACATAGAAAGAAAAGAAGAGCAGCAGACATACCCCTCCAGATCATGCCCCCAGTGACACTCACCTGTAACCAAGCAGGCCTTCCTTCCTAACAAACCACTGATGAGCTCCCATGATCCAGTGACCTTCCAAACACTTGAGGCATCAGGGACATTCTTAATCCAAACCATAAAAATGTATAAAATATTGACATTTTTCTCAAATTTTTATGCCATCACTTGCATTCCATACTACCTACCAGTTTGGTTTGCAAGTTTTGTTCTTATGAATAAAAACATTTTAGAGTTCTAGAAAATGGTCCAGTCCTTAATTGTGTTTGTGCATAAAGATTCTAATTGCAAAGGACTATTCTTTATAAAGTGCTTGGTAAATTATACAAAATATTGAAGCTTGATTGCTTGCAAAATTAATTTAATTTTGTTTAAAATATACTCTATTAAGCCACTGTAAATGTGTATCCAATAAGTTATTTGAATTAGCATTCAGATGGAAGCATATTGAGTTTCTCTGGGCTTTCAGTGTCAGCTCTATTTTTGTGAACATTTTAGCTTTCTAATAGAAGGAATGCAATTTGAATTGTTTACTGCTGTAATCCACTGGCGATTTTCAGGCATAATGGAATAATGGTGTTTAGCCATAATGTGGTATTTTTTTTAAAAAAGCATATGAAATATTTCATGAATAAGATTAGCTAAAGAATTTAGTCTCATTTTATGACCATGACAGTTTAGGTGTGCAACATGAGAAGTTTGTATTTTCAGAACAGTTTCTCAGAGTGTTATTTTAAAGAAAATGAAACTCTTTCTTGTAGGATCTGATATTAGGTTTCCACTAACTGTGTTAAATACCTAGTTTTAAATTACACCGTGGAAAATTTGGGCTACTCACCTATTTAGGCATTTTATTGTGACCCAAGAAGCATTTAGTAATTATCACCATCTAAAACTACCACGCATATATGGGAGTGTGATTGTAAATTTTTTTCTTTTGTGAAATACTAGGGAGTTTGTAATTTCATCATCCTCAGAATGTTTTAGGAACTTTGTTTCTTGCCCCTCAACCTCCGAAACAGTACACTGGATGGGTAGAAGTCTGGTCAGAGTTTGGAGCAGGCAAGACAGAAAGGAGGTGACCGGGACAGCTCTGGATACCTGGTCACAAGAAATAATGAGACCTGCTTTTTAGGGGACCTCCAGGAACTTAGTAGCTTCTTTAAAGTCACAAAACTATAGCCCAAAAGAGTAAGATTTAATGTTTCCTATCATGATTGAACTTTAAAAACTGCACATTGAGTTCTGTTTAATATCTTGTAGTATGTAATCAGTGTCACTTTGTTGTTGTTTGAATATCTTTTAAAAGTACAAAGGAAGCGACAAAATACCTGCAGAAAAAAACCTTTATTTACCTAGAGGTGTACCCTGAAAGTCAGTGCTATAGTTTTAATCATTTCATTGATTCACTGAATTGACACTATTTCATAAATGTTAAATCAATGTCATATTAAAATATTAGCATGAGTATATGAGAAATAATTTTATATTATCAGATAAGTTTTTATTTTCATGAATATTCATATTGTGAATTGCTCATCAAGTAAAAGATAATTTTTCTTTCCTTTGTTTCATATGTGCCTCACATCCTCACATTAAAAAGTTATAAAAATTTTGAAGATATATCCTTTCAGGGTACAGCCTTCAATATTTCAGAGAATTAGAGTTTTCATGACTAGTTCTTTACAGAAGTTAATTTTATGATTATAAATAAAATGAAAATATATATCAAAGAAAAACAATTATTATGGGAAGTAAACCTCATCATTAATATCTTCATCTCTCTTCAAGTGGCAAATTTAAAATTGACTTTCTTGACTCGAAATCTAACACTGATTTTCATAAGAGTCTATCTACAAGAAATCGTTTATAATTTTCAATGCCAGATTTCAAGAAAGAAATTCTTATTATTCAGTTATTTAAATTGTACTTGGTCAACATCAGCCCCCAATTCAAACTTTTTTGTCCTCTGAAAGTGTTTTTCCACATGGAAGATTGAGGAGAAAGAAAAGAACTCTAATCTGAAAGAAAGAATAAGACTAAAGGTTTTGACTCTTATAGTAAACTAAATGGCAGTTGGGTAGGAGGATTTTCATGTAACAGTCTTAGGCAAGTGATTTTCTGGATAATGCATTCTAGTAGTAATTGTATCTGCCAACAGACAATCTTGGTGACCACTGGTATTTTCTTGAATAGTTCATTATTTATGTCTCTTCTTGCCTTTTCACTTTATAGTCAAAACAGACTATATTATGCCTGAATGTTAAAAAAAAAATCTACATTTTTTCCTGTAGAAATGTCCTACTATTTCTGCTCATAATGAAATAGGTAAATTTGTGACAGGTAGTTGCCTCGCAATCACCGTTAATCATCATGAAAAATAGCATTTAAAAATAAAAGGAGAAGACATTTGATAATTCTGTTGCCAAAACAAGAACATGTCAGAGGTCTGAAAAATGGTCCAATTAGTGGCGATCAAATTTTATTCGGGAAAAATTATTAAATTATGTCAGTTACCATTTTAGTTTTTTTTTCTTTTTGCATATGTTCCTTCAAAGACTGACATTTAATCAAACATTCACAAACTCAGCATAAAGTTAGTATCTTTATTATTTTAAGTTCCTATTAAATTTATTTTGTGACCTAAAATACTTTTATGATTGTTCTATAAAATAATTTGACAATTCTTATATATGATTTGTTAAAAGATGATATGGTTAAAATTTTTTTTTTCAGTTCTGTGATTGAGTAGTTTTTCTAGACTGGAGGCATAAACCATGGAGATGTTTCTTTTTTTCTTTTCTTTTCTTTTCTTTTCTTTTTTTTTTTTTTTTTTTTTTTTTTTTTTTTTTTTTTTTTTTTTTTTTTTTTTTTTTTCTTTTTGGTGCTGAGGATCAAAGCCAGGGCCTTGGGCATACAAGCACTGAGCCACATCTCCAGCTCCATCATGGTAATTTGATTAACAACCATCTCCTGAAATCTGTTGACAGAAATACATGAATAAATAAATAAACAAACCAAAAAATATTTTTTTTGGTAAAAAGTGGTCTTTTGTATGTTTTTTGCCTCCTATTTATTTTTCTTTGAAATTTGTCCACTTCATCACTTCAGTATCTTGGAATCTATGTTGATGTAGCTATTTAAATTTACAAAGAGAAATATTTTATTTATTATGAATCAGAAATTGAATGTTTTGTAGATCTTAAATTGTTTCTCAGTCTTTGGAAAATTACAGTTGAAAATGAAAGGATAAGCATATGTCTGCCAAACCAAATTAGGTATGTGAATAAGTAAGATGATGTGGCACAAAGTTTCTGTCAGAAATACCTGGACTTATGTGCTAGTGGTTTACCAGTTGTTTGTGTTATTTGAAAAATTTTCTTGGTATTGATTTTCTCCTCTCTAAAATGTAAATAACAGTATCTGTAAATGAGACAATATTAACATATGGTGAGGAGTAGGAACACTACATAATTACAGGGTTTAAACTGCTTTCCACTTGGGAAATATATGTTTTAAAGATTATTCAATTATTCGGTAAACTTGTAATATTAAATTGTTGTGCATGTAGATATTTACCAAGTTGCTGCTATTTGCCTGGCTCTTCTAGACTTTGAAGATTTGTAATTTAACAAAACAAAAACCACCATTTATATGGAGGTCCATATTTTAGAAAGTTAATATTTCAAGTTTTCCTTCAAGGTCATTAATATTTGCTTTAAACCATTCCAACATTCTTGGCTGTTTTCTTGGATCACAGTAGGTTCATATTCTCATGAACTAATATAGAGAAGAAAAATTGGACAGGATATAAGAGTTATTTATTTCTCATATAAAAAGAGGTCTTATGAGTTGATTTAAAAAAGAAAAGCAATGTAAGGGAAATTGAGTAAATGATATTAACAGGTAATTCACAAAAGAACTGCAGATGGCCAATAAATTCATGGAAAGCTGCCCAAAATCACTAGTAATCAGGGAAATGCAAATAAAAGCAAGGATATCCGGAGGGTTTTTTTTTCCTCATAAAATTGTCAAAAGGGGAAAATGTTGATAATACCCAGTGCTGCTGAAGGTGTTCAGAAAATAAGCACAATTCTTTTTTCGGAAAGTAATCTGTATTACCTTGTAATTTTTTTGGGAAAGTAATCTATATTAGCTTGTAAATTTTAAAATAAAAAGAAAGAAGGGTATGCCTTTGATTCAAGGCTTCACCTTAGTCATCTATCATGTTGAAAGAAAAGCACCCATATGTAAAACCACATCTTCAGCAAGATACTAAGTTACTATTTGAAACAGTGAAATTTTAGGGTAAAAAAACCTTCAAATTCTTCAGTAAATGAGCATTTCAATACAAAAGCATCAATCATGAAATTTTCTCTCTGAAGCATAATGCCTTCATTCATATTAATGGGATAAAAAAACCCTGGAAAATGTAAAAAAAAAAATTCATCACAAGGGAAGTACTTCAGCAAATTGTTACGAATCTGATGTATGCAGCTTTATGCAGATATTTAAGATATGAGTTGGAGCCATCATCTTTGACCTGAGTTAGTGATGGCAAACCTATGGGATGCATGTTGTTTCGTTTTTAAGACTAAGGATATTAATGTATGAGTTGTTTCTTCTATACTAAAACCTCAGTATTCAGGTTTAATTGCAGTACTGGCATTCTGCAATTAATAAGTGGGTTTTGGATTACAGCAGTTTGACCAGTCATTTGTAAAATGTTTGCCGTCACTGGTCTAGGTGAATATCTGTGATAAATCTGACGGGGGGCTAGGTACAAGTCAGTTTGTGATGTTATAACCACATTTTTGTTCTAAAAATTCTATAGATGTAATTATTTCAAGTTTGAAAGTGGTTTATGAACATAAAATTACCTTGTGTAACATTGCAATAGAGAAATAAAAATGGAAAAGGTAAAAGTTCAGGCTATTAAAATGGTGTATTTAGTGCCTTCAATCAGGAGGGGACAATATGGAGGGCTAGCATAATGCTAAACATTATATTCACAATCATTAGTCCTTGAAAAATGATGACAACTGTATTCAGTGAATGTTTCAATCATTCATTAATTGAAAGCTGTGGAGAACTTTGTATTCAAAGACCTTTAACATGTACAATCTGTGAAACGCATATTGGATATATTTCCTATATCTTTATTATATTTTCAAATATATTTAACGTACTTTGAAGACTATTATGTGCATGGTACCTCTATCTGTAAATTATCTTCTCATGTAGTTTGAACATTTTAGTAAGAATGAGCCAGGCAGGGATAGTAATAAAACTCATAAGAAAGTGAACTTCTCATGATTTCCATCAAAAATATAACAGGGCAAAGTGTAAGAACTTTATGCATTCATTCAGTCAAGTATTCCAATGTTTGGTGCTTACTAACTCTTGTTGGAAGATCAAATATTTGTTCAAAGATCTTTTCCCTACAAGGAAAGGATGGAGGTCACAAATGTGTCATCAGTTCTATGTCACTTAATTTTCTCTTCACCACAGATTAAGATTGTCTTACTTATCAGTGTGTGTGTGTGTGTGTGTGTGTGTGTGTGTGTGTGTGTTTGTGAATCTTGGATTTGAACTCAAAACCTTTACAATGAGCTACATTCCCAGCCCCTTTTTTTCATTATTTTGAGCCAGAGTTTTGATAAAGTAGCAAATTTCTCAGTCTGTGCTCTAACTTGTGATCCTCCTGCGTCAGCCGCCCGGAGTGTTAGGACTACAAGTCTGCACTCACCTTATGTACATACTTTTACAGAAAAATAAAAATACAGCCAGTTCTAACCTTCAAATACTTTCTCAGCAAAAGAGATTATCAAGGGCATGATCTCACTGAGGAGCTCCAGAAGATGTGTAAAAAATAATAGTTAAGAAATAGAAAACAATTTGAATATACTATAAAAATGGCCACGATGGGAATGATACTTGTTGCATCCCAGTATATTCTGTCTTCTTACTGTAATTTAACAAGTATCATCTGATCTGCTAAACTGCTAAACAGATTTCCATCTAATTAAACTTATTCTTTAATTTCATTACACTTGTGTTTTTGTATTTTATATATTTACATTATATGATCATATGTAAGAAATCTACCGACACCAAAAATCTGCTGGCTGTTTTTCCTCCACAAAATTGTCTGATACTATATGATACATCTTTTGTCCCTGTGACTATTTGAGTCACCTTATTCTCTTGTGGTCCTGTCAAAAGTGATCTCTTGTTATCTTTAGGAATTCTTCCTCTTTTTGAATTCCTTTTTACTAGCTGATTATAAGCAATGAAGGCAGATATCTGAGTTTTCTGAATGATATTTGAAATAAACACTGATAGATTCAAAAGGTGGGCCTGTAGTATTCTGCCATGTGTAGAAACACATGAGCCTAATGGAAGAACTGTCAAGGGTTTTGAGTGCTTGATGCCTACGTTTTTATTTATTGCTTGTTGTTTTTACTTACTGGCTCTTAGCTATATCCTGAATAGCTACAGTTGTCAGATGTTTTCCCTCTGAATGCATCCAACAAATATGAATGTTCATTATCCCCTTAAACCTGTTGTTAATTCTACAACTCATGAGTTTTATTCCTTACATATAATGACACTGTACTAGTTTTGATCAGAAAATATGGTGAATGTTCAAATGTAGAAAAGTATTAGTATAGTAAAGGACACATTGCTATTAATCCCTCTCAAAATACTCTTCCTTACCTTGAACACATCCTGGAGCAGTTCTGTAGGTTTTATTTCATGAGTTACACTGTCCTGGTTGCCTTAGTATCCTGACTTGATTTAAAGCACTTAACCTTCATCGTCATTTTGACTTTCAGGAAGGTCTGGAAGTCACACAGTGCCAGATACAGTGAATAAAGAAGATAATGACACACTGTAGCACTTTTATTTGACAGAAATTGCTGTAATGTTTTGAATTGAATCAGAACGATGAGGAAGCCAGAAAGAGACATTAAAGAGGACTTTCAGAAAGTGACAAGAGTATAAATGAATTCAAAGTGGAAGGGAGCATTTGAAGAGGGATTTATGAAATGTGTCTGTTAGTGTAATAGGTTCTTCTTATTTTTGTTTAAATATTCACTATGTTTTGTCATGCTGTATACATTTAGATCTAGTTTACATAAACCAAAAGTAGCTTCATTGCTGAGCTCAAATTTGTTAATAAGATTATCTAAGATGTTTCAATTTCATGTAATTTCAGGGAAGTACAAAAGAAGTCAGGCTTTTTAGTTAAGAGTTGCTAGAGGATCCTCTAGCCTAACTAATTTTGCTGGTAATTTGTTAAAAGAGTATGCAAAGAATTTATTAAAAGAGTATGCATTTGTAGGCTGTAGTTATTAGTAGGCACCATGTGAATGGGTGCGAGAAGTGCACTTTTAATCAGATTTAGGTGAACTGATGTGAATTATCTGATCAGATAACTATGGGATACCACACTTCTTGTGGGACATAAATGAAATAATACTCAACATGAACTTCTAGTGAAGGCCCAGGGCTTGTTAATTGTCAGTAACTGGGAGTTCGGCATTCAACTGTCACATACCAAAATTGTTTGTAATGAATTGCCACTGAAAAGTTTAAATTGTGAGGCTGGCTCTGGAATGCATTTTTTCTAATCATTCTTTTTACTCTCCTTAGAAGATACAAGTGCAAATAGTGAAACTGTCCTAGAGAATCTACAGTTCGATGTTGTGACTGATTCTCAACAGAGACAAAAGGAAATTTGAATAAAGGATTTCCGTTGTATTTCCGGTCATTAGAGAAGAAGCATTTTCAAAATGCTGATATGCTTCAGTTAATGTTGGACTCTTTGGGGAAATAGTCCGTTTTTTTGTACATTCAGCATGGCTCTAAAACTGTGAGTGTAGATGAAAAGCATGTAGCGCTTGCCTTGTTCTTACATCAGAAGAATTTTTTCTTTTGTCCATTTTATGCTTGTTTCCAAAGGCTTAAAATGAAAGCTTTGTTTCTGCAATAATGACTTAGTGTAGGCTTACACTGTTGATCCCCGCAGTAGATGCAGTGTAATCCACTTTGGTAATGTGAATTTTTAAACAATCGTAGGCCTCTGCTATTAACCCTTCTCTGCTAATGATAATACTCTACAAAAACTACAAAGGGACTCGGGCCTAGCTTCACATTAGACTTGGAGCGCACTTAACTAAATTTGCATTTCTTATTTTAACAGCAGTGAATTGCTGAGCATATGTTGAACTTCATCAATACCAAAAGTAGAATAGGTGATTGCGAAACTAATGTTCAAGTGCAAGCATTCAAACACAAACAAGGGGAACTAGAAGAAAATAATGATGGAATGAATCAAAAGTGCTTTCCAGTCCAAAATTCTCTTGAAGGGGCTTCGACTGCTGTTGCTTTTTGCCGTATTTTTTAACTTGACCTGTTGCTTTGCTGAGTTCATTGTAGTGCAAATGTCTCAAATAAAGCTGTACATGAGTCATTTTTTTTTTCCTTCTCAGTTCAGGCTACTTGGATAATAGCTCGCTTTGAACACAAGCAAGGGAACCTATTGAATGTTTCCTGCATAAAGCCTATGTCGCTCTTTGCTCAGCGGCTTGACATGTTTCTTTAGGAGAGAGAAATGGTAAATTAGCTAAGAGTAATTTTATTCCATGACATATTTCCAAACTGACTTGGAGAGCACATTTGCAATTAATGTCTGGATTCCACTATGGGGACTTAGAAAAAGTTTCCTGTATTTGGTTAAGTGATATGTATGGTGGATGGCGAAGTTAAGATGATCTTTAGGGATTTTTAGACACTGAAAGCTTTACCTAAGGTAGAGAGGGCTTTGCTGCAATTCGCATTGAAGCTGCAGTACTGTATGCCTTCAGGGCTGTGGATTTAATAAACAAAAGATCTGTCACCATGCTTGGCTCACAGTAGGGGGTAGATGTAATTATATACTTTAAAGGGAAAAAGACTGTTGTTATTATTTTACATTTATTGAGTGCCAACATTTTACAGTGTTCTGTACCTAACATAGAATTAGACACAGTCCTTGCCCAGTGGACTATCTATTTAAATTAGACACAATCTAAATATTTCTCTTAGAGAGTTCCTGTGTTTTCAAATTTGTTACACAATGCGTTGAACAAGTGCAGAAGTATTGTACTTGCAAATGTGATTTAAATCTATAAAGGCTTTCACACACAGGTGGTAAAATAAGATGTAATTATTAGATTGAAAAAATTGAAAAAATTGCTCATGGTTTTCAGTCTTTGGCTTTAAAAATTAATCCTGTATCTAACATGAAATGGGAAGAGGAACAGGTATTAAATTTGGAACATGATTGATCTATTATTTTTATTTTTACTTTAAAATTGTAGTTTAGCAATAGTAATTCTACTTTTTTTTTTTTTTTTTTTTGCTTAACTAGTTTTTGAATTATATTTCTTTATGTGTTTTTAAAATCTCTCTAGTCTGGAATTCCATTCCATGGTGGTCAGACCACATTGTCTAGCAAAATGCAAAGCAGCTAGTAGGCACTCATGAAAAATTGTTGAAGAAATGAGTATGAAGTGTTTGCAAATGGATTTCTCCATTTTCTCAGGATTCTCTTTGCAGGTTTTAGAGTTTAGCAGGCACAGTACTCAGCTGGCTTTGGGCCAGTACTCCAGACCAAAAAAAAACCATGAAGCCAGAAATCTTCCTGGGAATACCTTTGAAGAGCCCTGGCTTGGAACATTGTCTTTCTAATAGAGATGTTTCTTGTCTCTCAGCAAGAACTAGGCGTGGCAACCTAGCAGATCTTTGGTGCCATGAGAGTCCTTAGAGCTGTCTGGATCCCCACCAGTGATCAAAGGACATTTTCACACCAGATGATGAGTTTCAAGGGAAGTAGTCAGTGAACACTGTAGTCGGCTTACCATTTTGCTTTGTAGACACTGGCAGTTCCCATCTACTCTGTTATAAAGAGAGTATTATTAGACGGAAATGTGCAAATAAACCGATAAACAAGTTTGTCTATTTATGCATTTGTCTTGTGTCCTGTGACTATTTTATACTAACTCTTCTGTATTTCTACCAGTAGTGTGTTCATTAAGTTTCCTCTTTGTCTCACACTGTGAAAATCGATTTTGTGTGCAAAACTGCTGCCATTTACTAAGAAAACAGAAAGGAGGTCATATGGTAGCCAGTGGAATCACTTAGACTTGAGTTTGAATCTCTGGATGGCCATTTATACTGTGTGTAAGTCAGCTTAGGAAAATTTTCTAGGTCCCAGATTTCTTGGATATAAAACAGTCATTGTCATTGTCCTCAACTTTTAGACTTTACATAAAATTAATTTAAATTACATTGAACATAAATAAGCCATTTTTATTGCTATTACTCTAATGGATAATAATCTAATTTATAGTGACATAGTTAACTTGCAAATATTGAAACGCCTACTGCACATAAACATGTTATCTTACTTTAAAATACAAAATACTGATATTTAAAGCATCTCAATGAGTAGTTATCGTTCTGATCCTCAAGCAGTGTAAGAGTAAAGCTTCGGAAATGTGGGTATGCTCCCCTTCAGTGACCTGCACCTGCCTCTGCCTCCTGTTTCATGAGGACGCACCCAGCTCTTCATGTTGGTCGTGATCATTTTTCCCGCTTGTCCTTACGGTTCATCCAGTGGCCTCCTGTCTTTAGTCTCTTCCTGACCCAACTGAACTCTTACACTCCAAATTAAGTCTCAGTCTCATCCTCTCAGTGTTGTCCTCAGTTTGTACTTTGATGAGCATCTGACCTAATTTCATGAAATATTTTTTTTCTATTTCCCTCAAAACAGTATTTTAATTTAGCTGTTCTTCCTTGCCCTCTGTGGCAGTGTATAGATTGTCTTTAATGCCCTGATTGCATGTTACCCACCATATTGTTTGTTGTTCCTTTTCCATCTTTCCATATCGTCAGGGATTCCCTTTCCTACTTACTGTTCTCTGTTTGTCCTCAAGTTTCCCTTGATCTGTTTGACTTCCATTTAATGATCCCAGACTTACTCCCCTCCCTGCCACTTGGCTGTGACTGTGTTGCACAAACACATTTGTCATACGCTCATCACCAAATCTGATGGTCTTGTCACCATGCATTCTTCCTCCCCCTCAGTTCCTCCTTCCCTCATCCTTATTTTTGTAAGTTAATGGAAAGATTTTCCTTGATTAATGTTAAATTTCACGAATTTAACTGTTTCTCCCTAGTCCTAGTTTATATCTCACTAATATGAGTCCTCTGAAATGGAATCCTATAGTAATCACATAATAGTAATACTATTTATGTAAGAGTGGTTATGCATCATTCTCTTTAATCATTATAATTCTTGTCATGTGCACCAAAATAAGCTCAAGGGAAAGAAAGTCAATGTCTAAGCCTTATTTCAATTCCCCGTAGTGTCTAGCAGAAGGCTTCTTTATGGTTTTGATGATGAATTTTCAAGATGGCACAGACTAATGGTATTGAACTTTCTAGATTCTTTATTACTTCTTGTCAATATAACTTCACTTGCTAACCACTAGATCTCAGGGACACTACGTTTATAAAAGGAGTGGTCTACATCATTGAACTGAGTAAGTATCATCCTAAAGATGCTTCAGTTTGTGAAGTACTTTAACAAAAATATGTCATTAGATCATAAAAATACTATGGCATAAGTGCTTTTATGATCTCCATTCTTCTGGGAAAAAATTGGCATACTTAAAAATTTTGTCTGTGAAAGTAGAAAGATGATGGAGATTAAGGTGGGAATATGCTTCCCAGATGAAGATATTAAGAATTGGTGTACTTTTTGTAGATTTCAGCTCAGAAATGTATTGGGACCTTGGGTTGCTAGATTGTTTATCTGTATCAAGATTCTGACATTTAGTTTTGTAGGCAAGAGTAACTCAGGAAATTAAATATATAGAGAGAAGAATAGAGTCTATGTTTGGAAAAGACATTTACATTTTTAAGGAATTATCAGTATAAATGATTGTATGTATAAACATGCATATTTAAAATTAATAAAATTAGCTATGTAAATTGAATAAACTGGATTTGAAACACTTTCTTTAGACTTTAAGGCAAATACAAATCAGTGTCAGTTTGAATTTCACTTAGATTTTTTCTGATTTTTTATTTTTTGCAAAAGAAGTGAGGAGCCAAAGAATCTTGTATAAAGCAAACAGTGCAAGAATTCAGACAAAATTAAACTTTCCCTTTCAGTCTATGAAATTAAGAATATTTCATTTTATTTCAATTAGCAGTACACTTCACCTGGTTGTGTAGATCTAACCTTGTCATAGGAAAAATAGGTAGACAGAATCATTTACTGGCTAAATTGTAGTATCACTTAAAGAAAGAATTACCATAGAATCATCTGCTATTGATATTTCCTCTTTAATTCTTCCCATGTGTCTTGTACTATACATTGTTTATAGAATGTGCTTAATTTGTATTTACTGAGTCATTTAATTTATGCCCAAAACAATATTTTTTAATTTGGAGGTTTATAATGACCCTGAAGGCATTTTGGAGAACTTCTGATTAATGACAGTTAAAATATGCGAGGCAGAAGCATAAACACTTAAAGAGGGGGAGGAAATCATAAAATTGGGAACCCTTGTGGAGAAAAATGAAAAGCAGTTAAGGCTATGAGAGTAGTAAAATACAGCTTGCTACAAAGTACCTAAGGTCTGCCATCTTCACAGTGACAGCAGGCACTTGTAACCCTGGGGTGGAATCTCTGGAGTCACAATCAAAGCTTTGCTGTTTCCCTGCCTCCAGTACACTGAGTCAGTGTGGGGTGTTGGTGAGGTGCTGACCGCCTGCTGAGGCCATTTCTCTGAGCTCCTTGCTAATGGCTTTAAAGCAGATGATGTGTCTGTGAGATTAGTTCTGTCCGCAGATAGGGAGAGACAGCAGGATGGGTAGGGAAAGGGGAAGTAAAAATTATTAAGATGTGATACGAACATGCACCAATTCCCTAGGCTGAATGCAATTATTATTTATCATGAACATATACTAACAAAAAAGACACTGTAAGAAAGTTGGATTAAAAAATGAAATAACAAGCCGGGCGTGGTGGTGCACGCCTTTAATCCCAGCACTCCGAAGGCTGAGGTAGGAGCGTTGTGAGTTCAAGGTCGGCTTGGTCTACAGCATGAACAAGGCCATTCTGAACTACATAGCATGACCTGTATCAAAAAAAAAACAGGGCCAGGAGTTTAGCTCAGTGGCTTAAGCACCTGCCTAGCAGGTGCGAGATTGTGAGTTTAATCTCCAGTACCAGGTGGGAAATAAAAAACAGGGCAAAAGGCAAAAGTTCCAACTCCTAAACAATTTGCAAAAATAGAGTCAAGATTTGAGAAATCATATGAAACCAGATAGCCTTTTATCTTTCTTGCAACACCTGTGTCTCTTTCTTCCTTCCTTTCCTTCTCCCATTATGTTAGTCAGATTTCAATTGCTATGACTAAATACCTGAGAGAAGTCAATTTAAAAAGAGGAAAGGCTTATTTTGAGTCATGTCTTCAGATGTTCCAGTCTGTCTGTGGTTGCTGGATTGCATTTGTTTTGGGACCTGTGGTGATGCAGTAGGTGGGGTGGAATCGAGTGCCAGAGGAAACATGTTCACCTCATGGAAGCCTTGAAGGAAAGGTAGAAGGACAGGGGTCTCAGTATCCCCTTCAAGGGTGACCTAACTTCCCCTGTCTACACCCATCTTCTGAATGTTCCAGTGTCTCACAGCAGTGCCACAGGCAGGGGAGCCAGCCTGCATTCCAGATCCAAACTCAGTGCTCTCTTTCTCCTTTTCTCTTTTCTTCCTTTGTCCCCTAAGCTCTGTTTCCCTCCTGAGCTCTTCTTCCCTTCTGTTTTCCTCCTGTGTGCCTTTTTCTTTCCCTTCAGCCCCCTACCTTCACCGTCTCTTTCAACATTTGAAAGGAGACGTGATGGTAAGTATGAATTTCAGTTTGCTATCGCATTTATCTCCCTTCTGTTTACGAGAGCAGCCTAAACTCTCTAAGAGTGCCAAGGAATAGTGCTCTTGGAAGCAGTATTTTATAGAGCACCTTTATTCTGATAGCACTTCTATTCAATGATATGGGTCATGAAATACTTAAACATATTGTCAGTTTAAGTTTGGTAAATGTCCTATATAAAGGGTATCTGCTTCACTGTTCATTCTTTCAACTTTTTTATACTAGACTACCAAAATAAAGAGTACCTACATCATATACCACTTCATAAGTATAACCAGATTTTTTCCCCCAAATTTATTAAGGTCTTTTATAAAAAATAACACAAAAGAGAACATTTAGAGAACATTTACAGTTTTGTATATTTGTATGGAAGACGATTTATTTTACCGAATTCTTATTATCAGATTGCCAAAATGGAGCCAACCTATGTTCTTGAAAGAATTGGTTTTAATTACATCAGATCTAATATTTATCTCTAAGATTATTGAAATTCGTTTTTAAAAATAACCCTAATTAGAACATTGAATTTTGTAATTTTTGAGTAAAGGACATCATTGCTTCTTTCTGTCTACTGTTTAGTATCTTTCACTTAACTATCAAAACCACAAATTCTCCTTAAAAAGTTCAAAGCTAAAAAGTAAAGATGCTCTTCATCAGCTAGTACTTTTTCTATGTTTGACTGTAATTTTATACATAAATATTTGCTTCATGGCAGAACAAAGGAAGGAAAGAAATTGGTCTTGCACAATGTAGTGTTAAATGGCCATGGCTTTTCTTAGTTAAGTGTTCGTGACATACATGCACTCTCACTATTTCAATACTCTTTTATAATTTTACTCTATCTAAAGTCTTTTAGGGAAGTAGTTGGAGTATAAACAGTATTAAAAATAGTATTCTGTTATTTACAGTTTTAAGGATATTTCCAATTTAAGGATGATTCAATATACAAGTGAAGTCATTAGCGATCTCTCTAAACACTTTTCAACTAATTTTCATTACCACACAGCCCTTCTCATATTCTAGTGGTTTTGGTCTCGCTGATTTTCTTCTCATCAGAATGTTTCTCTCTTTACCCAAAAGGAAATGACTCAATTAGGTTTAGTTTATCAAATTGATGTTTCAAAAGGCATTTACCATCTCTGACCCCTGTCTCAGACACCAAATGTTATCAATTATGCCAACTACATTGTAGATTTATGCACCCCACTAAGAGTAGCTACATCTTACTCATTGCCAAATTGAACTTTTATTTCTCTGGGTTTCAGCACATGTATATGCATTTTTCTACTTGCTTTTCAACCATTCTGTTTCTGTCTTTCGAAACCTGCTTTAAACCTAACCTCTTCTGGCAAGACTCTTACTGAAGAGTCCGAGTGACTCATTCTAAGTCTCCTTGGGATTATCTATTCAGTTTTTATCCCGTTAATTTACCTTTACTTGTGTGCCATACTGAAAGTGTTCTGAAGCTTTTTTTTTTTTTCAAGTACAAAAGGAGTTTTGGTGCTCTTGTAAACAGCACCAAAATTGTGCTCTTGTAAAAAAAATTTCATAGGTGTTTGTCTGACTGCTTTCTTTTTCCCTTTGTATCCTTCCCAAATCATAGAGTTTAATGTTCCATGTGGTGAAGGAATGCTCATTAATGGCTCCTGGAAACTCAGATGAAAGCACAGAATATTGATTATCTTCCCTTTAGCATGCATTTTATTAGGAAGTAACATGAATTTTAATCTTGAAAGGGTAAAACACAGTTGTGTATTACAGTATCCCAAACAGCAGGTTTCTAAGCTAGTTTCTTTGTTCTCCTCCCATTACTCATATTCTTTCCAGATCAGTCGAGGCATATGGCTTCAATTACCAAGTACATGCAGGGGACACGCAGAGCGGCAGCTTTTTCTGGCTTCTCTAATGAAGCTAGTTCCTAACTGCAACATTTGCCAGGTTATTTTATTGTACTGTGACATTAAACATGAACCAGCAGAGATTTGGCTAATTGGCAGTTGTACCTTTTCCCCTCCAACTATTTATTTTCTAGCAAGGTAAACTACTTTGATTGTACAGTGAACCTCATAATTCAATGTAAATGTGTTTGGTCATATAATATCCACAGCTACACTGAGGGAAATCTTACAAATAAGTAAACAAAAATTCTGAAAAAACTATCTATGTTGATGAATAAATCTAGCATTATTGATTTTACTTACTATCCATAATACTGATGATAACAATATCAAATACATGATTTTTTTAATCCTCCTTTTAATGAATTGGCAACTATTGCTTGGAATTACTGGGCTAACTGTTTATTGACAGACTTGCTAAACTGCTTTGATATTAAAATACATATCTTTCATTTCACTGGAAAAACAGGGAAAATGCTTTCATTGTATTTCAGTGATCAAATGTAAGAAAAAACTTTATAATGGAAATTTAAATAATGAACACCAAATACAACTTTTACCTAAAATCTTACAATTAAAACCACATAGCGTTTGTCATTCACTGCCCTCCTGATGAATTAATATCTCCTGTCACATAGGACTTACAGCATTCAGGTTTTGTCAGAGTAGAACTTCTGTTGACACTTATATATGTTGAAATTTTTAAATGAGTGATAGCCTGAAAAGTGTTTCTAAATTTGGAACTTTGAATTTTGATCTTATGTCCACATATTGATTTTATGAATGATCTCAATGATTGCATAGAACATAATGCTTTTAGCTTTTACTGCATTCTTTTAAAAGTTTTTTAGTACACATTTGTAGTACATAATGATTACATTGATCATGGGGAGTTGGTGCATGTACATAGCATATCTTAATTCTTTTTTTAAATTTCCCTTTCCCTCCATCTCTTGGTGCAAAAGATCTCCTTGTGTCCTATTATCTGTTTCTTATTTAGCTCTTTAAATTATTTATAGTTTGGGGGTTTTCATCTAAGAAATCAGACAATACTTAAACTTGTGTGTATGTGATTTATTTCACTTAATATTATGGTTTCAAAATGCATCTATTTTCCTACAAATGACTCAAATTTATCATTTGGAGCAGAATGGTATTCCATTGTGTATAAATACATTTTCTTTATCCATTCATCTGTTGATGGAGATAAAAGTCACTTCCAAGATTTAGCTATTATAAATTGTGATACTGTAAACGTAATTGTGCATGTATCATAGTAGTATGACATCTTCCTCTCTTTTAGGAAGATGCCTGGGGCATTTTCTATACTAAGGACTTGTATAATGGAAGAGACATTAGGATGCTGTATAGAACACCAATTCTCAAATTCCATCCAGGAACCCTCAGATCCCCTGGAGTTTCCAGGAGGAAGAAGAGGGTTTCTGATCAAGTGGGAATGTCTGTTTGAGTTCTTTCAATAATATTAATGGAAATAAGATACTCACTCATTCATTTATTCATTTATGATGCATTATTGGCCATTAGACTGTCTGGGGTCTAGTAATAGGTACTATTTTAGGAAGTACAAAGAGAAAGGGACACAAATTATTCCTTAAGGCAATTTATAGCCCATCAAAGGCACAAACATGTAAACAAACATTGTGAGTACTAAAAATATTATGGTATTGTACACAATTATTTGAACTAAGAATACCACTTCAATGGAGATATTCATGAAGAGTGTATCGCCTAGGTGAAAGAGCAGATTGTACCTTCTAAAAGGCTTTCACAAAGAAAGTAGCTTTTGTGTTGAGGATTGAAAGATGACATTGAAAGTCATTGCTTATGTAACAGTAGTAATACCAGAATCAGATCTATCGAAATAGACCAAGGAAGCATATATTTAGATTGGGTAAATGGATTTTCTCCTACTTCCTGAAGTCAGATTGAGTCCTTTTAAAGAAGGTGTTTCTCTGATTCCTCTAACAATGTAAGCTGCCTTGATCTTACATGTACAAAATGATGTTTAATATTTTCCTGGGCTCTGACATTAATCAGGCATAGACTAAAAATTTGCAACGAAAAGTGTGGGTTGTAATCAACTCTACTGGCTAATGATACTGTTTTTGTTGTTGTTGTTGTACTTTATCCATTCTGAGAAATTATATGGACTGCTTTTCTGAAAAACTTTCCTTGATTTGCCTGCTTTTTACAATACTTTTTCCAGTTTTTTGCTACCTTGATTTTTGCTTTCCTTTTCCTCTTTCATTTCTTTTTTCTATTTAACTTTTTCCTTCCCATGTAAAGTTTATGTTATAGCATTCATCTACCAACCTTCTCATTTTACACTTTTGTTACTGCAATTTTATTATTATTGGCTATAACACCAATAGCTCACCTCAGAAGACTGTGTCCTGCATAGAACTCCTCAAATATTCCTGAAGTCTTAAATATAATTATGCATAATACGAAGCAAAAACAGTGTGTTTAGTAATTAGGATATAATGTGAAATTAACCCTTTTATAAATTACTTATTGCCAATAATATGGCATCAGTTTTGATTTGGAATTGAAACTGATTAAATTACACTTTTCATTTGGGTCTTATCTCAAAATGTAGGGGAAAAAGTAACCTGCTGATTCACAGGATGTTTGCAAGGAAGAATTAATTAATGGCTTGAAGCACCTAGAAATCATGAAGTGTTATATACATAATAATTATACTGTCTTGCAGAATAATCATTTATGTTTACTGACATAAACTCCCTAGCTATATTTCTCAGCTATTTGTTTAGGACTTTTTTGATTTGGGAAGGGTATTTTCTTCATATGTTGAGTTACGGTGTGGGACATCATGTATAGCACCAAAGATTAATTTATATTAAAATTTAAATGATTTAGATGGAGAACTCAAAAAAATTAGATGCCCTACATTTAAAGACCCAATTAAAAAATGGGCACCTAAAATTAATAGATACTTCTCAGGTGAAGAAATACAAATGGCTAATTAATACATGAAAAAATATTCAGCACTGCTGGCCATTTGAGAGATGCAAATTAAAACAACGTAGAGATTCCATCACAGTCCAGAAAAAATGGCTGCCATGAAGAAATCAGCCAACAAAAAATGCTGGTGAGGATGCAGGGAGGAAAAAACCTTTCTGTGTTGGTGATGGGACTGTAAACTGACTCAGCCACTATGAAATTCAATATGGAAATCCCTCAAAAACTAAAAGTAGACATTCCGTTTGACCCAGTTGTTTCCCTTGTAGACATCTTCCCCAAAGAGTTAAAGACATCATGCCACAATGGAGTATGTATGCCTATGCTGATAGTAATTCAATTCATAGCTAAATCTTGGAAACAGCCCATATGTCCCTTAACAGATGAATGGATTACAAAAAATATAGTGCTTATACACAGCAAAGAAATACTCTGCCATAAAGAAGGATAAACTTGGGTCGTTTATAGAAAAATGGATGCATGTTGAGAAGATATAGACACAAGTATAGATATAACTATCAACATAAAAAAGATAATAGGAAAAAATAGAAAGAAAAATGGTATTGTAATCTGAGCATGGACAATGTATCTAAAAGTGACAGTACAATTGTCTTACATGTTTTATACATTCTTTGGCCTGTTAATCTGGTTTTCAATCTGTATATGTAACAATTAACTTTATATATTCTTAGAAGATAAAGAAATGAATCTGATGCTGGAAAAATCAAAGGAAGGCAGAGGGAGTGGGGAAAGAGGGGAAATAAATGTGTCCATGTACATGCACCAATCCCTTACCGTGAATATCATCTTACGCACTGCAGAGTTACTAATACAAGTTAAAAAAATTAATCATTTAGAGGTTAAGATTTAAAACCATAATCTCATGAGCTTAGGTGAATCCTACAGAACATTTAGTTTCAATGTCTGATAAGGAAAAAGAAGTCCTGAAACATACATGAATTACATGGTATAGCCAGTACTGATTCCTATGCTTATGTGAAAATTTGATATCTAATTGCAGCTGTCTTTAAAGCAGACCCAGCAAAACCACAAAACAAAAATAAAAACTTGGTGTGGACCATTGCATCCTTATGCATAAAACAAGGCACATTTTCATTGAGGATGGACATGTGACACTATGTTATAAAGTGGTTCTGCATTTTTGCCAGAAGTGCTGTGACAGGCCATGTTTGTTTCCTCATTAGTCTCTTTTATGACACCAAGGCATTTTATTATTTTTGTTTTAGAGTTGGATTCTCACTGCATTGCTCAGGCTGTTCTTGAACTTTTTGGATCGTGCTTTTTGCCTCAGCTTCTCCAAGTAGCTGGGACTACAGGTGTGCACCACTCTCCATACTTTGGCATTGTTTTCAATGCATGATATTTTTATAAAAAAAATTTTAGTATGAGTTTTTTTAGCATATTTGCATAAAACCATGTTAAAGGAAAAGTGATGGCATCTGGAAAAATTAATCTTATTTGGAAGTAAAAAAGTTGTTTTAGACAGTGGCACTTTCTAGAAATATTAATAATGAGATACATTTTACAAGAGTTACTATGAAATGTAACTCATTGTTTTACAAAAGCAGAATTGTGAATTTTCAGGAGAAAATTAGTGAAGCAATAGATAACAACATTGCATTCATCCTGACAAAGATAAATTAAATGTTCTATATTATTATTACAATTTAAAAGCTAATTTTGATAAATTTAAATAGTAACCGTAGCTATGTATAGCTAACATCCCTTGAGTATTATCATAGCAGTCACTTTGCTAAGAAATTTTCATGAGTTCACTTATTAAATTTTTCTTGCATCAATCTTTGGCAAGTAAGAGCCTTACTGAAATATAATTTGCATGTCACAAATTCAGCCTCTTAGAGTATGGTTTTAGTATATTCATATTCAGTACTTTAATATATTCATAGAGTTGTGCAGCTATCAGCCAAACCTAATTTTAAAATATTTCCATCATCCCAAAAAAGAAACTCAGTACTCATTAGAAGTCATATCTCATTCTCCTGGTTTCCTTGTTCCTGGCAACCACTTACTGACTCCGTGTATTTATCAGTTCTGAACATATCGGACCAATGGAACAACCCTTATATGGCCTTCTGTGACTGACTTCTTCTACTTACACATCTTTAGTGTTTCCTCATGGTACATTATGTATCAGTATGTACTCATTTTTTGCAGCACAGTGACATTTCTTTATATGGATATACCATGTTTTGTTTATCCATTCACCAGTGATGAACATGGAACTTGTTTCTACTTTTTGGCTCTTATGAATTACACTTCCAGAAACATTAATGAAGTAGGGTTTTTTTTTTTTTTTTTTTGTGGTACTAGGGTTCAAACTCACAACCTTGTGCTTGCCAGACAGGCGCTTGTGCCGCTGAGCTAAATCCCCAGCCCAATGGGGTAGTTTTGTGTGGAAGAACTTTGCTTGTGAGCCTAAGCAGAAGTGGAATTGCTGAGTCATATAATAATATATGCTTAACATTTTGAGAAAGTTTCAAACTATGGTCCAAGCAGGTTGCACTATTTTTAGAGTCTTACCAGTAATCTTTGTCTCAAACTACTCATGTTCTTGTAAGCACTTTTTATTGTCTTTTTGTTTATTTTAACTATCCTTCTTTCTATGAAGAAGAGGTTGTATCACTCTGGATTTAATTAGCAGTTTTCTGCTATCAATATTGAATATCATTTATTTATTTTCTACATCTTGGTTACTTTTCTCTTGTTACTGAGACAAAATACCTGATGCCCAAAATTAGGGAAGAAGATTTAGCTTACAGTTTTTGGAGATTTCAGTCCATACTCAGCTGGCTCCAAGGCAGGGTGCTGTGGCTGAGGGGCAGCCGTTCGTGTAAGCTATAGTTGGCAAGAGCAAAAAGGACAAAAAAGGAAAATCATGCCTCCTTCCCTCCCTTGTATTGTATGCGATTTACTCGCCCCTGGGAGGGTGCAGCACTCACACCACCAGTCCCAGCACTGAGCAATGAACCAATCACAAATGCTAGATTTACCTCCCTCCGTGATTGCGTGTGCCTTGGTGAGTGCATCCGAACACAAACCATAACAGTTTATTTGCTTGTCTTCTCTGGAAAATTGTCTATGAAAAATCTCTTAAACATTTCTTAATTGGATCATTTGTTTTTCATTATTGATTTGTGAGACCTCTTCATGTAGTACAAAGGTGTGTTCTGCTAAAGTTAATTCTGACACTATTTGCAATTCTTTTTCATGCTTTCTAAATTTAATTTAATTTAATTTAATTTTTTTTTGTTTGTTTTTGTTTTTTTGAGATGGGGTCTCACTATGCAGTTCAGGCTGGCCTTGGGCTCACTTTGTAGCCCAGACTACTTTCGAACTTGCAATGATCCTCCTGCCTCAGCCTCCTGAGTGCTGGGATTACAGGAGTGCACCATGATGCCCAGCCCATTTTCATGCTTTTTAATGAGTAATAAAATCTCAGGGACTCAGGCACTACCATTCCAGAAGTGGCACTACTACAGTTTTCTGTGAAATATATTTATACACAGAAAAGGAACAATTTAGTGTAAATCAAGTTTTTATGTGAATAATATTTTTCACTGTGAAATATGTCCCCAGAACATTTGTTAAAACAATAGTGGTTTCTAGTTTCCTTGACAGTTTTGATATTTAAAACAAATGCTTACCAGTTTTCAGTGTCAAGCTGATGTAAATCTTGAGGTCTGTCTCAAAGGGGCTTCGCCTTGTGGCAGCGTATCGTTAGAAACACCTCACAGAAATCTGTGGTGTTACTGTGCTCATAGGTCTGTTTCTTAGGTCTGTGGGAAGGCGCTACAAGACAGAAAAAAGTATGAAAGACTTAACAATTTTTCTTTTAGCCTTAGATGTTCTCATCTCCTAGAGATCTGGACTGTTCCTCCGTGTGATATTTTAGGAAATGAATGTGAATTCCTGCATGTTTAGAGGAAGTGTAAGAGCAAGGCAGATCTGTCTATCTTAAAGGCTCCGAAATTCCTGGAGAAATTTGAATCTGAGATTCCAGGAATTTTGAACTTGACATCAGTTTGTCCATAATTCAAGTGGAGAAGGAATTGTGGCAAGGCAGATAGGATGAGTGGAGTAACTCTCAGATTTTTAAAAAGGGCTGTCTTGAATGACCTGGGTGAATATTGAAGCAATTGCCTGTGAAATTCCTTGAATGAAAATTTGTTTCCTTAAAAAATATGATGTAAGTTTTTGTGATAGAAATATCAGAATATTTAGAGACTCTCCTGATAGATATTTATTTAAAATAAAGGGCAGTATACGTTATAGTGTGCATTTAAATTCTGAGGAAAACCATTTGATGCACTGTAATGATGGAGACACAGTCTGTGCTTCAGGCTTTGAGCTGAGAACTTGGTTATGTGCTTTGTGGTTGTCAGCGTATTTTATTTTTAAGTAATCAAGAGTTTCCTGGGGTGAAATTAAATTTAGGATACAATTCGGTTTCTTGATGTGAATCCAGAATGTGCCCCAGAATTATTCTCTGAGCACTCTATTTTAAATTCTTGTGTGATTATATTACTTTCTACCTCCTTCTCTTTCCTCCCTCCATTGAGAATAGATTGACTTTGGAATCTGAGGTGATTTGCTTTGTTGGTCATATTTTAGCAACCTGGAGTCATTCTTACTTTTTTCTGAGTAACTCTGAACCAGGAGATTCACTTGTTCTTGAAATCTGTGAGCTGACAGATGTTTCTCTATAGTCCCTAGTTGCACATTGGACAAAGAAAAAAGATATTTTGGTCAATTCAGTTTGCCAAGAAAATTACTTTTTAGTATTTGCTCTTTTGAGCACAGGGACTTCCTTTTCAAATTTGTTTTAAAAAGCAATACAAACCTTGTACACAGTGTTGTGATATTTTTACTTGGTATAAGTACAAATCATTTAGGAGAAATGTTATGAACAATCAGTATAGAAAATAATTTTTGTAAGGAACTAGTTACAAATAGTTGCATTTACTTTGGAACGTTGCCTAATGTGTATCAAGAAATCCATGCTTGAGCGAGTAGTACCACTGACCTCACTACTTTGTGATTTTGAAGCACAGTAATGATTCCGCTAGTCATCTAAATTCATTATGATTGGTTGATGAAACAATGAGAAAACTCAGTAATTTCTATATTTTGTATTTTCCCTGTGTCTCTATTTTGTTAATTTTTTGTCATCATCTCTCACCTCTGGCGAAAGAAACTACATTAAAGATTATTCTTTATTGCTAGAAAAGCTAAGCACTCAAGGAAAAGATTATGTTGCACTGGACTGAACTTCAGAGAGTGAAGAACCTTAGTGATGTCTAAGACTTTTGTATCCTCAAGAACAAATTGCGCCTTTAAGAACAACATTGTCCCTGTTGGGTACGCATGCCTCATGTTCTTTCTTTGTAAATCTATCTTAAAGAAGTTCATGTTTTCAAAATTGACAAATAGGACTGCGTCAGACTAAAAGTTCTGGTACCAAAGGAAACAATTAGCAAAGCAAAGAGACATCCCGCAGTAAAATAATTCACAAACCTCGCATCTGATTAGGAGTTAATATTCGAAATTTATGAAGGCGTCAAGCAACTCCATTGTAAGAAAGCAACATGATTTCAGCATAGTCAAGAGGTACAGATATATATTTCTCAAAAGTGGACAACCAGTCGGTTCATGAAGAAATATACAACATTACTAGGCATCAGAGAAATCAGATTAAAACTAAAATGAATTGTTACCAGTGTTAGAATGGCTGTTATCAAAAAGTTGAACAACAAATGTTAGCAAAAATACAAAGAAAAGGGACCTTTGTGCGCTGATGGTACGGCCATTGTAGAAAATGATATAAGGATCTCTCAAAGAGCTAAAATAGAACTACTTTATAATCTGCCAATTTCACTTTTGTGGATCTGCACAAAATAATTGAAAGCTGTCTGTTGAAGAGATATCAGTAAGTGTATGTTCATTGAAACATTCACAATTATTAAACTATGGAATCAACCATATCTTGTGGAATCAATGTAGGTATAAATTGGTGGATGAGTGAATAAAGAAAGCGTGGTATACGTATTCTGTGGAATATTATTTACCATTTTTAAATAATTTTGTAAGAAAAATCTAAAGTTTTTAATGAAGAAAGCTATGAAATGTGTCTTCAGCTGAGAGTTCCTACCTAATACTAAATTTATTTAACTGATGTTTGTACTATATCAGAGGTGTCTGAATTTATATATCTATTCAAAAGATAATTATCAATTACTTTATATGTGAAAAGCTTTGCTTCAGTGTGCTGAGTTTTATGTGAAGACTTTACATATATTACTTTATTTAACCCTCTCACCTATTTTCTGATTCTTTTACTATCCTACTTTTACCTTTGAAAATGTTGAGGCTTTTCAAGATTTACTTCATTTTCTATGTTACCAACAATTAATGTAACTGGGATTCAAATACAGATAGTCTTAATTCCTTGTGTTCATATTACAGTATAATAGGATACAAAGAGTTGAAAAATGAGTATATAGGGCACAATGATGAATTGTTGTGGGTCCTTCCCTCAAAGAATTATAATAAATTCAAGAAAAATGACATCTAGTGAATAAAACAGAAGTGGTTTCACTCTGAGAGAAAGATTATTTAACTTCACTTAACTTTCAGTTCAAAGCCGTTTGGTCAGGAACAACTCAGAAACAAGTAGCTCTTCTCTACAATAAAAAATATTAGTTTTATTTTATATTTGATTGCCAACTTCTGCATTAGCTCTTTTTCTGTTACTAAAATAAAACAATATTTCTTTATAAAGAAAAGTGAGTTTATTGGGTTGGGGTATAGCTCAGAGGTAGAGTACTTGCCTACCATGTAGATGGCCAGGGATTAATCTCCAGCCCAGGAATAAAGCAGAGACTTTATTTAGCTCACAACTTTGGAGGATTCAATTCCAAACATTATACTGTGGTTTCTACCAAAGACCCCATTCACCTGTGTAACCTCATGGTAGATGGCAATCGTTGGACCACGTGCAAGAAGGAGAAACCACATGGATAGCGAGGCAGGAAGCTAGACAGGACTGCAGCTCCATGATCTCTCCCAAGAGTGTGCCACTCTATTGATATAATGATCTCCTGGGCTTCACTTTTTAAAGATTTCTTAATACTGCTACGTGAAGGACCAACATCCCAATCTGTGGACCCTTGGGAGATAAATGCTTCCAAACCATAGCATCAAACTTCCAAAGTAACTTAGAAATTGTATGCCGAGAAGAATCAATCAAGTAATAAAATATCAAAGGTAGTTTGATTTCTCTTTTTCTGGCAATAGACAGACAGTACATTCTTCATTTTCTTTGGGTTAATCACCACGGCAAACAAGAAATTACAAAAAGTAGGTAAGAAGAATGAGCATAGGAGTTTTCTACTGAGATGTCCTATTAGCTTTAGTATTGCCAATTGGAATGAGCACACAAAAAGCTTATCTAACAGGATCCCAGGATTCCTTTCCCTCCGTTATTCTTAGGAATGTATCAGTGTGGTCTGGTGAGCTTAACTTCTATCCAGCACCCCATGGATGTTCTAAAACATCTCTTACAAGGGAAAAATGGTGATGTATGACACTGAGTCATTTTGATAGTTGAGCACAAATATAATTTTGATTGTATTTCTTGTGCATTTTAAAAGATGCAAATGCAAGCCACTAAAATGTTATTAATCTCTGGAAGAGGTTAAATAGAGTCAAGGATTTTTCTGCATTACATGATAACAAATGCAAATAAAGCTATCTGGAGAGCCAAATGTGTTTTAAGGAATATAAATATTCAGTATCATAGTGTTTGAGAAGAACTGGAATTTATCAGAATAATTAATAATAAAGAGATTGTCCTGGAGGATGGATAGGATTTAGGTAGAAATTAGGGGTAGGACTTGAGAATGAGATGCCACAAAGATATAGAATTATAGGAAGAATGATATATGAAATAACAGTTAAATTTACTTGAACTTGAACTTCTAAAATGATGCAGACACTGCTTTTCATAATAATTCTGTATTCAGTAATCTCTATATTGTTTCATTTCCAGTTGTGTGTGAAGGACCCGTGGTAGTGGGCATTTTATATATAGAATATATCAAAATACCAAACTCCCTGCTGTTATGTAATAGAGGACCCAGATGGGAAAACGTAAACAAATATAATACAATGTCAGGGATTCAATGCAATAAAGTAAAATAAAGCAGAGAAGAACACAAAGAATAATTAAAGATACTATCTTGGGCAGGAGAGATTGAGAAGGAGTTTCTGAAGAAGTGACATTTAAAAAGTGATAGGAAGAAGAGTTCAGGGGAAGGAGCATTTATGGTACAGAGAGTAAAGTGCCAGAGTTTTACTACATGTAGAAATTGCTTAGACTGTCTACTCAGATCCTTTACGCCAGGGCTGAGATTGTTCTGTTACATGAGCACACTTCTCATAACAACTGAAAGTTGTGTAAAGAGAGAAAAACCAGATTTATCTGACCAACATGTTTCCACTGATGTTCTAGGAAAGAGAGTTTCATGACAAAGTCCTCTTTATATTCCAGGTATATTGAGTGACAGCGTATAGCTTTCCATCTCATGGTGACATTTAGGCACATTGAAATTTGCACAACGCCCAGATATCTTAATCTATGTAATGCAGTTTTGGAGGGGAGGGTGGGTCTTGGTGGCTCATGATTTCCTAAGAATGAGCCTCTTCAAATGTCCCTCTTCTAATGAATCAAAATGAGTTTCACCTTTATAATATGGAGGTGGACAGTTTTATAGAGTAGCAGTAAACACAGCTGAGGAAGCAGTTTCCTATCAGCCAAGCGTGAAATGACTGCATGCAGAACGTTCACCTTTCAGCTACTTAGCGCCTCACCAGCACTGTACAGCATGGGCAGTTCAGCGGTGTTGGTATCATGTGGGGCTTCTGCATAGTATTTTTGAAAGTTTTAGTGTTTGACAAAAAATTTTAGGTGGAGTTACTTCCTGAGAAAGCGGTTAAGAACGCTAAGCCTTTTTTCAGGGACCTACTTATTCCCTGTTTGTCTCATAAGTGTTTTCACAGTATTTTATTAGATTTCTTTTGATAAACTACTGCAATAGGAAGTAATTACTACCTTTTGGGAGGGCAAGGGATAGGTTGAGTAGTAATGTATATAGGGAAGGACGCTAAATTAACTGAGTTCTTAGCCTTGGGACAGAAACCTAGAAACTTGACCTTTAATTTAGTTGTCTCTCTTGAACTGAAAGGCAGTTAGGATGTCCCCACATAAACCAAGCCAGGATTGGACCTTTAAATATTTTCAAGATTAAATACCCCAGAAAGGATAAAAGGCAAAGATTATTCTGAATAGGAGGAAAGTGGCATTCATACTCTTTCCTCTCCTGATGAAACTTTGATATGTTCTTGTTCTTTTTGTTTTCTGTACTTTCTAAAGAGCCAAAAAAACTTTAGAGACACCAGTCAATTTATATTTTATAAGGAAAAAATGGTACTGTTAAATATGCCAGGCTTTTCAGTGGAACAGAAACCTAAGTTTAGAGTCGTTGCTTGAAAGCTGCTTAATAAATTAGTTGTAAATCCAGGGGGAAAGGAGAAAAACTTGCCACATGTCACTCATTTTAAAAGAAATGCTCATTTTGGATAAATTATTGGGTAATTTTTCAAGGCTATCACTCACGAGTAAAGATTTTTTTGGTGTATTTAAATGATTCATTTTCAGTTTCTCATACATTTTTAAGTTGTTCTCATTCAGATTGTCACACCTTGACAGAATTGTTCCTAAGAATTTTTCTTCCCTTGTGCTAGAATTACAGAGGATGAAAGTATTTTTGAATATCTATTGCTGAAAGGGGACAGGTGCTTTCCAACCTACAATTGTCAGTTTTACTCCACAAATGCATTATTGGTCACGGTGATTCCCTTTTGGATGCCAAAAAAAATTATTTCCATAATAATATTATAGTGAATTAAGCTGATGCTGTAGCCTGTTCCTAAAAGATTCAGAACACCTTTCTTTGATGTCAGCTTTGGGACGTGATATTCCCAGCATCACATTTAGTGGGAAATATGAAAGGTCTATGTTAACACGATTTACATATCACACTCCCATGGAGTCTCTTGGTAAATAATAGAAATGGGCAAGAAGCCTGCATCAAGCACATTCACTTTATTTCTGATACACACAGTGGAGCTTATTTTGGGATAATGGCTACATGGGTTCAGGAAAATTGGACTCATGAGCCCACGGTCTGAACATTTTCCAGGAATAAAAATGAATGCATTGTTTGAAGACAGCAGGAAGAATTCCTCTATTATTTATACAATCCTTTTTCTTGAGAACAATTATCAACAATCTGTTAGTTCCTTGATCATCAATGAACTATGCATTTTGAGTAACAATGTTTTGACAAAATCCTGCATGCTATATATTCCATATGGCTTGTAAATACTTCTGATACTAAAATATAATAACCTGCTCTTTAACATGATAATGTAGCTGAGTCTGATTTTTTGTTGCTGACGATTTCTCAGGAGTCTACTTCCTCATGTACTGAACAAATATTTGTTACAAGACAATGTGTAACAAAAAGAATCTTAGTGCCAGAAGTGTGAGCGGTGACTGAACACATTCCCACTTCTCAAGGGCTCCTAATTTAATGTCAAGACAGGCTCACAGACTAGGGTTTCAGAAGCAAAAGACTGTTCCTAATTTTGCTTGGCTTTTTGGATGAATCTGTGGGAGAAATGACTGATGATAGTCTTAAAAAATGAATTTGTATATGGTTTTCTTATGAATGCTAGGGCGAAGGACATTCTAAGAAGGGATAAGAGCAAGTGCAAAATTGAAGTGTTTAGAATGATATTAAGCTTTCCATGTGTCACAAAGCATTAGGTATGTCTGGAACAGATTGTTTCAAAGGCAGTAAAAAGACCTAAATTTCTAATTTAGGGACATCATGTCATTTTGAAATGACTTGTATACCCTGCCACAGTCTTGGATTTCTATCAAGGTCTTAAGTCATTGAATAAATTCAAAGGAAATGTGTGTATATATATATATATATATATATATATATATATATATATATGAGAGGTTTGGGAAAACTACTCAAGTAGTTAGCATTGCACTTCATCATTACATGTCTCTCTAAGGTCATGGTATCTTGGGTATGTTGCCTAACACATTGCCATCCTACCCTAGAGTCATTCTGATTACCTTTATCAGTAAATTGTTTATAGCTTGTTGCTCATCCCTCATCTGTATTCAGAATATCTTATCCACCAATCTTACCTTTTCCAGAATTGTGGTTTTCTTCTCCATTCTTTTTTTCTTTTCCTTAATGTAAATGTGTCCTGCCTTTGCTATTTCTTTTCTCTTATCTATGTCCACTCTTGGGAAGGGAGGTGGAAATGACAACCAAGTAAACAGAATATCCTTGGACACATTCATTTGTTTGTTATATTTCATTATTCACACATTGCAGTCTCTTTGAAACTAAGAAAGTATCTGTATCTTGTTTACTCAGGATATAGTTCTTGAACATTTTAGAATGCTTTCTCTCTTCTCCATGTGTGTGCTGTCTTAATGGATAAAATAATCAGAGAAGTCCACTTTCTTGGCATTTAATGTGTGACCAGATGAGACAGACCAGAAAACAATAATCTATCTAGTAGGTACATTGTATAATATGTCAGAACATGGTATTTTTTGTGGAAAAAAAGAAAGATTCAGGAGGACTGATTTGACTAGTTTTAATTACAAATAGAGTGTCTAGAGAAGGTGAGATATAGACAAATACTTCACAGTGGAATACACAGATACCTGGGAATGGACAAAGGTATCTGAGGGTACACAAAGGAGACAGTCTTTGTGGGGACCTTAAAGAGAGTTCATCCATATGACCATCACTCTCTCTGCATATGTGTGTTCAGAATGTTTTGAAATCAAGAGCAATAATTTAGCTTAGGGTAGGTAAAAGAAATTGCTTTCCCCTGCAATACCCATAAAGAATGTGTTCTTTGTTGTGTAAGAAGGAATTGGTTGCGATAATATACCGCGTCAATGTTTGGACCACAAGGTTTTCTTTTCCTTCACACAAATAGTAAACTACCCACTAACTTACAAAGTTCCGCCCGTTGCTTGGTGTTCTGTATTTTGTGTTTCTTAAACACATTTTCACGTGCATTTTAATAGACTTGTTTTCGAACAGAGTGAACGAAAATTTCCTCCAGGCATTTGTCATTCCTTATTTCTACACAAACCTAGAGCAGCCAGGAGTGAGTGGAGAATTCCATCTGCAAGTTAATCTAGTGGAACAGCGTGGAGTTGGGTCATTTGACAGGGAACATAATTGTATCAGGGTCTTCAGGACTCTTTATAGTAAACATCCTGGCCTTGTATAATGGTGAGGTTGAAAATAACATCACCTAAAAATTAACTTTTTGCTGACAGTTTTTTTTTAGACGTTAATGCTATTAATTACCTTTATTGCATGCACACACCAGGTACTTGAAATCATGGTAGCTTTTCTTGTTGTAAGGTAGATTTTCTGATTCTTTAGTCATCTATGAGTACACTGATTTTACTGTTTTAGTTAATATTCATTAAACAAGAATGCTATTTTTTGTTTTTAATTTCATTTTTATCCAGATGGCATATTTGTTAAAAATCTGTTAATTTCTGGAAGTCAAAATCTAAGATAGATTTACTAATAATGATACTAGTTTAGGAATGTCGTACAGTTTATTTCGTGTCAAGTTCAGTGGCTTGAATTCAGTTGCTAGATACTTTGTGTAAGTGAATAGATTGGGGTATGATTTTTATAAATGTGTACCATTTATCATTACTAATGATTAATCACATTTCTGGGAAATTAATATTTACCTTAAATTTTCTTCCCACTGTGCTTTTAAATTATACGAACATCTGCTTAGCGTTATGTGCCAAAATCTATGATTGACAAAGTACTTTGTAAGGGACATTTTGTTATTAATAATAATATATTAAATTAATTAAAAAGATAAATTTTATTATGTTTCATGACAGGATAATCAATAACAGTCATAAAATGGCAAACTGAATTGCAGTGTTGTTTATTTCTATATTAATGCCAGAATTAAATAAGACCTATCACGTATGCTAACAGGGTTGTACCAAGTCATTTTCCTTGCATTTATTCTTTACGTAGTGGCAGATCTGGAAAGAGGTGGGCCCGAGCTTTGACACATGATACATTTAATTGGATTCATATGTCACAAAAAGTTTTACTACAGCTAGAATACTTCACATAAATTCTAATTGATTCAAGGTTTTGGATCAGGATCTAAATTTGCATATGCTGCTTTAAAGTAAATAAATCGATTTAATATTTTCTGTTTGATCCCTTTTCATCTTTTAAAACAGGTACCTTTGGGTTGAGTTGATCCACTGCTTACTCAGCAAATCTTTTCTGCACACTGACACGTCCTGTGTCTTTTCTCATTGCTGAGAAAGAGCCACAATTAGCAGCATCCTGAAAGATGGGCTGGCTAATGAGTAGAAGCCTTGAAGTATATGAGGAACCAAGTAAACTCTGTTCCTGATAATGTCTTTGATACTCAGAGCCATAAACCTTTTTCTACTGTTTTGCATCGACATTCATTCAGTCGCCTTTTTATATATTGATGACCTAGTGTATGCACAGTATCTTTTTAATTATAGATAAAACTACAAAAATAGAAGCAGATGGCCTTTTTACCATTATAGCTTACTCTCTAGGCAGATAGAGGGATGTGTAGAACACCCTTCTGATAAACACAACAATGATAAAAAAGACTTTGATGAAACATATAAGCACATTTTTGTGGGGCTGTGGGGAGAGAGATTTATTCTGGGAAGAATTCTTTCAGAAATTTTCTTAAGATATTTTCCACCTTCTCATAGTCATCCTCAGTATTTTGATATTTGTTTTTTCTTTGTTTGCCTGCACTGATACCCTTAACAAAATATCTTGACCTATAAAATAGTACTCATCTGTTGCGATAGTAGTCATCGATTGAGGTAGGGAGAAGGTCTATGCAGTGAATATATTCCTCTCTCTTCTGTTTACTACCAGACTCCTCAACATGGCTTGCATCCTTTTTCTGTCTCCTTCCTTCACACTCTTGAATCTCTTACTCCATCCACCCCATTGATTTCTACATGATTAACCTTGACCTCCACTTAGCTAAATATAAGAAGCATAATCATACTAACCATCCTTAACCTCTGTGGGTTGAGATGAAGCAGATAACTGCAGCTTCCTAAAATCCTTTCCCATTGTAGGAGGGCATCCTTCTTGTATGTTTCCTTTTTTCAGTTTAAACACAAAAGATTTTTCTTCACTAAAATACCTTAGGAAACACAAGAAATCATGGTTAATTTTATTTCCTGTAATACCTACATTGCCAGTATGTAACAGGAACTATTTCAATTCACTCAGATTAATTTTGGGTGGGTTTATACTTGTTGTGGGAACCACCATTAGTTATTGATTAGGAAATGTGTAATGGATGTTGACATGGCACTATTTCACTGAGTTTTGTAAGACATGTTATACTACCATGTATCTTTTGGATCAGCCTACACATGATTTTAGGTCCACACTGCAAGGTAGGTGAGAAGTTAAACCTCAGTTATTGTGAAATCTCCTGGGATCTAATATGAATGGAGGGTATAGGGTAGCACCCAAAAATTAATACCAGAACCTTTCTTTTACTCCATCCTGATCAATATTGATATTTTTACCTAAATCTTTATGTATCTTTGAAAACTTGTGGCTGTATCTCTCTGTGCCTCATTTGGGGCACAGAAATATTACCAAGCCAAAGGCTTTGCTGCCCATTGCAAGCATCCTATTGCACGTTTAGTCCTTCCTCCTACAAAGCCCCTACCACTTCCTTTGCATGCTTTCAGAAGCTTTGGTCATATCTGGTATGGAATAAATTCTTATTTCTATGGGACTGTTCTTGATCCTGTTTCTTCTAGATTCATGAAGCCAGTCTCCTGAAATGAAACAGCAAAGAAGAAGAAATCTCTAGATGAATTCTGCACTTGCTTTTTTATTCCAGAATTCTACACAAGATTGGCCTTTCAGGGTAGATAATTCTTTGGTGTGAGTGGCTGCCCTGTGTTTTGTAAGATGTTTAACAGCATCCCTAACTTCTACTAAATCAATACCACAAGCAACTCCTAATTATGCTAATAAAAAATGCAGTTTCTTGCCAGATATCCACTGAGGTACAAAACTGTCCCCAATCATGAACTGGTATTATAATCCAGTCTTACTGAGATATGGAAGACTCTCAAAAATTATGTTGCGAAGTATCAATTCTGTTTTAAGAAATTCAGAACACCAGATCAGTAACTAAATGGTGACAGTAATTGAGAGACAGGGGATTGTTCATTGTGTGTGAGCAAGAATTTACTGTCATGTACAGAACACTGAGAGTTCCCTAGTGATGTTTAGTAGGTAGTAGCAGCACATTTCATACCCACATCTATCCAGCCTGAGAATCCCAGCGCTTCTCAGTATACCATATACTACACCAATTGTGTAATTCATCTTACCAGATAGTGGAGTGCATCATTCAAAAGACTGCACATTTTTTTTTATGTTTGTACTGTGGCATTTTGTGGCAACCCTCTGTTGTAGGCACACATGCAGTTCACTAAAGGTAAGTCATGATGTGAAGTGGCCACCAGTTAATTCAAGGATGAGAAGCATCCACATGAAAAATTCTTAAGGGTTATTCCTTTGATAATGTGCCTATACAGAAAGATGTAGCACTTCATCCTTACTATTTGCTATTTTTTCAGACTGTGATTTTTTTAGTATAAAAAATATCTCAGTAAAGCTGCTGAGATAAGGGGTGAGACCATTGCATGAAGAAAGATGAGATTATGGGGAACGTCTGAAAACTGGCAAGTAAAAAATGGCAAGTCTAGATTATGGAACCTCAAACTGTAATTTTGCAAATGCTACAAATGCAAACGGTGAAGTGAAAGGAAACAGAGCTACAAGCCAGTCAGATGGGCTGTCGTTCTTATTTTTAAGAGAAAAAAAGACACAGAAAAGAAAAACAAAAAACAAAAGAGACAAAAAGCAACAACAACAACAAACCCAAAGCAGTAACAGTATAGGTTTACAAAACAAGATGTTAGGAATTTGACAATGGTTGTAATAATACATATTGTTACCTTCAAAAAGATTGCTTAGATTAGGAGATATACACAGGTAAAATCAATCTAATCATGTAAGTATTAGCTGTTCTTTTTCAAGAACTAATGCAATTAGTAGTATAGTCATTTTAGCTATTGTGTGTGTGCGTGTGTGTGTACACACACGCACACACAGAAAAAAATTTATGTGTTTTTCCTTTTCCCTTCCTTCTTTCCTCCATTCCCCTATCCCAATTACTTTTCCTCTTTGAGCAGTTTCTTGCCCTTACACAGTATTTATTGTAGATTTTGGGTCATATATACTTTTTCTGTTTCCTACACTAGGGAGACAATAAGGTATTTACACATGTGAGTTTGGTTTATTTCCCTTATGAGTATGGTCTCAAGTCATGTCCATTTACTTATAAAAGTCTTGATGCAATCATTCTTTATAGCTGAGTAGGACTGCATTGCATAAAAATACTACATCTTTTTTGTCCATTCCTCGATTGATGGGCATTTGGGTTGTTTCCAAGATTTGGTTATTAGAAATTGTGCTGCTATAAACATGGGTGCACATATCTCACTGTGGCATGATGTTTTCAATTCTTCTGGGAAAATGGCCAGACGTGGAATAGCTGGGTCAAATGGGACTTACAGGTCCAGCTTTTTGAGGAATTTCCAGACTGATTTTCACAGTGGTTGTACCAGCCTACACTCCTACCAACAGTGGAGGAGAGTTTATGATATTGGGCATTCTTGCTAGAGTGAGATGGAATCTCAGTGTTGCTTAAAGTTGCACTTCTCAAATGACCATTGATGTTGAACATTTTTTAGTGTATTTATTTGCCATTTGTCTTTCATCATCTGAGAAGTGTGTATTCATCTCAGATGCCCATTTTTGGATTGGGTCCTATATGTTCTAGCTAGAAGTCCTTTATCTGAGGGACAGTTGGCCAGGATATCTCCCCAGTCTGTGGGTTTTCTTTTCACTCTGCTGGAGATTTCCTTTGACATGCAAAAACTTTTTAATAAGACGAGATCCCAGTTGTTGATTATGGAAAGTATTTCCTGTGCAGTTTGATTTTTGTTCAAGAACTCTCTGCCTACCCCTGTCGCCAAGATTTCTATCTACTTTGTCTTCCAGCAGAGTTAGTGTTTCTGTTTTAATATTTAGATCTCTGATCCATTTTGACTTTAGTTTAGTGCATGGTGATAGACATGGATCTAGTTTTAGTTTTTGGCATATGAAAAGACAGTTTTTTAGCAGCACTTATTAAAGAGGTTATCTTTCTTCCAGTGTACATGTTTGGCCCCTTTGTCAAAGATGAGGTGGCTGAGTGTGTTTGTTGTTGTGGTGGTATCCTCTAATCTGTTCCATTGATCATCAGGCCTGTCTTGATTCCAGTACCATACTGATTTTATCACAGTAGCTTTGTAATATAATTTCAAGTCAGAGATTGTGATGCCTCCTGCCTTACCTTTGTGGCCCAGAATTGCCTTTGGTATTCTAGGTCTCTTCTAGTTCCAGATGAATTTTAGGGATGATTTCTCCAGATCTGTGAGGTATTCAAATGGTATTCTGATTAGAATTGCATTAAATCTGTATAATAATTTTGGGAGAATGGCCATTTTCATGACGTTTGCTCTTCCTATCCATGAAGAGGGAATGTCTTTCCATTTTCTGAAATCTTCTTTGATTTCCTTTTTCAGAGTACTGTAATCTTCACTGAATAGAACTTTTACTTCCTTTGTTAGATTGATTCCTAGGTGTGTCAGTTTTTTGGATGCTATAGTGAAGGGTATGGTTTCCCTTATTTCTCTCTCAGTGAGTTTATTTTTTGTGTACAAGAATACTATTGATTTTTGACTGCTGGTCTTCTATCCAGCTACATTGCCGAATTTGGATATTACATCTAGAAATCTTTTAATGAAGTTTTGAGGGTTTTCTATGTAGAGTATCATATCATCTGCAAATAATGATAATTTCACTTCTTCCTTTCCTGTCATTATTTCTTCTATTTTTCTCTCTTGTTTAATTGCTCTGGCTAATGTTTACAGAAGTATGTCGAATAGGAGCGGTGATAATGGACATTCTTGTCTTGTTGAAAGTTTTCAGTTTTTAACCATTTAGTAAGATGTTGGCTGTTGGTTTATGATATATGGCTTTTATCAGATTGAGGTGGAGACCATCTATTCCGATTTTCTGTAGGGATTTTATCACGAATGAGTGTTGGATTTGTCAAAAGCTTTTTCTGCATCTATTAAGATGATCATGTAATTGTTGTCCTTGGCTCTGTTGATATGGTGTATTATGTTTATTGATTTGCATATGTTGAACCATCCCTGAATTCCTGGGATGAATTCCACTTGATCATGTTGTGTAATGTTCTTGATGACTTGTTGCATTTTATTTGCCAGTATTTTATTGAGGATTTTTGCATCTATGTTCATTAGACAGATTGGCCCGTGATTTCTTTTTTGGTTGGGTCTATCTCTGGTTTGGTATTAGGGTAATACTTGCTTCCAAGAATGAGGGAGAAATGTTTCCCTTTCAATTTCATTGAAGAGTTTGAGGAGTGTTGGTATTAAGTCTTCCTAAGTCTTGTAGAATTCAGCAGTGAATCCATCAGGACCTGGGCTTTTCTTTGTTGGTGAAGTTCTAGTTACATTTTCAATTTCATTGACTGAAATTGGGTTATTCAGCAGTTTTACATCTTCTTGATTCAGCTTTGTTAATTCATACATGTCTAGGGATCTGTCTGTTTCTTCTGCATTATTGAACCTATGGGAGTAAAGGTTTTCAAAGCAAGTATTAATGATCTTCTGTATTTCCACAAAGTCTGTAGTGGTTTCATCCTTTTTATTTCTTATTGCATGGATTTGATTTTTTTCTTTCCTGTTTTTGATAAGGTTGGCTAGGAGTTTATGTCTTTCAAAGCACCAACTGTTCGATTCATGAATTCGTTGTATTTTCTTAGTTTCACTTGCATTAATTTCTGCTCTGGTCTGTATAATTTCCTCCCTTCTTTTGGCTTTGGCCTTGATGTGCTCTTCTTTCTCTAGAAGTTTGAGGTGCAGCGTTAGGTTGTTTATTTGTGTTCATTCCATTTTCCTGATATGGGATTTCAGTGTTACAAATTTCCCTCTGAGGACTGCTTTCATTGTACCCCACAGGTTCCGGTAATTTATATTTGCATTTTCATTTGATTGTGGATATTATTTAATTTCTTCTGTAATTTCTTCTTGGACCCATTGATTGTTTAGCAGAGTGTTATTTGATTTCCGTGTGTTTATGGGGTTCTTGTGGGGTTTCTTGTCATTGATTTCCAATTTTATTGTGCTTTGGTCAAATAATATGCATGGGATTATTTCAGCTCCTTTGCATTTACTTAAACATGTTCTGTGGTCTAGTATATTATCTGTTTTAGAGAATGACCCATGTGCACCTGAGAAGAATGTGTATTCTGATGTTGTTGGGTGGAACACTTGGTGCACATCTACTATTTCCATTTGTTCACAAGTTTGATTCAGTTCTGTTATTTCTTTACTGATTTTTTTGTTTGCTTAATCTGTCTCTTTATGCCAGTGGGATGTTAAGGTCCTCCATAATAACTGTATTATTCCTTATATGGTTTTTCATGTCTATTAAAATTTGTCTTACATAGTTGGGTGCTCCCATATTTGGTGCATATGTATTTTTTTCTCCCAGAACATTTATTTGTTACATTTAAAGTACAATGTCAAATACACAGATCCAGATATGTGAACCATATATACATATCTATATATCCATTATTTAGAACTACATAAACCCATCTGTACACTCTATCCATGAGTAAAAAGTGACATCTAAAACAAAAAATCAAAAAACAACAAAAAAATCTGGTTATCAGTAACACTGTCAAATGTAATTTATTTTCACTTTATGACTTGAAAGGATAGAAATAGCTATTTAGTAGGAATATAATTACCCAGTATAAGTCCAATTTGTTCAAATAGGTATCTTAACACATTCTATAGGAATAAATAAGCATGTCAGTCAGAGTCTTAGGACACGTAAATGCGAAAAGAAACTTCAGTTATTGGAGCACATTTATAAGATTAATTGCATTCCAAGAGTTTTGTTTGTTTTGCTTTTGGCTTTAAATGTAAAGAAAGGATTTGACTTTTGTATAATAGCACAACCTTTCTAAATAATTTTCCATACAGTTAAACTGGGGACTATGTGTAGCTGTTAAAAATTAAAATGGTTTATTAAAGGAGGTATCTGACTTTTAACACTGTATAGTTTATTTCAACCAAAAATCATGAGTACAGTTCTTTAGGAGAGGCAGAAACTTTGTAGTTGGCAGATAAAACAATGTCCTGATAATCATGAGAACTAAGCTATGACAGGTTCTTTATTCTAGGATGTCATCTATCTTACATGCAGACCATAGGACACTAAGGCTTAGATGCCTAAACATCTGCATTCCAGGCACAGAACTTCTTCAATGCTTGCTCCCGTAACTGAGAACAAATACATAGAAACATGGGTCATTTTCAGTTAGATTTATATTAATGACTTCATAGTAGCAACACAAAATGTACTCAAGGTTGCATTTCCATAGGAAAGGTTCTATATATACTATACATTTCATATGCATATGTACTTATGATTGTAATCTCTTCAAATTTTCCCCTAGCAAGTATGTAGTGACCTTCTTCATCTCTTTTGATCATTCTTGGTTTGAAGTTCACATTGTCTGCAAGCAGAATAGCTACCCCTGATTTTTTCTGGGTTCCTGTTGTATGGAGTATTGTTTTCCATCCTTTGACTTTTACTCTATGAATTTCCTTTTTAGTTAAATGTGTTTCTTGTACACAGCATATTGTTGGATTTTATTTCTTAATCCACTCTGCCCATCTGTTTCTTTTTATTGGTGAGTTGAGACCATTTATATTGATTGATAACTGGTATGTACTGACTTATCCCTGTCATGTTATCTTTCTGTTGTTGGTTTTCTATGTTTTCTGTTTAATTGTTTGCCCTGCTTAGTGATTTCCTTTTGCTGTTGTTCTTGGGATTGCAGTTATCTTTGTCTCTTTCTAGAGTGTCTTTCAGTACTCTTTGTAGTGTTGGTTTGGTGATCATGAATTTCTTCAGTTGTTCTTTGTCGTGGAAGTATCTTTCTCCTCGATGAGTTTTCAAGGACAGTTTTGCAGGGTACATCAATCTGGGTTGAAAGTGTTTTCTTTCAGGATTTGAAATACTTCATTCCAAGCTCTTTCGACTTGAAGGTTTATGTTCAGAAGCCTGCCATGATTCTGACAGGCTTTCCTTCATAGGTGATCTGTTTCTTTTCTCTGACAGTTTTTAGTATTCTGTTCTTATGCTGAATTTCTGGTATCCTCATTACTTTACATCTGGGTAAAGATTCATTTTGATTATGGTTAATCTGAGTTTTTTATGCCTCACTTATCTGTATATTATAATCTTTTCCCATGTTTGGAAAATTTTCTGCTGTTTTTTCTGTAAGTAGTCTTTGTATGTCATTTGTGTTGACCCCCTGCTTTTTCCATTGACACCTATCAGTCTTATATTGGTTCTCTTTGCATCACCTTGCAGCTGTTGAATTGTTGTTTCCTGATTCCTTGTTGTTTTTAAGATTCATGATTATAAGTTTCCATGCTGTCTTCAAGGTCTGAAAGTCTATCTTCAGCTTTATTCAAGTGGTTTTGACAACTTTCAATGGAATTTTTGATTTCCTGGATATCCCTCTGAATCTGTTTCATGCATTCTAATTCTGTCTTACATTGTTCATTCAAGGTTTCCATCATTTTCTTATGTTTTTCTATTTTTTATCTTAATCTTATTTAGATACACACAGCATTTCTTTCATAATGTTTGTCATTTCTTTTTTTTTACCTGAGAGATTTTTTCTGATATGATTTCCTCTGTAGCTTCATGGAGTTGTTTCTTTGCTTCAGTTGTTTTCATATCAGAAAATTCAGTTGTGCAATTTCCAGTTTCTTCCATTTCAGTGTCTCTTGGGTTTCTTCTCAGTGGGGTGGAGGACTGAGACTGCATCTTGCTCTTTTGTTTTGTCATTTTCCTCTGGTACATTTGTGGCTGGCCAGGCACCCTCTCGATGGATTGCACTGGAGTGCTGCACTGGGCAGAGCTTCAACTCTGCAATATCCCCATGGCTAGCCAGGGAGCACCTCTGAACTATGGCACTGAAGCCTTGTGCTCTGTGACCTGTGAGAGATGGGCTGGGTGCTTCCCTGATGTACTGCACGTTGCTCTGGGGTGCCGTGCTGGGCAGAGCTTGAATCCTCCATGTGGCTTGCAGGGACACCCCCAGAGTGTGTTGCTGCAGCCTAGAACCTGACTGGGTGGAGTTTATAACCTCCAGGATCCGCCATGTGGCTAGCTGGTATGCACCTCTGAACTATGGTGCTGGGTCCTTGTGCTCTGATGGGCGGAGCTCAAATTCTCCAAGACCTGTTGGCTATGCTAGTTGCTCGCTGATGGGCAGCTCAGGGGCTCTCGGCTGGGCTGAGCTCAGTACCTCTGTGACCTGTGAGGCTCCAGGTCTTCCCTTAATGGTCCTGGGACACTGTTCTGGGCAGAGCTCAGATCCTTCATGTAGCTATCAATGCACTCCCAGTGTGTGGTGCCAGGGCCTTACACCTGACTGGGTGGAGTTCAGAGCCTCTAGGACCCAGGCAGCTAGCCAGAGTGTGCCCCCAGATTGTAGCATTGCCAGGATATTATGTCTGGCAGGGAGGATTTTAGAACCTCTGGACTATTGGGTCTTTTGATGTTATCCTGAGGAGTTTTGACTTTGTTCTTTAAACCAGTGGGGAACAATTGTTTCAAAAATAAATATTTATTTAGGAAAAAAACCATAAAATTATTCCTGCTATAACTTGAACATTTGCCTTGAGAAAATTCAGGTTTCTAAAAGAAAACCATGAAGGTGTTGGTATGATACAATCCAGAAAACTGAGGTCCTACACCAAAATGATGTCCCTGGCAATGGCCTATTTATTATTTACTTATTTCTTTATAAAAGATTTTCCATTATTTATAAATTTTCAAGCTTTAGTAGGCATTGAAATTACCTGTTAAGATTCAAACTCTGAGACAGTAAGTTTGGATGTGGTCCAAGATACTGCATTTCTAATAACCAGATGATGCCAGTGATTCTAGTTCTGTGCAATCCTGTGTGTAATGGGGGGGTGTCTCAGATGTATCCACTAGGATGGCATTTGGAGAAAAACATATTGGCACATGGTTTTAAGCTGTTGTTTCATGAGGGTAGCATGTAGGTGTTTCAGATTAGAACTGCTGTCATTCATCCTCTTGTCTCCTTCTTTAGCCTTCAGTTTCCCATATTGGTTTCACTCTGGTTTTACAGAGGGCTTTCTGCAACTTGGAAGTTCACCAGTCCAGTTTGCAGTGTTGTAGTTGTAAATTATTCACCACTTTTGCAACTGTCCTAGTGAAAAGTCTCACTGCATCACATTGGGTGCACTTCAGTTTAAAAAAAGTTTTGGGCTGGTGAAAAATGTTTGCACAGTGGTCTCATTCTTTCTGTCCCACGGCTCAAAGTGTTCTAGGATCCTATACCCAGCTATCCCTTCTCTTCATGAAGATTAGCATAGGTGTATTTGGCCTCCCCACAGTTTCATTTCCCCAAAGTGTACTGTTTCATTTTTGATCTTGAGTTCTGAATCTGTATAACTGATGTTCTCCATGGAATATCTCACCTTCCTATTTACATTTTGTGTGCAATTGTTTTTAAACCAAGTTGGCACAATAGCGATTTTCTTTTGTTTTGTTTTGTGTTTCTTATCTCTAGATCATTCAGGTGTGGGTATAAAGGATCAAAAGTTTGGCATCATGTATTTTTCCTTCAGATTATAAACTCTCTGAGGTTTAACACCTTGTGTCTTTAAATTTTAACACATGGAGCAGGGCTTAATTAATAAAGACTGAGCAGAATGTGCTTTTGATCCTGAAGTTTTTTTTTTTCTCTTAAAGTATTTGGTAAAGTATTTTTCATTCTTCTCACTGATTGTGATCTTTTTTCTTCCTTGTTATTTTAGTGATGCAGTGGCAATATACTTTCCTACAAAGCATGTGTACACATCATGTTTTTATAGTGGAGTCGATAATATTTTGTCTCTAGTTCATGGATGAGAAATAGCGGATGATTATATCATTATTACGTCTCTGTGTCATATGTCATGAGGTCCTCATCATCTCTCAGAGTTGCCATTCCTGCTGATGCTGCAAAATAATCTTTGATACAATCTCTTCTCATACTCCAGAAAATAAAAGACATTGATAATATTAAGTGTACCTTTGCTCTGTAGTTACAGAATATTTTTCAAAATGAAAAAGTGGAAGCTACTAATAGTTATGCAGAAATATGGTTTGAAGTTTTCTCTTTGGCTATTCAGATAATTCCGAATTTATTTGTAAATGCAATTTAATAGTAAAATGCTTGTTTTCTGTTATATTTCCTATTTAATAACTTTTTACTGTTCAGTAAAAAATATTTGAAATGGATTACAACAATTTTGGCAATTGTTTGTAGTAGATCTTGAACACAAAACTTCATTGTGCTTGTTTCTTTTTGAGGTGTGATGTAGTCTGTTTCTTAAATGGCATAAATATTGCTTGGTTATGATATGCAGTTTTAGCATTAAGGAATTTTAGGATGTGTTAGTAATATGTGGTTGTGAGTACCTATCACATCACATAAACAATAGTGCTTTAATGAGGTGCTGAAAAGTATTTCTACTTAAGCAACTGGGTTTGTTTATGATCCTGAGTGTCGGCAGAGTTCCAGAAATGATAATGTAGTTTGTGTTTTGATGGTCGTCTTTCTGATAGAGACTTTATAAATTTCCTTATTTTTGTGTGTGTCAGAATTTATTCATGATTGGCATATGACAGTCATTTTTCTGAGTATTTTTAATCATCCTGAGATTTGGATTGCTCTTCTACAGCAAGAATGACATTGCATCTGCTGCTTGTGGAATAGATTTTCAATTTATGCTAGCAAAATGTCAATGCTGTGTAGCACTATGTGGTTTCTCTGTTGTGCAGTCATTTTTCTCTTAGCATTCTGATTGATTGAACTCCTGTGTTATAGCAGTACTTAATGTGTCACTTATTGAACTTAAAATCATCACTGCAACTCATCACATAATGCTGCTAACCATCCGTTGAACTTGTCATTGCTGCTGATTGTGCAGAATAAAAGCCTCTTCTTGCCTGTGCTTTTCTTAGTATAACAGATTTAATTCATGTTTTTCATACTGGTGTTTTGCTGGAGTTTTGCCATAACTTACTTTGTGGGTCTTAAGAGTTAAATTGTATTTCTAACCAGAATAATGCAAACTAAAGGTAGAGCATATTTGTTAATGTAAAATATGTATTAATAGCCAAAGTGAGAGATGTTCTATATATAAATATATTAAGTTGGATAAACAGCACATAGCACTTTGGCTATTTGAAAGGTAATATTAACTTGGATTTACAAATTTAGAAATTCTCAAAACATATTAATCTTCAGAGCAGACTTTGGATGTTTTGCCCTTTAAGAAAGATGAGATTCTATGCATAAACTTACAATAATAAAGAAAAAGTGATATATCTATTAAGTACATTTATAAAATCTGTTCTTGAATAATCAGGAGGTATATTTGAATGTAGTAGGTTACAAAGTATTAGATGAGTTCTCAGAATACATCACATCTTGCTTTTGTTGCAGATTAGAGCTCAGTTTTTAGCTAGATATGCTATAGTGGGAAAGTGAGGTTTGCATTGATTCAGATTTGGTAGGAAGTGTGGAATTACTTGTTTCTGAAAGATGTAACACTTGTCAGAGTCTTCAGGAACATTGCAAAGTTTTACCTTAGTAGGGAAAAAATAATTTTATTTTAAAATATGGTGTAGGATTTGCGCATAAGTCAATTACATGTTCTGAACCTAATGGTGGTCCTTTCAAAAGGTAACCTTAAGTGTAATAATAATAACATGAAGCTTAGTTGTGATGTAAGAAAGCCATTTACTATATCCATACCTGCTGTAAAGTATCTTTGTAAATTGTGGAACCACAAAGACATGAAACAGTACAAATTTAACATAGGTTATTTAGATTATTATTATTATTATTATTATTATTATTATTATTATTATTTGGTACTGGGAATCAAAGTCAGGACCTTGAGCTTCCCAGGCAGGTGCTTTGCAGTCGAGCTATGTCCTCAGCTCTTAGGGTATTTAATTTAGAAAGTAGAATTTTTACTAAGAACGGCCACATCCATAATTGCTACACTGCATAGAAAACATTTCAAATCCTCTGACCAAGAGATTTTCTTGCATTTGAACAGCACATGTAAAGACATCAGAAATTTAGGGATCCTAAATTCACTCATAAATAATGTCCCTTAAAAGTGACTGCAACCGATTTCCTAGTAGTTGTTTGTTTTGTTGTTGTTTGTTTTTTTGTTTTCCAAGGAAGTGATTTTCCTCAGAAAAGAGGATTATAGTAATATCCTTACATGAGGAAATGGGAACCCAATTTCACTGTAGAATTTGCAGTGGGGATCCTGAAGCAACACTGCATGGAACTTTACTTTCTCAACTCAAGTCACAAAGATTTTTATGGTACTTAATATTCAGCTTTGGAAAGGGAAGAAACAGCAATGTATGCATTCATGGCGTAGGATAAAATGATTAATTAGTCTAAAACTAGAAGAAACTTGAAGAAAAATTAAGCACCGGCTGAGCAGGAACTCAATCCTCAATGGCTGCTAACATTTTATAATGAATTTTTACAATTGCTCTCAGTGCTAAGTAGGCATTATTTTGTCATTTTTTGGTATAATACCTAAACACATTTAATGATTCAGTGCTAAATTGAAATGGAAAGGTAATTTTTTTAAAAAAAAATCTTCCATTTCTGGAAAGAAATCAAACATTTATTAACTGCTTTCTATTGTTGTCTTTCTCTTTAGAGGGTAATTTGTGGTCAGGGAGCCCAGTGGGGAGGCTCCTTCTCTTCCAGATGGCTGTGATATTTGAGAAAACCTTGGAGGATTAAAGGCACTCTAGTGAGCACTCATCGCAAACTCCTGACACAACTTGACAGTCCTAATCTTGGTCCGCAACTGATTGGATGACCAGGGGCTCAGAATTCTCATCCCATCGTGCAGTCGTGCAGTCACCAGGCCCATTGTCAAGGACACTAAAAATGTTCCAGAGTTTTGGTGATTGTTTTAAGATAAGGTATACAAACCTTTCTCCATGGAGTGTTCTTAGAAAGGCTCACAAAAGTAACGTGGAGGGCTTAAAATAACTGGCAATATTTTTGCATCAATGAGCACAGCATGCTCTAAATGTCTTCACTCTTTATTAAGTAAGGTTTGCAAACAATCTAAACGGTTAATGGTGGAAGAAACTATAGAAATTGAGCTCGGTGAGCAAAGCCTATCAAATCTAATTATATATTGTCACCATCTGTTGAAACATAACAGAATAAATACAATTATTTTTAGAATTTCAAAGAAAGAACACTGAAAAATTTGCCACATGTGTGGCAAGTTGTGTGTGTGTGTGTGTGTGTGTGTATGTGTGTGAGTGAGTGAAAGGGAGAGAGAGAGAGAAAATGGAAAGAACAAGAACGTGTGCATTCTTCCTTTTTTACTTTTCATGATTTTGTCGGTTTTTGTTTAAAATAATTAAAAAGATTTATTAAATTTGAATTGATTAAAATTACCCAGTTTTGACAAAGTGATTTTATTGGTTTGGAATTCAGTGGTATCCACTGCAGCCTCTAAAATTACCATGGCAACAGGTGTGTAATTATCAGCATTGCGCATAGCTACAATGTGTGGTGCCTTTCTTCTGGCTGACTGGATATTAAATCATACTCCTTAACACCTCCTGGTAAACAGATAGGGCTTTGGTCATAGCTTGTAAATTGATCCTGATTCTTTTTAATACCAAGTCATTGGATGGGAAATTTTTTGTCTTTGAGGATTTTCTGATTTTATTAGAGAATGACAGAAAGTCAGATTTATTTCCTTTAATAAAATGAAATAAAGTATGTAACTAGTACCTAATTTCTTTTGTAGAATTTTATTTATGAGCACATACTGTTTATTATTTCTGGTTGCAAGGTGTGTTCATGACTTTTTTCTTTAAAAACACTTCTTAAGAAAAGCTTGTGTTTTAACTGCTGGTTTTTCTAATAGATGTAAATGACCTTTGAATGAAGCTCTATAAAATGAAACTTCTGAATGAAAACATAAGTATAGTCTTCTGATACGACTCAAAAAAGATAGCATGATTCATGATTTTAAAATTTGTATTATTTCTAATATTCCAGGTAGACATTTCTGACAAAGTTTCAATTGTAAATAGTCAAGAAAGTTATATGATAGTCTGTCTCATTATATTTTATTTATCTCTGTTATCAAACTCAGAAATTTCCATAGATTTAATGAAAGATAACTTATTCTACTCCTATTATTAGATCATCCAGTATCATTTAATTTACATGTGGATTTGACTGATACGTATGACCTAGCATTAGAAATACGTTTAAAACACATGGATTGATTGCAGCTACACATAATATTATTAACTAGAAAACTCAGATGATTGTGAAGTGTTTTAGATCTTTTCATTGCTTAGTTTCTTTTTTAATAGAAATATTATTCTGGAATTCTATTCTGTACATTGAAGTAATGAAACATAATTAGTGTTAGAGCAAAAGCCAGTATAAGAGACATATTTAAAATTTGGACTCTGTGCATTTGAATTTCCAGGCTAGATAATTCTCTAAAATGCTTGATGTGACCAGTTTTACATTATTCCTTCATCTTCACTCAGAGCAAATATCATGTTTTGTTGCCTTTCCAGAATATGATATTCATTTACATCTCAAAATTTTAATTTTAGTGTACTTTCATTTTCAAACTAAGACATGTAGTAAAGTTGAGGTACCAGTGGTATGAGATTGCCCAGTTGTGTACAGACGCATATTAAAATGTGGTCTGACATACTCTATTCATAGTTTGAATTGACAACTAAGGAAAAGGTGAATGTTTTATTCACACAAACAAGTCAATATTCCTGGAAGAGTGGACATTCCCCGAAAACAATGAACAGAACATGGAGAATATAGTGGTTTTCTGTGGACTTGTTTCTGCAGTAGTTCTGTCTGTGTTACTCTAGTTCATATTTAAACAGTATTTTTTTTTAATTTTAAAGAAAGGATAAATACACTCAGTGTATTTCTGCAGACTCTTTTAATGGATGTCTGCCAGTGTCAGCCATTGTTTCACTTGCTTGTGGCTGCTCAACTGTGCAAGGTTGCCTGGAAACGCTTCTTCAGAGAGCGGCTCTCCAGCCACTTTCCATACCTCCCAGTCCAGCGCTTAAAGACTCAGGGAATCCAGCTACTGGTGGTTCCTTTTGAAATCTCCTTAGTAAACTAATGATCTTGTAAATGTAGAAAACAGAAAAGCAGCTTCCCACTCTATGAGGCCTGCATGTTTATAATGAAACATACAACAATTTGCAGAATTTTCTTCTTGGTGGTTATCATTTAAAACAAAGTATTTTTTCTTGCTAAGTGAATGTGATATACAATTTTGTGAAGCCTGTGTTTTCTAAGGGGTAATATTATTTGGAAATATTTAGATTAATATCTATTGTACTCTGTCAGATTGGATACTTGTTGCTGTTTTCATTCAAGTTTTATGTCATTAAAATTACCGACATTTTAATTGGGAAAGGTTGAGTCATATGCTTTGATTTGGAATTTTAATATTTTTATTAAATTTTAAAGTAAATGCTATTATTAGCTAACAATATATGACCACTATTCAGCTTTTCCTTCTTTAAATTTATTTGAGATAGGCCTGTGAACCTTTAGGAAGATGAAGTCTGTATGATCATTAATAGTAGTAATTCGAATGATCATACTTGACTTTGTTCTTATTTATTCTTTTAAAATATAACTTAGTCGTTTTTACATCAGAATTGAGAATTGAATTTTTTGATAATGTATTTTTATTGCTCCAAATTCCTAATACTGAATTATAGCATGAGAATGTATTATGTTTATGAGTTAATTATAAGCCACTACATAACACATTACTAGCTTTAAAGCAAAAATTATTTTAGTAGCTTGTAGTAGGTAAAGTCTTTTCTGTTATAAGCACTTTGAAATTATTGGTTTCTGATGTGAGATATGAAAAGACAGATGTGCTCTGTATAGTTTGCAAGGCATACTGTCATCAGGTATGGCTTATCTATTTCAAATTAGACTTTGATCTCAACATTGTATCCACCTAATTTTCTTTCAAATTCTGTCAAACTGTGTAATTTCCATTTTTAATATTGCCAAGAATATAGCATTTCTTAGCCTTCTGTGGGCTGCATAAATTAGGTCAGTCATAAATACTGAAACTTACCTATAAAATTGTAGGAATTCAAATTATTTTTATATTTCCTGCTAACTTTGTATTATATAAAGAGTTATTTGCATTGACGGATGGACTGATTGCTGTAGAGATATATTTTAAGGTTGTTCCAAGAGCTAATTTGTAGTTTTAAATGAGTGTGTAACTGCTAGCTGATTTACTGATTTGTGTCTAGTTTTTGAGAAGCTAAATCGCCATTCATCAGATACATTATTTCATATTTTCTTTCCTTCTGTACCTCATTAACCTGTGTATTCCTTAGAATAGATCTCTGGAACTGCTCATTAGTGTCTGATAATTTTTATTCAATTTAAATAAGTTGTATCTCAGGTATCATAAAATGCTGAGACATCTTAAAGCCAAAACATATTGCTACACATGTGGCCACTACATTTTTATTGTAAAATAATTAACTGTAAACTGAAAACTACTGTACTGAATAGAAATCTGGTGATCTCACTAACATCAGAGTCATTCAAATTTAAAATTGGTTAGGAAGGTAGAATATGAAAAGAAGCTTAGAATGGTACCTTTGAAGTAGTTATCAAGGGCAATATGAGAGAAAGAAGTGCAAATACTTTGTGTGAGACAATCTGTCTCCAAGGTGTTTTACATATTTCACCTCATTTAATCCAGGAAACATCCCAAGGATTCTGGTAGCATTGTTTCCATTCTGCAAATTAAGGAGCTCATACTTATCGAGGCTAATTAAACTCAGATTTTTCACAATTATTTCTAATGTCAGAGGGCATACCTTTTTCTCTTGACTTTGAACTTCCTAATTAATATACAGAGCGACTGTGTCTCTGATGGTATATAAAGCAATCACCTTAAAGATGAATAAACCTTAAATATCAGGGTGATAGTTTGTTAAAACTAATATTTTATTAAGTAATGGCATTCACTGTGTAAAACTTGAGCCCTAGTAGAATTTTTACAAAATTAGGCTGTTTTTATTTCTTAACAGAATGAATCAAGTACAAATAGGTATAAGGGGGCCAGGAACCAGTAAAATACCAGATCTTCAGAATCATTCTGTACAAAGACCTCAGTAAGAAATCTAACACTAAGTCATAGTGCCTGACCCTTGGATCTAGTAACCATTAAAATCATGAAAATAAGTCATAATTCACTTAAGGAGGAATTTCAGTACTGTGGGTAATTTGGAAGGCCACTAAGGAGGTGATCTTTTTGTGAGATCTCAAGGATGTGTCCATCAAAGATTGGGAAAAAAAAAAGAGAATTTCAGGTGAGCATAGAGACATAAATGGATGGTGAGAAGTTCCATCTGTCAAGCAAGGAGTGGAGTGTGTTTTGCTGAGCAGGGAGAGGTCCCTGGTGTTATACCAGAGCCAGCATTAAAGAAAGGGCTTGCAGAGCATACTAATATATTTGGATGTCACCTCGATAGATACATGGATCTGGAATGCACTTACTCATTAGAGAAGAAAATTATCAGATTGTACATTGAAGAGATTGCATTTGTGGCAATCTAGGGAGTACAATAAAGGGAGACAGATTTGGTCAGTAGTGCCAGGAATCTGTTACCTTCATCTAGGATCTCGTTCTCAAGGAAAGAAATGCGTGGGGGTGAAACCAGCAGACGAATAACACTAGAGAAGCAATACTCAGAAATCTTAATTTAGTACCATTAAGTTTTAAAAATATTTTATAAAGCCAGTGACTGTTTCACAAGGCTTTGTAGTTTTTTGGTTTTTGTTTGTATGTTTGTTTTGTTTTTGTTTTTCTGCTTTTGACTTTTCTCCCCTTACTGAATGAGCATTTTGTGCAAGCAACAGGAAAAGGCTGGCTGAAATCTGTTGGAAGTTGGCTATTCTGACATTTAGTGGAGTTTGAGATGGAAGCAGATTATCATGGAGGGAGTAAGATGGTTAGATAGAATGGAGAGTGCACCAGATGACTGTTCTCAGGAAAGGCAATGCATGGTAGGGGAGAGGTGAAAACGCTGGATTGGTGAGAGGAGGGAGTGTCTGCGGAGCAGCGCAGTGAAGGACCAGTATCTTACTGAACTACGGAAATGAGGTGTGAAGGGAGTTTTGGACTCCTCGTCCAGCTCTGGACTGGACAGAGCCAGGCCTTCCTTTCCCACTTTAGTCAGGCACCACTGAAAGACACCTAGCAATGGGGGACTTCCTGACTGTGTCTCTTTTCCTCTCACTCATGTCCTCACATTTCCAAAAAGAGCAACAAGTATTAATGACATGATTATCCTCCATCCCTGTTAAATTTGTTTCCTTCTCTGTGGAAAGTCAACAGAGGGGCTCATGTACATTATGGGAAGATTCAGGAGGGTCTGTCAGCGAGGCGTAGGTAAAGCATTTATATGCCAGCCAGGTCTTCCCTTTGGAACTTCTCCATGGTATCTCTGCCTCTCTCCATCCCAGATCACTCCAGGTGGGCTTTAAATAGGAAGCGCCTCTGGAACTCAACAGAGACAGAAACTTTTCTTTTGATAGGCACTTCTTAAAACAGACAGAGAGAGAGGAAGAAAGTGTAGGAAAGACAGGATGGAAAGGAGAAAAAAAGAATTCTTGAGTGGCCTAAGACATTTAGTGAAAGTAAATTCTAAAATCTTGAAAGCTCTGTAACTGGGGGTAGTTTTTTAAAACTCTAATAACCTCAGTATCCTCTTTTATAAACTAAGGGTAATGAATTTATCTGTATGTTTTAAAAGAGCCTTTTCCATGCAGTGTGAAGATCTCAGTGTGAAAATAATGCATCATTTCTTTTTTTGTTGTTCTGTGTGGTACTGGTAAATTTTAATGTGCTTAGTAATTTTCTTTTTCTCATTGGTACTGTGACTTTTAAAAGACAGTGACTGACTTTTTATTCTATTCTTTACAGGGAACACAGTGCCTCAAAGCAGTAGAATTCAAGAAAGCTGTTGTAAAAATTGTATAAATTTTAAAAAGTACATGTGATTAAATTAAATCCAGGATTTAAATAGCTAAATTAAATTTGCTAATGTAATTACTAAGAGCTAGTTCCAAAGACATAAAGGAGCAGAGATCCAGAGAGCTGTATGCAGGGTACCTTCTTGGCCATGAGAAGCAGTAATGACGTAAGAGATGGATTTTTCTAATCGTTTCTACTTAGTGAATACTTGCGAGGTACCAAGTTGGTATTCTCACCATTTTACATGTCTAAACTCATTTAATCCTTAAAGTCGTGTTTGAGTTTTAATGCCTATTTTACAAAATGAGGAAATTGGGGAAAAGAAATGAAACAGTTTTCCCCATTTTGTGCCAACCATAGATCTCATTATGGCTAATGAGAGCTGATTAATAAATGATAATCAAAGTGTTTAATACTTGATATTGTATTGACCTTGTGGGTCATTTTATAGATTAAAAAAAAATCCTGAGTAGATTTCTGTTTCTTTTTTCTTTTTTTCTTTTTTTGTCTCTTTTTTGAGACAGGGTCTTGCTATGCAGTTTAGGCTGGCCTTGAACTGGTCTCAAAGTTGCAACGATCCTGATCCTCCTGCCTCAGCCTCCCAAGTGTGGGGATTACAGGCATGTGCCACCACGCCCAGCTTAGATTTCTTATTAATATTAAAGTACCTAGATGAATGGTTTTCAAATTAGCCCACATCTAACAATGATCGGAAATTTTATAAGGAAACTCATATATTGTCAGCAAGATTCCCTTCAGGTAGAGCACACATAATTTACTTATTGGGTTTTGCTATTAGAACCCTTTACTCTTTCCCTTCTTTTCAGCTGTGCTTTTATCTGTCACCCATTTATCTATCTATATACACATCCAACCAGCCAACCAATCAGTGAATCATCCAGTTAACCAACAAACTAACTAAATATGTGTATATACTAGACTCTCAGTATGTGTCATGTACTGTGGATGATGGCAGTTGCATTCTTTAAAAAGAATTTAAAGGATTTTTGTTCTGTTTTTGCAGTACTGAGGTTTGAAGGCAGGGAGTACTGAGCTACATGCCCAGCCTTTATTATATTTTATATTTTATTCTATATTTTAGAATATATTATATATTTATATATAAAATATACATTTTATGCATAATATAAACATATATTTATATATAAATTATATTATTACATACTATATATTTTATTATATATTTATATAAAATATATTTTTATATTTTATGTTCACATATAAAATATATATTAATATTTTATATCTTATTTTGAGATAAAATCTGGCTGAGTGACCCAGACTGGCCTCAAACTTTTGATCTTCAATCAGACTTCAGATTTTGGAGTAGCAAGGCATATAGGGATGCCTCTCTACTTTTAAATAAAAGATATTTTAAAAGTTCAAAAATCTCAAAGTGCATTTAAAACAGGGATTGAAGGGAAGGAAGAGGAATGGGAGAAAAAGAAGCAAGTATCATGGACAGGTGCAAATTTCCCATGTAAATTGTTATAATTATGTATGACTGTAATGTACCAATAAAATAAAAGAAGTGCAAAAAAAAATTCCCATGAGGTCTGGGAGGGCTGGACATAGTCACACACGTGCCCACACATGCAAAACAGCAACAACAACAAATATATATTTCACAATACCACACCCACTAACTGAGATTTTTATTTTTTTCATTGAACTTTTAGTCCAAAAATTTCCATTTGTCTTGTCTTGATATCTTCTACTATTTGCTGAGATATTGTATTTCTTTGCTGAGGCTGTGTTTTTTTTATTTGTTTCAAATGTACTTGTAATTGTTTTTGAAGCCTTCTTATAATATCTTATTACAGTTTTTGTTAGATAATCTAACATCTTCATCATCTTGGTGCTGAGTTCTATTGACTGTTTCTTTGTTAAGTTTATCTTCATAGTTCTTGGTGTGATGAGAAATTTTCAACTGGAGTGTGGACATTTTCCTGTTATTTAATAAGAATTAGATTTTATGTAATCCCTAAATAACACAATTTCATTGAATTAAAATGCCATATTAAATGCTTTAGAAAATATTAATTGTAGAATATACTCATCTCTTTAAAGAGAGAAAGGTGCAAATTGCATCCTGCTTTGAGGAGTTAACCAGCCAGGGCTTTCTGTAGGCATATGCACCTACATATGATTGTCGGTCCATTCATTTATAATGAACTTTAACCCAAGTTAGGTGAATTTTTTTTAATATGTCAGGCCTTCATAATTTGTTTTATTATTATTATTATTTGTGGCACCGGGGATTGAACTCACAAGCCACTGAGCCAAACTCCCAGTCCTGGTTTTTTGAGGAAGGGTCGCACTATGTAGCTCAGGCCAGCCTTGTGCTCGCGTTGTAGCCCAAGCCGGCCTCGAACTCACAACGCTCCTCCTACCTCAGCCTCCCGAGTGCTGGGATTTAAGGTGTGCGCCACCACGCCCGGCAGGCCTTCATAATTTGATTGATGTGATTTGAGTCCTCAATTAATCAATCTAAATTTGCATGTGGTGGTTAGATGTTGTTTAAAATGGAAAATAATTTGTTTCTTGAAAAAGAAAAAAATCAATGCTCTTTATATTTTAGTCTCAAGTATCTCATGTTTTTAGTATTTTTTATTTTAAAAAATTCACATTGGAAAGCAGTATATTTAAAATGGCGTATTTCAGGGTATCCCTTGAGATTTTACATGTTGCTATTAATATTAGACATTATATTATTAACACATCTACAAAAATAATAGACATGTATAGATGCATTGATATCTTGGTATTTCTTAATTAAATGTATATATGTTTAAAATGTAATACTGAGTTTTAAAAGTAGTTAATATCTTTAAAGAACCTATGAGGCAAAAGCATTTTTAATAAAATATGTTAGATATCTGTAAGTATTTTTTCTTAATAACCACATTCAGAAAGTTTAAATTAAAAAAATAGTTTGTCATGATTTCAACCTCGATCTAAAATATATGACACATTGTAATTTTTTCTTTGTTTTATTTCTGCCTTTTTATCTAATCTTGTTCCATTATGTTAAGAAAAAAATATTTTAAAGATGGAGGGGTTGTTTCTCTGGTTAAGTCCTCTCCTGGGACAGCCTAATTAGCAAATGCCTTACTGCCATCTCACCCCTTTCTCCTCTGCCACCCTAGATGGCATCTTCCAGGAGGTAGATGAAGATGCCCTGAATGAAGGACCTGGGGATTTCACTTGTGGATTTAAACCATCTTAATCAAGGTGGTTCTGTTTACCTGATGTAAAATTTTTCCTGGCGTGCCATCAGTCTAGGATGGTGGGTAAGTGAGGACAGAGACTATAGCAGAGTTATCAGGACACAAAGTAAAATCTCAAAGGAAACTAGAAAATGTTTGAGGTACTTGACAAATGGCGCGTACTGACTAAAGACTTCCATAGGAGTCTGCAGAATTTAGAGGGAGGAGGAAAAGGAACAGTTTGTTTTTCATGGTTTAATTTTCTAAGCAGATTTGCGAATTGACTCAATGTTATGTTCTGATTCTTTGCCTTTTGTTTTGTATGCATTGTACCTTCTTTTTAGCCCACAGCAATGTAATACTCTCTTAAAATATTCTTTAACACTTAAGACTGTATCTAAAATAAGTATGAACAGATACATATTTTCCTGAAATTTAATCTTGAAGGTTTTGCTTCCTTATTTATGTTTTTTCCGAGTTAACTAAATCATTCTGCTATAGAACTTAAAAGATGACATTTTGTCTTATGAGAATATTGCCTTTAAAATTCATTTTCCAAGAGTAGTAAAAATATTTATAAGAGAGATTTTAATATTTGTAAATTACTTTGGACCTCAGTCTGTAAGTTAAGTATATCTTCCAATGCTGAAACAATGACAGGATTATAGCTTCCTGAACTGTGATGATAAAAACAACTAAATAAAAATGAGTCTTGGAACTGGATTTCACTTTAGATGTGTAATTTAAAATATATGTTTTTAAATGGATAATTTACAGTGAATCTAATGAAAAAATAAAGACAGACTAAAAAGAGAAACAATTACTTGTGACTTATGTCATTTTCTTAATTTGAAACGTGTATGATCTGTAGCATATATACACTGAAAAAAATAAAAAATAAAAATATTGTCAAGACAGAATGCCGTTTTGAAAATAAAATAAATCAAAGATACCTTGCGTTAATTTGCAGGGATAATTTAGAGTATAATAGAGTATGTGTCTTACCATAATTATTTCCACAGATAAGAAAAACAAGCTGGAGAGAATTTACATCCATGCTTGCTTAATTTTATTTGTAGCCTTAGGTTTCAATTCACTCCCATGACAACATGAAATAGTTAGACCACCTGTTTTCCACTGGGCTTTCAGTTTGGGTTAATACTTACAACATAGCAATGTATTTCTAATTAGTATTTTCTGAAAATCTGAAGTTAATGATAACAACAACAATAATAATAATGATAAAAAACTGTGTTCAATAAAAGGAATTCCAGGAAGACACCCCCCATTTCCCAAAAGAGAAGAAATCTAGTAACAGACACACAAATTTCCTTTACACAGATAGAGCCTTTGTGAATCAAGTTCATGAATAAGGAAATCATTCCACTTTCCTATGGATCTTGATATTGATATATAAAAACTGATACATATAAAATTTAGGGAGCATATTTCCCTATGACAGATTATAAGAGAATGGATCATTATAAAGCAATGCTTTTAATGAGCTGGAGATATTTGAGTCTTCAAAAGGATTATTGTGAATTGTGGAAGGTGGAGGGAAAAGAAAAACTTCCTGTTTGAAAAACTTCAAAAGCAGTTTTGGAGTAATGTTTCCAAGTTTCTATTTTAAGCAAGCAAAAGAGAAAGTTATTTTCTAGTAGATGCGTCCAAAAAAAAAAAAAAATCAGATCAGAAAGGCCATCTACAATTGATTTTTCTACTTGAAAGGGGAAAGGAAAGGAAAGTTGGTCTTTGCTCTCGTCCATCAGGGTATTATGCCTGTCAGCTCCTGTGCAAAGGATTTATTCTGAAAAGCAGACTTTGCACTTCAAGAAATACTGGGATGGGGCATCTGTGCCCCATAGAGTGCTTGCAAATGGAATAACGAAAGCCAGCACCATGCACCTTGGAGGCCTGCACATACACAAGTGCAAGCATTATTTCTCAGTAACGATTCAAATAATTGGAAAATAATTTACATTTCGGGGCAGCTGGACAGTTTGCCCCCTAGCTCTCTACTGTGAAGAGCAATAGAAAACAGAACTATCCACTTTAACATTTGGGCAAATGAATCAGAAAAACATTCTAGGACAATGTAAGTTTAATGAAGTTGTGTAACTTAAAAATAAGACAGTAATTTTCTTATAACAGTTTCTTTTCTGGTTCTCACTTTTATATTGCAAAATTTTCTTGCTTAGTATCTTAACTATCATTGTGTACAATGATATTTTAATTTTTTTTTTTGCATGTAAGACACTTTCCTTCTCTAAAGGTTGTTTTTGAGAAAAGCTTGAACTTTCTTTTCTCTCGTTCACATGTGTGTCATGGGCCAGTGCGAACACGCCACTGCTTTGAAAAGCGAGGTGGTTCACAGGGTGGGTTCAGTGAACTAATTGCAGGCTATGAATTTGATGACCCAAATACCGCTAGTTAAAAAAAAATAAACTTTTATAGGTGAGTAGAAAGTACTAGAAAATCACAAAATCAGTATTAACTGCTGAATGGTGAAGTTCTTCCTGGTGTTGTATTGCAACAGAATTTTGAAAGTTCCTCTCACTGTTGTCAGTTAACTAACTCATCAGTACAGGGTTTCTGTTACACATATGTAGAAATTTGTATGTGCTCTTTTAAATGAAGTCGTACTCGCTAGGGTGATACTGCAATCCTTCATCTAGCCGCAATCTCTTTCCAGTTTCATCTCCTAATGTGTCATGCCCCTTCAGCAGCCTTTTTATTATTCTTTGTGATCAGTCTCAGACTATTTTGCAACAGACTCAGCACAGATATTAACTATTCAAAACAGACATTCAGGGCTGGGGATTTAGCTCAGTGGCCTAAGCGCCTGCCTGGCAGGCACCAGGTTGTGAGTTTGATCACAGGTACAAAAAAAAAAAAAAAAAAAAAGGAGAGAGACATTCATGCATCCCGTCACTGTGGAACTGCCAGATATCAACACTAAGTTTTCCTTGCACAGGCTGTGTCCTTGCTAACATACTGGTATCAGTTTAGAATGATAATTGCAACGTAACAATTTGCTGAGCGTTAGATAGTATCGGTCTAACCATATTTATTGATCTAACCATAATGCTGACTTATATTCTCATCATTGTCACCTCATATTCACAATATGGTTGTTGCTCCTTCAGCTTCTCCCCCATATCCAGGCAAAGGAAAGGCAGACCGGCAGTGAGTAAAGGGCTAGTCCAGCTTGCTGTGCCACCCCACCCCTTCATTCCCCTTTCAGGAAAATGGAGCTCTCTCAGAAGCTCTCTCCAGCTGTCTTTGGTTTGCATCTTTCTCCTGGTGTTTGTGGTGACTGCCCTACCTGGAGTTTTAGGGAGAAAAGAATGCAAAAGGAGTTTGGGTCTGTGACAGAGCAGTGGCTACGCTTACTCTTGTCATTCATGTGAAGCTATCCATTTTCTTTAATTCTCACTCACTGCTATGAATGCCTCTATATTTCCCAATGGAATATATATTTTAGTCTTCATAACAAAAGGCAAAATAGCAGCAATCAACTAACTATAGGTGGCTCTGACTTAATCTTGAAGTCAGAGACTATTACCACATGAGTCACAACACTTTGAGTCACAAGTATCAAAAAAATACTATGGGCTAGTTTATCCCATAGTGTATTTGTCCATTTCACATGGAAGCCTAGTGGTTATGTGACTTCATCCCTGTCTGGAACCAGATTCTGAACTGATACACCCAGTGTGATCTCCTCTGCCTATTTATTCCAGGTCTCCTTTATCCTTTCTTCTACCTCCCTCCACTGCTGTACTCCTCCTATTATCTTTTCTTTTTTCCCCTATTTTTCTATTGTTTTACTTTACTTTATTCTCTTTCAATCCTCTCTGAAACAGGTTCCCAACACATCGTATAAATGGTTGACATTTACACCTTGTAGCTTCTTTGATTCTCAGTGTCAGACTCAGGGAGTCCTGCTTCCTCCCAAATCCTTGTCTCAAATGTTTTTGGAAGGAAAATTATTTTACTTTGATTGGCCACATTGCTGCTCACTGATCAATTCATGTGGAGAATTCAGCAGTGTGATTGACAGGGCTTAGGCCATGTGACCATTCTGGTAGCCCAGGGGTAGATGAAGCATTGCAAATATGATCTCACCAGAACCACATGTGATTTTGGAGGAAAATGCTGAGAAGGCAAAATAACAGCATTTTAATAGCTGGTCTTTTTCCTGTCATCGATCACTAACAAAGTAAGTATGAACCCCATAGGTATTTGCATAAGAAGTGAATAAATAGGAAAGGTAAAGATCTAAGCTGATCTATAAACAAAATGAGAAATTAAGTAACAATTCATTGTTTCATGAGCTGTACTTAGTTCATATGATGCCTTTTTATATTCTGAGTTCATATCAATTCCCAGTAGATAAGTCATTACAGTTTAAAAAAAATAAAATGCAGTCCAAAATTACTCAAAAATGTGATGTCTGGCATTGCTCCTGCAGCAAATGTCTATTGCATGCCTTTTCTATGCCAAAGCATGACTTCTTTTAGTGACAGTAACTGGGATGTTTCTTTTCTTTTCTTTTCTTTTTTTTTTTTTTTTTTGCGGCACCGGGGACCAAACTCACAGCCTCAAGCCTACCAGACAGGCGCTTGAGTCACTGAGCCAAACTCCCAGCCCTGGTTTTTTGAGGCAGGGTCGCACTATGTAGCTCAGGCCAGCCTTGCTCACATTGTAGCCCAAGCCGGCCTCGAACTCACAACGCTCCTCCTACCTCAGTATCCTGAGTGCTGGGATTAAAGACGTGCACCACCACGCCCAGCTAACTGGGATATTTCTATACTTAAGAGGAACATTTTAAGCTGATAGAAAAATTAGCCAGTGATACACAGTTTGCAGGCAAAGTATATTCTGGGAATATTCTTTCTCTTTAAGACTTCTTATGAAACTATGTAGTGTGTGCAGCTCCAGTGTATAGACTTCTTATGGAACTATGTAGTGTGTGCAGCTCCAGTGTATAGAAAAAACACATTGAGAAAAGATATTTTCAGATACTTAACCACCTTAATTTTAAGCCAATTAAATGCTGGAAACATTCTTAGGTCTCTCAGAAAGCATTCTAAGAGCAAACCTGTACTCCAAATGAATTAAATTTATATTTGTACATATTGTTTGTCTCCCTGCTGACTAGTTCAGAGAAGTTTTAAAGTGAATGTTTGAGGCATTTATTTTGCCTGGATTTCTTCCATTTGCTACAAACACTTCATTGTATTAAAACCTGTGAAAGGTCTGCAGTCCCTGCCTCTATCTTGGTCGTCAGTATTTGAGACTAGGAGTGGATGGACTTTGAGTATGGTTTCCTCTTTTCAATGCAGCATTTGCCGCTATCTCTCCAGAAAGCAGATTGATTCTGGCAGGCAAAGCTCCCTGAGGTAGGACCCATTCAGTGCATTCTTACAGGAGTAATGGGGTTAAGGGGTAATTTCAGTAGGCTTTCCCTGGAACAGAGATCCCCTGCCTTTCCTTCTGAGGATTGACTGGCTCACCAAGGAAGATAGATAACACCACTCTCTCACTTTCTCTTTTCTGTTCTTGAAATCTTGATATTTGTGCACAAAAAAGAGGTCTTACTGGGCAGGTTGTATATGTATGCTTCATGTAGTTCTGTAGACATGATTCTTGAAGTTGAGGGACCTTTAATGGGCCAAATCATCTATATAATCCAGCTCTGTCTTACTGGTTTTTCCAGTTTTCAAAATAGTATTATGAGAGGGAAAATGAGAAAGAGTAGGAGGGCAAGATTCAAAACAATTTCTAAAACCAGTCATTTCACAGACGGACTCAGATGAAAGTTCTCTGTACTCCTCTGGAAAGAGAAATTTCTGAACACAACTTTTTGGACTTTTTAAAAAGTTAATTGAAAATAATTATATGTGTATGTGGTAAACCACAAGAGCCTTTCTATATTGAAGTGCTTAAAATAGATGCCACTAGAACAAGTTAATGAGGGGGTTTCACAGCAAAAACTTGAATTCCAGTCAAGGAAAAATCAAACAGATTCAACATAAAATTTGAACACCTACTCTGTGCCCTAGATCTTTGTAGGAATCTGAAAAAAAATTCTTTTTAACCAAGTCCTATAATTAACACTTTTAATCTAGTGGTGAGAGAGTTTTTAAAAAGTAAAGAATGCTCGTGATAAAATTTGACAGGTGTTCTGAGAGCCCTAATCATGAGGAATTAAGGAAACCTCTACTTTTGACATCATAAACTATGAGGAAGTGTTTTATATCCTGACTAAAATTTTAGAAGGGTCCTATGAACTTGTAGAACAAAAATGATACACTATTTCCCCTCTCTCATGGATGGTGTTTTCACTTCATACTCACATGTACAGAAACAAGATTCTGTTCTATTTATCAGTGTCTGAATCTCACTCAGTGAAGACATAAGCAAACAACTTTGCTAAACAAGCTATTTCAGGCGCTTCTGGTTTATATTGGTCCCGTTCAGAAGGATTCAATCACAGTTGGCTAAATCCTCAGTCAATTTAAAGTTCATATTTCATGTCAGGAATGTTGCTTCCCTGAACGAGTCTGCATTCCTTTCTCTTTCCTTCCCAAGATGGCCCTGGGAACAAGAACAAATTCCCATTTGGTGAAGAGAGTGAAGCGTATTTCCGGTCTGTGTGCTCTTTGTCCTCATTAATCTCCTCTGGGAAATGGTATCCTGTTATCTTGTGTTCTTATGTGCCACAACCTGTCCATGATGATGCCCTGATGCTCTTATATTCTGTGACAAGTGGAGGTGATTTTGTTGTTGTTGTTGTTGCTATTGTTATTGTTATGGCTTAGATCTAAAAGGTCACCTAAAAGTCTCGAGTATCTGGAAGGTGATTGGTGGCACGGTATTAATCAGTAGATTGAGTTCAGAAGTTCACGTGCTGTTAGGAGGTCAGCCCCATTCTGAGCAGCAGCCCATGGGGCATGTAATCTGGAAATCTATATTCTTGCTGCTGATTCCTCTTTTTGGACTCCGCTTCTTGACTGAGAAGTAACCCTCCGCCACACCCTTCTGCTCTGCCATTCTGCATTGGAACCAACCAGTTGTGGAATGAATTCTCTGTAAGCCAAAAGCCAAAATAAATGTTTTCTTTAAGTGGTGGGCGCTGGGTGTTTTGTCCTGACCATGGGAAAGTGACTAAGGCACTTTTCCTGTTGTTTTTGAGTACCCATGATTTATATGCCTCCAACCGAACTACAGCATACAAACAAAATCCAGCTGCTGCGGGCCGGATCTAGCCACACTCATTCATTTGCACATGCTCTAATGGTGGCCTACTTCTACAGCAGTTGCAAGGAAGACAGTGATATGCAGCACCAAACATATTTACACTTTGGCCTTTTACAGAAAAAATTTTCTGATCCCTGACCTCCAGAATCCTTGGGATGTCCACTCTGTCTTCCTTTTCTCTTAATGTATTTTGTCTTTTCCAGGGCACACAGAAATAGTTCAGTCTTCTGCATAAAATCCAGGCTAAAAAGGATCAGAGAGTTATGTTAGTTCTGTCTGCAGAACTCCCTGTCTCTCTTCTGCTACACTGTTTTTACAACACCCAGGGTATAGAAAATAAGCAGAAAACCAGCCTTGTCTCAGCCTCACTCTATCAGTTTGTATCTGGATGTGATTTGAATTTTATGTATTTTAAGTTTTCCAATTTTTGTCTACAAACTTTGGTGTGTTCCTGGAGTTTCATTTTCATTTAAACCTAGCTATGGTCCCTGCAGATATCCCTTCTTTAGTCCATGAAGGCTTCCTGCTTAGTATCTGCAGGAAAGTTCCTGTACATGAATGATTCTTGGACTGTTCTCTGTGCCAGCAACATCATGTCCTGAGCACTTGTTAGAAATGAAAAGTCTCAGGCTCACCGCAGACCTGCTAGATAACTCCATTGCAGCAAGTCCTTCAGGTGACTGTGATGCCACCAAAGTTTGAGAACCTCTGCTTTATCTCACATCTGGCACTAAACCTGGGTGATCTGCATCAGCCAGACTTCGTTTTTGATGGGTAAAAGAGCTTTCCTTTTCCACACTGCTTGACTGAAGTAGACTTAAAATTCTGTTTTGAAAATTCAACTTTTCAATTGATCCTGTTTCTTTTTTGCATTTCTGGTCTTTTAATCTAAACCCTTTCTTCCAGAGGCAGATGCTTGTACATTTGGGTAAGTATTAATATGCATGCAAGAAAATATCCTTAAGGAGAGGTGGCTGCTATTCAGAATAAATGCTCTTTTATCAACCATGATACAATTTCACCTGAATGGTGGAGTACGTGCCTGAAATCAGCAACACTATTTACTAGGTTAGGAATTTCAGGTTAATCTGTTGGGTTAACAGTGACTCCAAGCAAGTCCTGAAGTAGTGGACTCAGATCTCCAGGGGTTGTATCACACTCAGCAGTGTGGAAGCAATTTATTCATTCTTCCTCTTTCCCCTTGAAGCATTCTGTGTTTCCCGGTTCTCAGACTTGGTGCTATGGCTTCTATCTCTTTGTACCCCCAAAAGCACTTGCAGCCACAGGTGGGGCTTTTTAGAGGTGGCTGGATCTAGGATTTGTGCTGCTGCAATCCAAGATGTAATTCTAGGACTGATTCACAGTATGATTCTGGGATTAAGAGTGTGAGTACCCATCCTAAGGGTCTCTTATCCTAGGTAAGATACAAGGGCTGGAAAGAGCTGTGGTCATGGCTTGTCACTGGTTGCTTGCTTTTGCTGTTTTCTGACTTCTCCTCCTGTGAACTGCGTCTCCTCTGCGATTCTCCCTCTGCCATGCCACCCTGCTGTGTACCCTGCTGACTATGAACCGAACCTCTACAAACTGTGAGCTGAATAAACGTTTCATCTTTTAACTTTGGGTGTTGGGTTTTTGGGTAACAGCAGTGAGAAAAATAACTAAACTACTTGGTAGATACCTACAAGCAATGATTTTGAGGTTGAACTTAGCTGGATTCACATAGCAATTTAATCATGTATTAACTTGGTGATCTGGGCAGTTAATCTTACTCAGTCTATATTTTCTTATGAAACAGAGTACATTGCAAATGCACTGGGTAATTTTGAAGATTTGGAGAAACCATATGCCTCTTACATGATATTTTTTACCCCGTGGTTGCAAATTTTCAAAAATCCACTTAATGATCAAACCACTAGGCCCCATTATGCATTCTGTTTCACAGATATCTACTGACTATTATTGCAAACCTTTCAGCACACTGAGCCTGTGAATAATGGTCAGTCTTCTTTAAATACTGGGTGCATGTGTGTTTCATGATTTCCTACTGTTTCCTTTCTCTCCTTGATTCTCCTTTTGTAACACCACTTGTGCAAGATGCAAATGCAGAAGAGTGAGCGCCCTATATAAGGGGCACCATGCACAGGTTAGTTTGATGTTGCAGAATTCTTTCTAGATGCTCACAGTCATGCACAGTTCATGTACACACAATCTCACAACCACACACTCCCATATACTGACTCTGCTGCACACAGATTCACATATATGTACAAACTTAGAGACCACCCACTCACACATCCAGGCACATTTAAATGTTTACATATTTTTGTGACAAAACAGCAGTCTTTCAGTATGATATATCTGGTATATTGCACCGTGTTGCTTTAACTGTATCGAGGAAAGAGTTCCTTTCCTTAACCAGCATGAGCGTGCTTTAGGGGCAGCTCTGCTGTCTTCTGTCTCCTCTTTTTTTTTTTTTTTTTTTTTTCTCTCCAGCTGTTGTCAGAATGATTCTCTGACAGCACTACTCTTTCAGCTTCTTTGTGCCCTTATCTCTGTAGGAGCTGATGGGGACTGCACTTACAGCCCTCTAGTTATTATCTGGTCACTCACCTCTCCCTGAAAATTCCACTGTGTTTATCCCCAGTAATCACCATTGTGCCTGACTTGAAGGAGATGTGTAACAAATTATTTTTCATCTACTGACTAGGTGGTGAATGCTTTTTGGTTGTCTTCCATCTAGACGGAGATCTATATGCATTCAGTCAAAAATATTTTTGTTACAAGGACTTTTAAATGTGTTTGGTGGTTGCACATTTATTTATTTTAATCTCTAGGAAGAACTCCAAAGAAATGGTTGAGCGTGCTTTAAAAATAATTCACAAAAATATGCCTAGCTACTTCTTAGAATTAATTAAGGACTATTCTGTGTAATACATTTTCAGCAAAAAAAGAGATATTTAATTTTTCTGTCTCTGTTTCTTTAAGAGGATTAGAGGACTCTGGTTTTCTTATTCTTTACCTATTTTTAGAATCAAAATGTGGAAACTTTATAGAAACTTTATACTTTTTTTTTTCTATACCACATGTTAAGTGAGATGATTTTGAAGTCTGACTTCATTTAATCTTCAAACTAGTCCTAGAGATAGGAATGAGTTTTATTTTCATTCCACAGGTAAGGAGATAATGAAATTAAAAACAATTTACTTGGTATTAAATGATGCATTAAAAGTAGTGTTTGATTTTAAACCTAGATTTGTCTGCCTTTGGATTTTGTGGTCCCTACAGCCCTGTTTATCCCATTTTTTTTTTTTTTTGGTCCCACTATGTTTTATGAAAGTTAAAGCAGTAAAAGAACCCCCCTCAAAAAAGGCAAAATACTATTTAGTAGTCTTTCTTAGACTTCTAAACACGTTCCCATTTCATATTGCCTATTAGTAATTTGCCGACCTCTAAATCTATTTTTTTATTTTTATTTTTTATTTATTTATTTATTTATTTTTTATTTAAGAGAAAATAGATACAGAAGATAGAAGCAAAAAGCAAAAAAGACAGACAAACAACAACAACAAATCTGATACCATAACATTGTAGGTTTACACACTGAGGTGGTTGAAGTTTGAGAGTAGTTACAATATTGCATATCGTTACCTTCATAGGGGTTGATCAGATTGGCAGACATAAACATGTAAGATTTATCAATTCAGGAATATTAACTTGTCTTTTTCAATAGCTAATGTATACATTAGCTATCGACCTCTAAATCTAACTGTCCAAATTGTAGATGATGCTTGCTGATTTGTATCTTTTCCTCCATTCCACAGCAAGCATGGGACACTCTGACATTTACACTGTGAAAGACCATTCGTTTCCATGTACAGTATATGACCCTACTTGACAGATTTGGTCTCTTTTCCCAATATTGCCTATGACCTTGACAAGTACCAGACAGGGATGGCAAAGCATAGAGAAAGTTCGTTCTAATTCCATTCACACCTTCAAGTAGCTTGATACCAAAATCGAAGGCAACGGTTTTCATGTTGAGCATGGTTTATGGCTGCAGCTTGAAAAGTCCTCTAAAGTGTATCTCCTTTATTATGAACAGCTGTTTTGTTGTGTTTCCTCTGAATGATAAAGGTCTTCTTTTACAAACTTAATGAAGCCAGGTGTGGTGGGTCACTCCTGTAATCCCAGTACTTGGGAGAATTGCTGCAAGTTCCAGGCTAGCCTGGGCTACACAGTGAGGTCAGGGCCAGCCTGGAACTCCACACTGAGACCCTGTCTCAGCAAAAAACAATAAATAAATAAATAAACCAAATAAATAAATAAACAAATGTAGTGAAGGCAGAAGTTGCCTTAAAAGGAACCATTAGATAAGGATATATGGTTGAATGTAAGTACATATACAAACAGTTATTTTCCCATTGTTGGCTCAGTTCCTTATAAATAATAGGTATTAAATGCTAAATGTCATTTTTATGTGTAAAGAAACATCCCTTATTTAAATCACTTCTTTCCATTCACACATCTATCTTTGACCTCTAATTTCTTCTATGGCATTTTAGATTTGTTAGGGAATTTATAATTGAAATTAGTCTGGCAACTTTCTGAAAGATAGAAACAAATGTACCCTATTGGAAGGAAAACATCAGCTTGTTGTGCCTCTTTTACTGCTCTCAAGGAAGCCACTGTTTTCACTATTTAACTGTGTTTTTGAGGTCTTATGTGCACCTCAGTTTACAATTATTTGTAACAAGAATATCAGTTTTTGAAATACTAATTCACTAATATGTGAAATAGTTCACAAAATGATGTAAGTTCTTTGAAGGAAAATTTTAAAGAAATTTAAGAACTTTAATATAGTACTTTAGTGTACATTACTGTAGTACTTGATTATAATCTTTATTATATCCTCCCTCTAGCCATGTTACTATGTCCTTATAATGCATTAATATATGTATATATTTATATATGTATCATATATGTATATATAACATTTAGATGTGTATATATATAAGTTTAATGATGGTCATTTTTTAAATATCATACCTGATAATTTTTCTTCCATTCTCTAATATTCACATGCGCATATACACATAGCTACAACACGCAGTGCATGTAATTTAATTTGTGTGTACGTTTAATGAAGTTAGCACCTACTAAATTTCTTAGAGCTTCCTGTAGCCTTAATTGCGATACTTGACAAAAATAGATCAAGTCCTTCTGATGAGCTTGATTCCCTTCTAGGAGTCTCAAGTAGGCAAATGACCAAGAGAGTGATGATTATAGTTCAGCTAGGAACTCAGAACCTACTGGGAGAAATACGCAGTTCAGTAGCAATTTCAGTGGCATGTTGTGTGTATTTCTCTGGATTAGCACATAGAAGGCTCCTAACCCACTCCCGGAAAAGTGCCAAGGGAGTTTGCTTAAAACTGTAGAGAGAAAGTGCAGTGTTGGATAAGAGGAAGAGTGAACAAGTTCTATAAGAGAGACGTATTGATAAACCTGGTAAAATATTATCCCCTAAGAGTTGTTCTCATTTTATGAGGTGGTGTGTATAGTGGCTAAGCTCATGCGCTTTGCAGGGAACTGCCTGAGTTTGAATAGAAGCTTTGCCACATACCAAATGCGTCATTGGCATCACTTCCCTACATCTGCTTTCTCCTTTTTCTGTAAAGGTGGGCGGAAGAGTAATACCTATTTTATAAAGGTACAGTGAGCATTATGTATAATAATATATGCAGGGATGCATAAGGAGTGAGTGGCAGGTGCGGAGAGAGATCTTATATTTGTCTTCAGGAGTTGCCAGATCAAAGCACTACAAAATGGATAGCTTAAACAACATCAATTTATTGTGGCTGAATTCTGGAGGCTCAACGTCTGGAATCAAGTACCTAAGTCTGCAGGGTTGATTCCTTTTGGAAACTGTGAGGAAAGAATGTTTCCAGCCTTTCTCCTTGGCTTATCGAGGTTCCTTGTTTTTTTTAAATATATTACAATTTTCCCTCTAGCTGTGTCACTGTATCCAAATTTCCCTGTAAGGACACCAGTTCTGTTACACCAGGACCTACTTCACTGACTCGGTTTTAACTAACCACATCTGTAACAATCCTACATCCACATTAGGTCATTTTCTGAGGCATTTGAAGACAGGGATTAAACAAAGAAATTTGGTAGTAGTGATGGGGCACTGTTTAATCCACACAATACCCAAAAAGGGAGTGCTCACTTGTAGCGCATGACAGGTAAATGTTTTGATGCTTTGGACAGGTTAAGATGGAAAGAATGAGCATGTTTGAGCAGAAACAACTGCAAACTTGCGAGGACATACTCATGGTTCAGTGCTGCAAAAGCACTGCTTGTACGTAATTTTAATTCCATCGTGTTAAAAATGTCAACTTCATTGTTTCATGATTTACTACTTTTTTTTTAATTTCCCAGGTTGAAAAACTGCCTACCTTTGGCACCTCTTTGTGAAAATCACAGTCATATTGTATATAAATATATTTTATATATATATATATCATATATATATGCATACTGTTTTTTGTTTTTTGTTTTTTTTGTTTTTTTTGAGACAGGATCTCACTGTGTAGTTCAGACTCATCTTGAACTCACTAGGTAGTCCAGGCTGGCCTGGAATTCACAGTGATCCTCCTGCCCCAGCCTCCCGAGTGCTGGGATTACAGGCATGTGCCACCCACAGTCACATATTTCTTACCAGTGCTGAAACTTAGATTTCAGCAATCCCAGTAGCTCATGTCAGAAGCAACTAGATCTGAGAGAGGCAACGCACCAGGAAGGCAGTCTTGACACCAACTTTTCAGCCAGGTGGCATCCCCTCTGGACTGTGAGCTTCCTAAGGGAAAGGTGACCACTGTGGCTACTGCCATGCTGTCCTGCTCGCAAACTGCAAGCTCGCTGTTGCCTTTTGCATCTTTCACTCTGCTAACTTTTTTATTACTTGTACGATGACGGGTATCTCTTAACGAATAAATACAGTAAAATTGTGCTTTGATGTTTTCTTTCGGTTTTGTCCTTTAATCTTTGCTTCCAGTTTTACCACACTTACTGTATACCTTTGTCTACTAATCTGTGGTGCTATTTTTCTGCTTTGTGGTATTGAAAGGACCCAATCTTAAGCAATCCATCCTACTTTACTGTCTATGAGTTAATAGTTTCCAGCAGAGTAACTGTCCAATAGATTGAGTCTTTCCCCAATTGAAGTCTCATCTCCCTTTCTTATCACTCCATTCCTATCCTGTCCTCCTCCTGCTTTTCCTCTCTTTCTTTCTTTTTTTTTTTTTTTTTTTTGCATCCGGAATCGAACTCACAACCTCGTGCCTGCCAGGCAGGCGCTTAAGTCGCTGAGTCAAACTAACTCCTGGCCCTAGTTTTTTTGAGGCAGGGTCGCACTATGTAGCTCCGGCTGGCCTTGCGCTCACGTTGTAGCCCAAGCCAGCCTCGAACTCACAAGGTTTCTCCTACCTCAGCCTCCTGAGTGCTGGGATTAAAGGCGTGCGCCACCACGCCGGGCTCCTTTCTTAACCTTCTTCCTCCTTCTCTCTTTCCTTCCGGGTTCCTTTTCTCCTTCCCACCCGTGCCTTTTTGCCTGCAGCTTCATCTTCACTTTCTTTCCTGTTCCTTCCACAAACAGTTTATACCGGAAACGTAGCTTCAGATCATCACTGAGTGTTGTTCCATGAATCCTGTAAAATAATCCTTGCATGCTTGTTAACTGTGATACTGGACACTCAGAGTGTATGATCACTCCGTACAGTGATAGTTTTCCTGCCACCTCCAAAAACTGCAAGTATCACTAAGCCAGGGCTGAAAGCTGTTAATGTATCGGACATCAATTTGCTATCATCAGATTTAGAACTTAACCTTAGTTTTTATTTTGTTTCAGTTTTGCCTTGCAGCATTGAAATTACAGTTATGAAAGAATAGAGAAAAATGGAGAAATAATTTTCAGATGTCTGGCATGCATAAGTGAATATTAACCAATTAGTACCGTTTGTGCAATTTCTAGAAATTCTAGCTTAATGAACTACACCAGGTTTCAGACTTGAAATGGATTAATATCAAGACATTCAGCTGTACCTTGTGCAGTTATGAAGAAAGAATGACCTTATGATTTCATGGAAGAATTTTTATGGCCAAGGTACCGACGTTCTATGGCAGAGAATATGAACTAAGAATAGAAACCAGCCCACAGCCATCAAGGGGTCTTGAGCTTTAGGTTGAGAGTAATAGAAAAAATGTATGAGATCAACAAAATCAGCATGTGATTTTAAATGCTTTTCTCAAACCTTATAAGTTGAGATAGCACTGAAGTCTCAGAGGCTGTAACTAATCACCTCAGATGCTTCTAGAGAATACTGAAGAGTATTCTGTAGCAGTACAATCCATACTTCTGAGGTGCCCTGGTTTGATATGGCAGACTTATTAATGATCTCATTTCTATACAATGAACTTTACCACCTTCCTCTAAAAGCAGAATTGGAGAGTATGACCCACATTTTTTTTCAGATTTTTGCTAAATTTTTGGACATTTTTCTTTATCTTACACTTATGCCATTCTGCCAAGCAACTTATGGTTTTAACTCATAATCTTGTAGACTCAGTTTAAAGCTCCAACTCTGAGATTTTTGTTTGTTTTTTCTTTGATTTGCTCACTCACCAGGCTTTCATGGTGCTATGCCAGGACTGTGCATTTACCCAAGGTGTAGACTGGGTGACAGGGAATGAATAAAAACTGAATAAAACAACAACTAATGAAACCAATAGAACTGGAGTGGACAATGTATTCATAGAAGCTAACAAATTCTGTAATGAGGAATAAATACCATAACCGCTGTAGTTGGTTCCTTAGACTGTCCTCTCAGTCCTACATCTGTCTGATGGGGCCAGCATCTATAATACTACAGATGAGTACATGGTTACTGAAAGTTACTTTTAATTTCTATATCTGCTTGAGATGCATCATTTTTAAAGTTAAGAATAAAAATATTGCCAGAGATTTAACTCAGTGGTGTAAGGGTCTACATGGCAGGTGCGAGGTTGTGAGTTCAATCCCTGGTACCAAAAAAAAATAAAATAAAATAAAAATAAAAATATTATAAAAAATAATCATCTTCACGCTGGGTTTGGAAAGTTACTCTTTTGACCTATGTATGCAGTGATGAGATTTGATAAGCCCTACATACCTGGAGTATGTGAATAGAACTTTACTGCAATGCTTGTTGTTACACCTAGATATAGAGGTCCATTTTCTACTTAGAAATTAGTTATGTTTGGAAAATCAGAATCACTTATTTTGAGAGGCAAGTTATAATGGTTATCCAGTTTTCCTAGGATCTTCTATACTAATAACAAAACAGCTTATAGTATTCATTTTAATGAAGATGACTGTTCAGTGCAACTTACTAGAAGTTTCACGTATTAGGGAAAATTCAGATTCTTCATGGAAGCGATAGGGATTTTATCAGTGCATCAGCATGATGTGGCATTCCTGGGTGCTAACTTTATGGTTTGGTTACAGTTTATGTAAAAATGATGCTGTCTTAGGCAATGACTGGCATAGCCTTTTGATGTGAGTTCTGGTTTAATATGCTACATGGCATAAAAAGTGCTAGAGATTTTCAAGAAGACTTTTGAACTTAAAACTATTTCAGATATATTTAGATATACAGAAATACTGGAAGAGTAATACCGACCACCTAAACTCCACAGTTGATGATAGTGTACCATATTTGTTTCTCTGTGTTCATTTCATGAACACTTTGACAATAATCTGTTCTTTAATAATCTGAATTTTCAAAAATTAGATTTTTCCAAAAATGTGTCTATAGGCTTTGGGAGATGGTTTGGCAATTTTAAAAATAAAACTATATACTTTTACCATATGATGTATCATTTGTGCTGCTTAGTATTTACCCTAGTGAGCTGAACATTTATTTGCACACACACAAAAAAAAAACCTGTATGCCAGTGTGGAGGCAGCTTTATTCATATTTGTCAAAACTTGGAAGCAAGTACCTTTCCAGTTAGTGATGTTTAGTAATTGAATAATAAATCTCTGATGTATCCAGGCAGTGGCCTATTATTCAATGCTAGAGAGAGAGAGAGAGAGAGAGAGAGAGAGAGAGCGCTATGAAGTTTTAAAAAAACAGAGAGGAAACAGAAATATGTATTACTAAATGAAGGAAGCTGATCAGGTAATGATACATACTATATGATTTGGGCTATATTAGATTCTGGAAAAAACAGTTTCTAACTGGTACTATAATAATGATGGATACTTGTCATTTTACATTGTTCCAAACTCATAGCACATGCACAGTACCAAGAGTTAACCCTAAAATTAACTAAAAATACACTCAAAACTTAAAGTGCATCAATGACAAACTTTGGGCAATGATGATGTATCAGTGAAGGTTTCTCATTTATCACAGAGAATCTGGTGGGGGACACTGACAGTGAGGGAGGTGATTTGTTATTTTTGGACAGAAGGTGGAAAGGGACGCTCTCATTTTTCTAAAACCAAAACTTCTCTAGAAGTGAAGTTTATTTTGTGAAACACTTTATTACATTCATTTTAAATATTTTCCACGAGGACAGTTAGAATAGTTACTGATGGTATTGTGCAATGACTTTGGATCACATCAGAACATCTATGATGTCCCTTCGTCAGACCATTGACCATACTAAATGTGATCACTTTGTACTCATCTTTAAAAAAGCATACATCTTTAGCTGATTTTAATTTCCTTTGGTCGCAGTGTAAATATATGATATTTCAGTCATAATTTCCATAAGCATTAGAAGTTAAATACTGTGAATGTGTGGTCATCATTGAAGCAGACCTGCCTCTGCCTTTCTAAAGTGGTTGCTATTTAATCGACATCCAGCTGTGAGAGAATAACAGAGACAACATTTACTCTTGGACTTCGAACAACTGGAAAACCAGTCAAAATATATGAAACAATAGTTTCAGACAGTGGGAAATGTGTAGTTCAGGAATAGATTCCTGAGACTAGGGAAATAAACCAGGTGAGTTTGGTGATTCTCAAATTTATCGTCTAAGGAGAATTTTACAACACACGCGAGAGCCAACCCACATAGCGATGTGGTGTTTCTAGATAGAAGAGAAAGACATTGGGGTTCCGGGAGGACAAGGCACCACAGAGGAAGAAGCAGCTCTGTAAACAGAGGGCTCTGGTGAACTCACAGGGGTTCATTCAAGATTGGTTTTGTACCCATCAGTGTACAACTCAAGAAACCAGCAAGTCTAGGGAATAAGTCAGTAGAAAGGAGTATGTGGCAACCTGAGAGTTCACATAAGAAGGTAATACATGTTTTCACAACAGCAACAGCAGAAAAACCTATTATATATAATGCTAGGTGTAGTCTTAAGAGATGTATTACTCCAGGAATGTGGCCAGCTTAAACCTAGGTCAAGAATGCTTCTGAGCTTCCATTCCGAAGTTTAGTGCTAACAGCAATCAAATTAATTCCAAATGATTTAACTGTATCTTGGAACATAATCCTACAATGGAATAACCAGAACTACTTGAACACTGTAGAAGAAAGTTGAACGATAAACTGTCCGGGTTTTCAGACAATATAAACTGCAATTCCCTGCACAGTGTGATTTTGGTACAAAGAAAACATATTGATCAATGGAATAGAAAAGTGAGTTCTGAAATAGGTCTACACTTATCACATGTATGATTAAGGATTTTTCAAAAAAAAAAGAGGAAGGTAATTAAATGAGGAAATGAACTTTTGAAAAGATGGAAATTGAACAGGTGGTGTCCATATGTAAAAAATAAACCTTGGCTCTAACTTTTTACCATATGTAAACATTAACTTACAAGTCACCATAGACCTATATGTAGTAGTTAAAAACATACAGTTTCCAATTTCTAAAAGAAATAATGGTAGAAAATATTAATTTTGTGGAATATTTGTTGAATAAGACACAGAAAATGGAACATTAAACATTTTTTTCTCCAAAAGATACTAATCAGTAAACAAAAGAAAAAGTACAGACTAGGAGAAAGTATTTAAAGATCATTTGTTTAATGAAGGACTTGTGTTTAGCATATATTAAAAAAAAAAAAAACACTTAATAGCCCAGGATTTAGCTCAGCGGCACAAGTGCTTGCCTGGCAAGTGCTAGGTCATGAGTTCGATCTCTGGTACAAAAAAAAAAGCATAGTTACAAAAAACACTTAATAATTGAAAGACAGACAACCTAATAAAACACTGGGCATAACATTTGGGCAGGATATATCAACAATTGTCATATGAGGTTAATAAATATACACCTGAAATGCGTACTGTAATTACTGACTAGGAAAATGAACATTGCAATGAAATGAGACATTTGACACACAATTGAATGGATAAAATTAAAATGACTGCTGGTTCACAGTCTTGGCCAAAGGAGGCAGAGCAACTAGAATTCTCACACATTGCTGGCAGGAATGCAAAATCGGTTTGTTCGCTGGAAAACATGTCAGTATCTTATAAAATTAAACGTATACCTCCTATATGACCCAGCATCCATTCACACATGGATGTCTTTCCAAGAAACATGAAATTTTTGTCTCCTGTGAGGCTTGTGTGTACATAGAATAACATTTTTACAATGATCATACAAGAAAAATTCTGAATACTGAAGTTTCATGAATATGAGATTCTAAAAAAAGACAAAATTATGCTAGAAAACAGATCAGTGGTCATCTGGGGTTAATGTTTGGTGCATGGATTAACAGCAAGCTGGAATGAGGCAACACTCTGCCTAATAGTATGCCACACCATGAAAATCTTAGTGGTTACGTGACTGCATGCATTTTGTTAAAAGTCTTCGAATTGTACACCTAAGATTAATTTATTGCTCATAAATTATACCTCAGTAAAACTCAGCAAAATAAGTTAAGAATCTGTCTTCAGACAGATCTCAGCAATTATACTGACAGTTGTGTCATTAAGGATATTTCTCAGTAATTGGTTCAGAATTGTGGGCTGCTAAGTGGATTAAAGCAAACCAAGAAAAGAGCTTAATATTATTTTAGAAAGGAACTGTTGAAAGATAATCCTGGAGTATCGCCATATAAGGAGAACAGCATATCATAGCCAAATGCTTAAATCTGCTATTTAATGAAAGAAGCACTTTTTCAAAAGCACTTGTTGGTAATTAAAATGGTGGCGACACATTCCATATGTACATGCTTTACAGTTTTGAAAGCAAGGTAAAATATATTATTGTAAAATTTAAAAGATCAAAAAGACTGAGCTATTTTTTGACCGTGGGAGCAAGACAGGGAAGATGACATGTACAAGGATGCAGAATAAATATCATAAAAAATGGGAATGCCATTTAGAATGCAAAAGAATTGCAGAACCCTTACTGCCATTTTTAAATCTTCCTTAGTCTTCCTGCACTCTGTTTTCTGAAGTTCCATTTCTGAGTATTGGTGTAGTCAGGGAATGAGAGTTCCTGTCTTCTAGGTAGTTCTTGGACTAGACAAAGAGCTCTTTGAGCCCCTTGGTCATCATTGGTCTAGGCAGCTGTAATAGAATCATATAGCACAAGCAAATCATGGCAACATGTCCAAGGCAGTTTTTACCAGATACAGTTATGGCCTGACTAGTATTTCAGGCTACAAAGCTTCCTTAGAATGTTTTAAAATCAAATTTCTGTAACAGGTATGTTAAGCTTTTATTGTCACGGATAAGTATTTTCAGTTCTTTACCCAGTGAATGACTCATAGTAAACATTCACTGAGTAAATATTTGTTGAATGAATTTGTGAAGAGATTAATGAATGGACAGATGGAGGTGTGCATAAGTCAGCGGAATCCTCAGAAGTAGTATAAGTTGACCAAGGTCACAGAGCCTGCCATACATTGACCCGAAGCAGTGGACTACAGCAAGCAGCTAATTACGCCAGCTTTCCAGTATAGCAGTATCTCCACTTGCTAAGCCTCCATTGCTTTCATTTATAGAATAACAACAACAATTTCACTTACTTTCAAGGTTTTAAAGAGGAAAGATTTGCTATTTGCTGACCCAGGAGCACATGCCAGGCACTTAGGAATTATTCCGGGTACCTGATTATAATTTCTAAGATTCTTGTCATTAAAGTACACATGTGAAATAAATGCCTGCTTTGAAGAACAAAAGGAGAAAGTGAATACAGTTTTGGTTTTAGCGGAGATAATATCATACATATTTTATGTCCTTTATGCAAGTTTTGCTTACTACCATGTACATACTTGTGTTGCAGTTCTCTTCTTTCACATTGAATAATGTATCTTCCATACTTAAGCAAAATCTAAGTCACCTAGAAAATCTTACCACATAATCTCAACTACTTTGTAATGTAACTCAAGTCCAGGAGGTAAAAAATTACTTCCCCATGTAAATTTCACAGTATACATTTTGCATCCCCAGTTTAAGTGCCATAATATACATGACTATAGATGTATGAATGCTCATACACTTGATTATAGGAAAATAATTCAAGCTTTGTTCAGAGACTATCAACTGTTTTTGAGTATAATTCTATTAACCTTTATTATCTGATTTTTCCAACATAGAATGAAATAAGGTTAGCCATTTAGAAGGAGACATGAAAACTGAAAACAGTGGTGAATAATAATAATTTTTTACAGGCTGTACTCTTTAATAACTTTACCAATACATTGCTATGGCTTCATCCAAGACACAAACTATAAATTTTGCTAAAAATATTTCATTGATAAAGACTTCTATTTGTATGACACATTGTACATTTTTGATAAATCATCCCTAACATAAATAACTCATAAAATGCTTCTTTTTAAGCAGAATTTGAAATCCTACAAATCGAATAGACTTAATGAAATATAATGAAGTTCCTATCATAGCACTAACTGAAAGTATAGCGTGTAAATTCATTTTAACTTTTAAAAGTAGTACTAACGTTCTGTTCTTGACCACTGAGTTAATGGAGATGCTTTATATGCATCCTTCAATACAGTCTCTTCTGAACACAGATACTGGGTTAAATTCCTTTCAGGCATAATCTGGAAATGGGAAAATATAAATGCTTCTGAACCAAATCTGGGACCTAAAATCTATATGAACAAAATAGTCCTGTGACTAATACATCATGACCTCTTTGTATGCAGTTGTAAGTAGTTGACTGTAGTCAGAGGAAGTGCAATATGGTGTTGTCTGAATAGTGTGGCATATTGACACAGTGGATTTTGTCAGTTATGTCACCTTAGCCTCTGGTATGCTTGTCCTTTGAGAACTCCTCTCAGTGTGAGTCTTGGTGGAGTGAGTCTCTGGTGGTTGGCAGTGCCGTCCTTGTGTATTTCCAGCTGTCTGATTCCCAGGATAGTCACCTGCCCACCGTTGGTAGGGGAGGGCCATGACTGCTTTGGGTCAGTAGGATGTGAACAGCAGTGGGCAAGATCTGTGGAGCTACCTCATCACATCACTGGTGTGAGACCTGTTTTAACTGTTCTTAAACTTTTTCTGTTTGTTATCAGGACCCCATTATACTTAAATTTTTGAGGATTCAAAGAAGATACACCTTTCGTTGGATATAGCTATCAGTATTTACTGTATTTGACCTGTGGTAATCATTGCTTTATGGTTTCAAAAACCAAAGGTAATTAACCTGCACAGAAAAAAAAAATTGATTTTGGTCAATTTTCAAAGGTTTCAGTCCACTCTTAGCCTCATTGTTTTGGGACTGAGGTGATGTCGCATATGGCGGGAGTGAGGAGTAGAACAGAATGAGTCATCTCACAGCCAGAGAGAGAGGGAGGGAGGGAGAGAGAGAGAGAGAGAGAGAGGGAGAGGGAGAGGGAGAGGGAGAGAGTCTGACTGAGGTCACAGTGCCCTTTGAGGGCATTCCCCAATCTCTTAAAACCCTCTCACAAGGACTTCATTATTTATAGTAGCAAACAACCTATTATATATTATTGTCAATGGCATATTTTAAAAATAACTACATTCTCAAAAGTTGAAAAAAATAGTATTGTTTACCATTTTATTGGTATCTTGATTTTTGGCTGAAAAGAAGACAGCTAGTTTATCATAGCAGCTTCTGTTTGAATTTCCCAATAACCTCTGGAAAGCTCCATGGTACACTGGATAGTAAGGGAGGTGCAGTTAGTTAGGTGCAGCTGAAGAAAGGATGTGCTAGCATCAGAAGGAATCAATGAGCCATTGCTGGCTTTCAAATGGCCCAGATGCAGCCATTAGACAGAAGCTTCTAGGAGTTGAGGTTGGTTCCAAGCTGACACTACCAAGGAAATGTTGACATCCGTCCTAGAACCATGAACTCCTCCAGCTGGAGGAGACTGGAGGTGAATTTTCCCCTAGTGCCTGCAGAGAAGAGTGCAGCTCTGCTGTTTTAACTTCAATTGAAAAATAAGTTCATTTTAAAACCCCTTCCATCTAAGCAAGAAGTGTAACTCATTATATTAACAAATCAAAGAAAAGCACATCCTCATATATGTGCACATAGGGAAAGCATTTGAGAGAATCCAATCTTTTCCATCAAAACCTGCTTGAAACTAGGAAGCCAAAGGACTATCCTAAAATTGATTAGTGTCTCTTTGAAATGAAAAGTCATATATAACATCATATTACCAGTAAAGGAACAAGTACAAAGTTTCCTTAGATATTGAGATCAGAAACACACTTCTAAAGGCCAGATTAAAACATTGGACTTTATGAAAATGTAAGACTTTTTGTTCTTCGAATGACACTGTTAAAAGAGTAAAACATCAAGCCACAAGACCAGGAGAAAATATTTTCAAGTCATGTATCTAAAGAAAGGTTTTTTCCGGAATGTGTAAGAATTTATAAAACTCCTCAGTAGGAGCAAGCCACCCAGTGAAAGGCAATGACCTTTGAGGTAAATTTTAAAATATGTTTATATTATGGACAAAAAAACCCAAGCTAAAAAGGGAAGAGAAAAATCTCAGAATGAGGATCAACATTAAATTATGTAGATATGAGAAAAGTCAAAATTAAAAAGTATGCTGTTAACTCACTGTAACTTGTACTTACAGTGTTTATATTTAGTCTTTTCGTGAGGTTTTTCTGTGAAGTTTTGTATGTGTGGTAGATAGCTGTTAATTCTCATCTTTCAAGCATATGATATCCAGATGTGATCATTTCTGTAGGTGTAATTTATAACTGTAAATTATCAAAGAATATCATTATAATCATTAATCCATCATTGTAATTATTATTATGAGTTATCAATATGTGATACTAATCATTATTATTATTGAAGATGAGTTTTTATATCATCATCAAAATAAAATGAAAACAGGCAAATAATATCTTAAGGGTATTATGACATTTCTCCTGAATTTAGAGGTATCCTGAAATTCAGACAAGAGAGGTCATCCTCACTGGAATGAAGACAGTCTCCATTTAATATAGAAAGAATGATAAATAGTCATCAAGGTTTTTTTTTAATGACTGAAAGTTTGAAAAAAAAATTTGCTACAGTATAACCTAGTTTATCCAAAGTACCATCCTTTTTAAAACAGAAGTGGAAAAGTCCACTCACTTACCACAAACTCTAGTCCCTAGGGGTAAAAGTAAGTCATTCTTCAGCCAATTACATAATATTCCTATCTGGGGATATTATTTTGAATCAAGGACAGATGTTAGGAAGAAAGAGGCAATGATAGCTATAGAATCACCTAGGTACCAATGATGCAAAACCAGTTCTCTGTTTGGTAGTGGAGGTTTTCTTGCCAGATACTCACTGATATCTGATTTTGGAAAAACTTGAAGATTTTTGTCATGATTCTTACTTGGATATGAGCTTGGTTCCCAAGTTCTTCAATAAATATCCTGCATGCATAAAATACACAAAATTCTAAACTTTGAAGCCAAGAACACAAGCTACCTTTGTACAGTCAGATAAATGAGATTTTTTTCCCCAGTAAGAATTTAAAATTCAAAAACCTCCTAGATATCTTCAGACTTCTTTGATTGTATTTCCTATCAGGAAACCATATGAACATGTACATAATTCCAATATATTTCCCTGCCAGAAACATAGATCGCTTTTATAGACCAAATAAGTCTTGTTTGATCAAAGTATACATTATTCTGAAATGAAATCTCACTAGTCTATTTAAAAATAAAGTCAGCTGTCTGATAGAAGTGTAAAATACTCTGCATCAGTAATATTTGAAGAAACAAATGCAATGCATTCAGTAATTGGTACTACTGGTCTTGTCTTTATCAATAAACATCTTCAAATATAAATTATTAACAGAGATGAAGCAAGTACAGTCTCAGAATTTTCAAGGTTAATGATCTGCAGTGGACTATAGGAAAAAAGATAGAGAGGTAGCATTAGGATTCATGCTGTATAGGCTTTGATATTCTCTGACACAGGAGTTTCAGGGCATAGATTGAGTTTCTGAAACTGCCTAGTAGGTTGAGTACAAACATCTTTTGAAAAATACATCACAAAGTTATTGTGGTATTGCAGGTCCGTGTCTTTATTGAAGAGTGACATGTTTATATTTTTGTCCCATTATTTATCTAGAAGTAGCACTGCTTTAATTGTCTTTTGAAAATCAAAAGTATCAAAAAGAAATATAATTAACACTGAAAGCTGAAAATATAGATTCAAGGTTATAATCACCGAATATTTTGGTAAAAGATCTAAGTATTGGGCAGGGACTTTTTGGTGCTAGGAATTTAGGGGTTGAACCTACAGTTACATGCATGCTAAGCACCCGCCCGCACTGAGCTATGCTTGCCAGCAAATATACAACTATACCTGTGAATATATATTTTATATATAATTATGCTAATTTTTTATTATATTATAAATCACTGACGTTATTTAATTCTATTCTAAAAAATTCTTTAAAACTGTATGTGATTTCTTTCAAATTGAATTTCAAGTTAATTGAAAAAAAAAAAAACCACCAAAACTCATATTACCTGAATTCATAATCTTATTTCCAGAACTGTAATTTTTTCAGTACTCATCAATAATCTGTTTAAAGATGAAAAATACACTGTGCCTCAGGGAGTATAGAGACAAGTTGCTTTTATCACAAATATCTCTTTGTAATAGCCAAAAAGCATTTTTTGTAAAAACTATTACTCTGAATTGTTGGTGCAATTCTATAGAAAGAGTTACAAAATCCTATGTGTATTTAGCAGCCTTCTCTTGTTGGTGATGTCTTGGTAATTTTTAAAGTGCATAGCCACATGTACATAGTCCATCTCAGAACCATCATGGTATCCATGATGCATGAAATAACTCTTTTGAACAATAGACACAACTTGTTAGATGAAGTTACTGGATAACAGGAAACACAGCAGCAGAGATGACCAAGAGAACCGCCAGTAGTTTCACTGCAGCAAGTGTTTACTTACACTGTGGAAAGATCATATTTGGCATACAAAGTACATTCTTTAAGGAAACTGACTGCATTGTACAGCAGATAAATTGCTCTTGTGGCTGATGAATTAGACTGAAGCTGGAATTTTTATGGCACAATTCATTTGATGAAACCATACTGTTGAAAATCTAAATGCTTTAAAGGGAATAGTTAAAAATACATGTTAGTATGGTTAGTATTTCATCAACTGGGCAGTACTGATGGTAGACTTATTTGTGTAACCGGGAGGTGACTTGGTCATCTTCCTGAATAGTAGGTTCTGTCCTGAACTGACTCAAGTTGTCAGGAGTGGTTTCTGAATGAGGTTATTTTTAAAAGTTGACTCAGTACAGATCGCTTGGCATCTGTGTACTCTGTTTCTCTTCCTTATTTGTTTGGAAGGCAGTGTAGCTTTCTTATGTGAATATGCTCTAACCTGTTATCCTTGATAGCATTGGTATGCTGACCCCTAGAGGAAGAAACGGGGAATGCAGAGATAGGGATGTAGGACTGTAAGGAGCACTAGCAATCAGGGATGACTTCAATGCTAGGAGAAAACGTGGTTTTCAGGTGAAACTGGAAGAATGCCAGTTGTTAGCAGGAAAGATTTCTGTACACAACATAATACTTAAAAAAAGGACATAAAATGCTTTCTTAATGATGCTATTTGAATTTTCTGATTTCTTCCTTTTTGAAAATCCTTGCAAACAAATAGAAACCTGATTAGGTTACCTTCCTTTGGTTCCCTGCCGTACCCCTCCAAGTGCTGACCCTCAAAAGGGAGTTCTGGCACTATGAGAAGCATCAGCAAGGTGTGATTATGGCTAGCTTCTGACGAGCGCTGGCACCATCACCTGTTGTTAGCCAACATTTTTCCATGGGTTATTTTTGCTCTTGAATCTTGAAAATGTTTCCAACTTCAGCTCTTTGCCATTAGGTATAAGTTGACTTAGAAAAGACACTTAAAAGTCCAGCATGGAGGGCCATGACTATGGTCCCATTCCATTACTCTGGGAGGCTGAGGCAGAAGGAATGCAAGCTGGAGTCCAGCTTGGACCACTTAGCAACTCAGAGAGACCTTGTCTCCAAATAAAAATAAAAATTAAAAAAATGAAAGTAAATATAAAAGAGCTAGGGATGTAGCTCAGTATGAAGGTACTTGGTTCAGCCCCTCATACTGTCCTTATTTACATGAAAACCCACCCAGACTTGTTTGGGTGCCCTTCTGACTTCACAGCATGTAGCACAGTGTTGTGTCCCCATGAAAAGAAAAATTCATAACCGGGCTCTGCGAACTGGGAGCTTTGCAGAGACTGCAGTCCAGGCTTGCTTGGTTCCATCATGCTGTCCCTCCTCTCCTACTTCTCTTTCTCCGAGAGCTTCCTACAGAAGAGGATGAAGCCATTGTTATGTATCAGAATTTCAAAGCTTATACTCAGGCAGCTCTTGCCTCAGCGAGCTGAATCAGGTTAGCTGTTTGAGAGGCGCATGTGTGGACTTCAGCGGTATGGCTGCTCACACAGACCGTGGGCCAGTGCGGCTGAGCCAAGCCTTCTTGCCTGCTGTCCTTGGATCTGCATGCAGATTGCCTTTGCCCAGCATGACTTCATAAAAGGTGGTCACGGGGGTATTATTTTATTATAATCATGATGACTTTTTCTTGGTTATGTTAGCATCGGCCTCAACCGCAAAATAAAAGAATTCTTGTGGGCTGTGGTAGGAAGTGTGAGAACTGCCGTCATTATACAGCTTCAGATGGTGCATTCATGATCCTTGGATTAAAGTCAAGCAGGTATAAAGGGTTTTCAGTTTAAAAAAAACAACATGAAAAAAGAAGTTTTAGAATTCATAACTACCAAGGAGGGGGGAAGCTTTGGAATTTTTATGGATAAACTACATTTCAAGGCAGCATTTTATTATCTAAAAAGCATGTCTTTTTTTTTTTCTTAGATGTGAATACACAACTTTATTTTAAAAGTTTCCCTTAAGGAATGTGAAATTGTATAAAATCCCTGCTTAGAGTACTTGAATGCTAATTCAAAATAATAAGGTTTTATCACATGGATGTGTTCTGTAGTATTATACCTCTCTGAGCAACACACTAATCTTGTCTATTCAAATGGGAATTTTTTAAAGCACTATATTCTTTTTTAAATAGTAGACTACTGTACATATATCCTGCCATCCTTCAAACTGTTGGGCCACATGGAGAGCGAGATCCAAACCTTCCTAAAGTACTTTTGCTGCTACCTTTTTCATGCTTCTCAGGATTGAATCCATTAGAAGACAACAAAGCCCTTCTGTGTTACCATCCCTTCTGGCTGTCTGAACATTGCGCATTTAGATAATTCAGCCAGAAGGCATTTTTATAAAAACAGCTTTCAAGATCTATTCTTGAAGAAGGCATTTGTGTACTCATTATGCAATTCTCTCATTTGTCCATGGAGAGTTCTGTAAATAAAACGCTAAGGTCTCATGCTGTAGTAGCTGATGGCAGTTATCTTAAAAAGTGTCATTTCTTTTCCTTTATAGAGCTTGATAGTGCACAGCAAGTCATGAAAGAAGATAATCTCCAGGCTTTATTGTTGGTAGTTGGGGCTGGCAGTTTTAGCCTGTAAACTCTGACGACTCTACAACTCTCTGGTAGATATATCAGTTTCTGTCTGCATGTGCACCTGTTCAGCTGTTTCAAATATCTTTTACTCTAAACCACATGTAAATCTGTTTAATTGATGACTGTTCACATATTGCCATTTGTAAGTACACGGTAACGGTTTCCCTATATCTGGAAACCATGAAGTATTTAAGAAAGGGTATTTTCCTAGGGGCCATAACCCAAAGGTAATTCCTGAATGGAAAGTTGGAGGATGAACAGAGCTTTGTTGTCCCGGTTTATCATAAGGAGACACACAGAGAGATATTGAGGATGGAGAGAATAAGTAGAGAGTAATATGATTTGTTAGGTGTTTTTTTTTTTTACCGGAAATTGAACTCAGGACCTCATGCTTGCTGGGCAGGCGCAGTGCTGCTGAGCTATATATGCCCGACCATGTTGTGTGCTTTTTGTCAGGTGCTTCCAATTTTTGAGGTGGAGTTTTCCAGGGGACAGATGCCTAGGCAGGAACCTAACCATTGACCTGGAACAAAGGAATTTGGATCTTATTGTGTGGGCGTTAGGGACCACTGAATGATTATTTTCAGCAAGCATATGATGTGTGTCCTTGGAAGAGTATTCCAGTGACAGTAAGGGGTGAACCATTACAGCATCGTGTATTTCTTTTTGGTCATGGCATTTGTAATGGTTGATACGTTGTGTCAACTTGAGAAGTTTAGATGGTTAACTAAGTGACTCAGCAGGACTCCATTGTCCTCACTTGTAAGCGTCTTGAGCATGTGGAAGAGGAGGGCATGAAGATGGCATGAATGCCACACCTGGACTCGGTCGGTAGCCTGTGTACAATACAAGGGAGGAAAAGAGGCTTGTTCTCCCTGGCTTTTGTTCTTGTTGTACTTGCTGTCATCTGCTGTCTTGAGTTGTTGCCCCTCTGCGTGGATCACTCTGCCTCACAGCCAGTGGATTACAAATGGAAACTTTCACAAACCCTGAGCTAAATAAACCTTTTCTTCCTTTTATTTTAAGCATCGGGTATTTTGTCTCAGCAACGAGAGAAAAGTAACTAAGACAGTGTTATTGGCCAGATTGTAAATAAAACATTTATAGTACCTTTGTAAATACACACTAACCTCGTAACCACGTATAAATAAACTTTAAAGGTTTTAACTGTTTAATTGGTTTCACATAGACCAACTGTTGAAAATACGACTTTAGCGTAAGTTAAACCCTGAATTTATGACTCCATAAAAATCCAATCATTGAAAATTTTAAAAGAAAACAATAACAAAACAAAATCACATCTTTCCAAAAATTTATGACTCTATATGACTCTATATGATTATTAAAATACAGCCAAACAATCATATTCAATTTCATAAATTTAAATACTAAAATGTAAAGTTAAATAAAACAATATCTTTGAAAAATTAATCACAAAAAATCTTATAAGAAGTAGATATTTAAAATTCTCCCAAATTATATTTTATTACTCTGCCCTTACTTCCAAATACACATCTTTGAAATAATTTGGAAGAGAACTTATAAAACCAAAAACAAAAGTGGAAAATAACTTTGGGTCACTTTTTGAAGTTTACTATCTTTAGACCCCATCTTTGAATATAATAATATTTAATGAATATTTATGCATGCACATGTAAATGTATGTATATATGTATTTAACAGACAGCATGCAGACTTTATTATATGCAAATTACAATTACCGACACATTTTTAAGTTACTGACTAAATAAATAAATGAAAACAGAAGATATGCTAACCCTACTTACTCATTAATGATCAGATATTTTTCTTGATTGATACAAGACTGAGCATTCTGTTGGTGTCTTATGTTTGCACAGGGCCATCTTCAGTACTCAAGTTGATGGTAGGGTTGAAACTAAATTAGAACCGGGCGTAGGAGCACACAACTGTAGTTCTAGCTTCTCCACAGGCCAAAGTGAGATCACTTGAGCTCACCAGCTCTAGAGCATCCTGGACAAAAAGGAACCAAAACCCAATAAAAAAAAAAAAAACACCAAAAAAAAAAAAAAAAAAAAAAAAAAAAAAAAAAAAAAAAAAAAAAAAAAAAAAAAAAAAAAAAAAAAAAAAAAAAAAAAAAAAAAAAAAAAAAAAAACAAACAAACACCAAAAAAAAAAAAAACAAGATACATAGATACACAATGTGTACTGTGAACATGTATTACTTAAAAAAACTATACAAAGTTATTTTACACATAATATATTGACAGTAAATGTGCATTATGTGAATTTAACCCTTTCCCCATTCCTTATAGGGACTCAATCAACCAACTGGTGCTCCTTGAGTGCTTAACACATATCATGGAGTATGATTTGGTCCTAATCCTTAGATGAGTTGCAGTCATGACCTTGAAACAGCTTAGAGTCCGGGGATGGAATTTGATCCAACAAGAAAAAGCTACAGTGATACTGAACTACATAGAGGGAATCTTCCTAGCATGGAGCCACGAAAGGCACTCTCACTAAAGTGCTATTGTAAACTGAAATCAAAGCATGATGATTTTAGTTACATGAGGTGAAAAGGTTCTGGTGAATGTGTGAGATAGAATGTGGAATATGGGAGCACATCCAATGTGTGTGCTGACTATAGAGAAAAATAGTTGTAATGCGAGCCTGAAGAGAAAGGAGAACCCAATCTCATAGAAATCAAGTGTTCGCTGAAGAGTAGTGATGTGATTGTTACGTTTTTCATTGGTGCAGTAGAGAAGCAAAAGCAATAAAAGAAAAAAGGAAAAGAGCCTTTATTGTAGGCACAGGAGGGCTGCAGAAGAGTGCAAGATTCTTTGTCTAAAGAAGCCACGGCTTTTGTTAGGTTTGACAGGGGGTGGAGTTTGAAGGGGCGGGCAGAACAACGTATTGACAGCTGATTGGGGGAATGTTGGCACATGCACAAAAAGTGGGAAGTTTAATTTTGGGCTTGGAAGAAGAATGCAAAAGTCAGTGTTGAAGGAATCCACTGTCACTCTAGGGTCCAGCATCATGGTGGGAAGGTACCACGCTGAGTTTCATATGGGAAGAACCCATCAGTGATGGACCCTATATCCTTTGGGTTGCTATGGTTTTCTTACCAGATAACAATGAAGTTGCTAGATTTGTATCTTTTCATGATATTCTGTTCTTCAATGTTAATATGTTACTGTCAATAGATACTGCTTTGAGTAATGGCTCTGGAGGGCAAAAGAAAGCTCTAGACTGTCTGTATAAATTTGTAGACATAACGAAGAGATGGGAAAACTGGATTGGGTTATAAAGGAAAACAGGATATTCAGTAAAAAAAGAAGAGTTCCCAGGGCAACCTAGTGCCCTAAAGAATGCCACTATTAAATGATTGATTGAAGAAAGAGGGACTAATAAAGTTAAAGTGATGTGATGGTTTAGACACTTATCGAAAACAGTTTTGAGGTAGACAATGGGAATAAAAAAAGAATTAAGATGTGGCATGTGTACATGTAACATTGTCCCACAATGACCGTGACCATAATGTGCTACAAACCTGTACTAATAAAATAAGTAGGTAATGGTTCCACAGGGTGGAATACTGCTGATAAGTCAAGTAAAGTAAGGATGATTTTACACTGGATTCAGTGAAATGGATGTTGGGTCCAAACTTAAAATATTGAGAGCATGTTAGGCAAAGTAATGGGAGTAGAAGAATTATTGAAATGAGATGTCACGAAATAAAGGTAAAACTAATGAACTTATACATGATATTTAACTTTCAAAGACATGAACAAATGTGGCTTGTCCGAAACAGAAAAGGGATTGAAAGTGTTACTACTGTTATTTTAAAATATGAAGCAAAGTTTGTTAATGATAGAAAAAAATCTGTTAGAGTGACCAGAGGAGGAAGACAATTCATGACAGGTTTCATGTGATTCCTATTGAGGTGAGTGAAGCTCACAACCCAGAACAGAAGGAGACAAGGATGTTCAGGTAGTTTCTATTTAATAGCTCTACACGTCCAAGGTGAATGAGATGCGGAAGCTTTTGTATTGTGTGAGAAGGACTACTACAGTAGAGATCAGAAATTTAAGAAGTTAGAGAATTTCACCTAAACATGTGACTTCTCCATAGTGGTGGGCATTAATTTTATATAGACAGCAATTGATTCTGGGATTTTGCTACAAAAGCACAGCAGCTAAGACACATGCACAGGGAGAGGTGGACATGATGGTTCATTCAGAATTGAGGTTTTAAGGACACACTCAGCAAGAGTTCAAAGAAAAGTTTAAGTTAAAGCCGTGCAATAGTGGAGCATGGAATGAATCCCAGGTCAGTGGTGGTCTTCATTTTTTTCATCCTCAACCATCATCTTTTCACTGAAAGAATTGAAGTAAAAAAAGGCCAGACAGTAAGGAAGAAATGCTAAGTTTCTTATTTTTTACAAAATAATACTTTCATATGTAATTGTTTTTTTTTGTTGTTGTTGTAGTATGTTTTCAATTTCCTATGTACAATCTTTAAAATAAATGTCTATTAGATATTTAAATTAAACAAATATAAGGAATATAACATTCTTGTTATACTGGAGAAAATGATCAAAGTAGAGTGAATAACATGGGTTGTTCATTGCATGATATGTGTTGGCCAAGTAATGTAGCTTTGGTTTTCTTTGTCACATTCTTCCATACTTTTCCATACTTCTGTACTTTCTAACTGCCCGATTTTCCTTGATTACCCAGGATAATTAAGCACGTCACATCCTGGCTTTCTTGCAGCTAGATCAGTACACCCAAGAAATGCTAGTAGTGGAGCCGGAGAAGCTGAAAGTTCACTCAAACTTTGTCTTCATTGAACAAAATTTCTCATCTCAGATCCACAGTTATTTTTGGTAAAATGAGGACAATAACAATGATTCACCTTTGGTGTTAGAGTGAAAAACATTGAATTCCTATAGGACAGTATGTTGATGTGGTTTTTAAACTTTTAAATTTTAAATGTCGGAAAAATGATAAGGGAACACATTTTTACAACAACATTTTGTAAAGGATTTTGATTTACAGATTAAGTACATTTGTAATTTTAAATGACAAAATATTGAGACGCTAAAGAAGATACTATAAATAGAAGTACTTTGTAACTTCAACATACTATATAAATGTTGCATAATATTGCTATTACAAAGAACATTCATACAACATTGTCCAATTTCTTAAGAGGTATCTGAACTATTTTCATTATAATCATGTATCTAAGAATTTTTCACTAGAAATTCTATTTGGGAATATCCTATTGCTGTTTTTTAAGATATGTACATATATAAGATACTTAAATTTACGAAAATGAAGGGTAGCTACATTTTATCTTTAGGAGTTGAGCAAGATAGAAAACAGAAAGGAAAACATTAATTTAAAAATATTTCTATTTCATATTACTTAAGTCAGTTCATAAAGTGCAGGGAAATACCATTAAGAGAAAAATGCATCTAGATGGTAAATATGTTCATCTAGGTATGCAGTAATGCTATCATTATCCAGTGTATTTAAAATACACCATTAGCAAAAGACACACCAATTTTCATTGAAGACAGTGCTACGAGAGGCCAATGAACTTTGCTTTCTTGAGCTTCGTGTTCTGGGGTCCTGCTTTCTGGATTGCCATTCTCTGTGCACGATGAACTAATTGACCTAGCAGGGCTCCCTGGAGAAGAGCAGCTTCTGCTTCGTTCATCAGGAGTACAATTTGTTGTTTCATTTCCTCTTCTTGTCCCATTGGGGAAATCGAATTGTGAAAAGACTACCTGCTGGGAGGATTCCAAGCCTGGGACTCAATAAGTCACTTTATTTATTTATTTATTTACTTATTTACTTTTTTATTCATTCATTTGATACTGTCTTAATTAGCAAAGAAGAAATGACTTTATTAGACGGGAGTGTGCTTTGTTTTCGATGTGCATGAATCAGTGCTGTTAGGAAAGTCACAGAGACTTGTCCAAGTTAGGACCCCTTGCAGGTGCAAAGCTTACATAAAATTTTAATTTGTTACGGTAGAGCAGTTTGCTGTTTTTATAATTGTTATTCATCCAGTGCAGACATTGAAGAGAAGTCAATGACTGCTGACTGGGTTTTTAAAACAAAACAAAATCCTCACAGTTTGGAAGTTTGGGATATTTATTCTTTGGGCCACATAAAAATGTGAAGTTTTAATTTTGCATCAGAGGACTCAGTTTACTTTCCTACAGCTGTGTTCAAATGTGGAATTGGATCATTTGTTCTTGGGTTTTGAAACCTTTAAAATGTTTTGCCTCCAGTATTTCTATTACTGTGTGCACTTTTAGGCAACAATGAAGATCGTGAAATCTACATACACTGTGTCTTAGCCAATTCTTAAATATGTTAAGCATTTTTCTAGGATATTATGTGAAATACTCTCTTATTAAAATCTTAATCTTTTCTTGAACAGTTTGATAAGAAGCTTATCCTGGGAGTAGAGGAAGAATAATGGACTAGGGTATGATTATAAATTCTTGTTCTAGAACAAGACGGCCTTGATGTAAGCTCTCACTAGCTTTGTGACTTTGGACAAGCAGCTTAATTCTCTGAATTTCATGAGTTTAAGTTCAAGATGAGTGTTAACATAATTGAAGGTCTTAGGAGAGAGAATACCTGGCACAAAGGTATCGTTCAGTGAGTATTAATGTTATATTCTTGAAAATCTAACACAAAACTTGATGGAAGGTATATGCTTAATAGATTTAATAGATGAATGCATGAATGAGCAATAGTAAATGCTGCCGCGAAGGCCTAGGGTCAGCATAAATCCGGGTCTATTCTATGCATGTAAACAAAAACAGCACATCCGAACAATTACAATACTAGAGCCAAATGAAAGAAAGGTTTTCAAAAGGTGAGACTCAGCATTTAAATAGGAGAAACTTACCTCTAAAATCATTACCATAATGTTGGAAAGCTCAGGAGAATTGATTTTCATTGGTCTAGAGCAGTGATGGCAAACACTTTAGAACTTTTAACGATACAAACAGCCCACGATGGCGTGTACACAGTAGGCTTGCCACTGCTAGCCTAGCACCTAGATGACTGGAAATATAATTTTAAAAAGTTCATTTTTAAAACAGTATTTTAGAGAACTCATACGTTTCAAAATGCACTTTATAATATTCCGTATGAACCTGTATAAAATAACTCATTTGTATACAATTTCCTGATGTCTGAAATCAGAGGGAAAAATCAGATTTCATATTTTTACTATGTTCTGTGCCAGAAAGAATATTTTAAAAATCTAAGGTATAGTTTCTCCTCACAAAGACATATAACCAATCTCCTGAATAAATCTACTTGTAACACATAATTCAATAAAATTTAGTAGATACACCTCCAATTACTTACACTATCAAGCACTTAGTGATATAGTACATAATACAGATCCATGCTCTAGGAGTTGGGGAAAATACAAAACTTTTCTTCCATTACCATTTGCCTGTAAGACAGGTTTATGTGAACATATTTAAGGAAGAGAATTATCTTATTAAATATTTTAGAATTTTTGTAAAGTTCTGAAACCTAGGAAAAGGCAAAAATATGGAATTTTCATTATGGCAATTGATTATTTTAAATTAGACTCACAAATGTAAGCTAGGGTACAGTACCATTGCTAATGATGTATGTACTTTTATTTTGCAGTTGCAGTAAGTTTTGGTGGTGTTGCAGGTTTTTCTTTCATGACTGGTATTTAAGATGTTATTTAAACTAGTATCATCTTATTGAAAATGATAATATGTGTGGGAATTCACAGTCTCCTATTTGAGTTGGCTTCCTGTTTTGCCTTCCTTTACACTGTTACTTATTGGTTCATGATTGTCAACAGAAAAGCATTCATACTTTGGTCATTGAATTCAGCACAAACGGAAGGAGTTGTATTGGTAAACTTAGTGGTACATTGTGACCATAGCGAATCTTTCAGGGGAGATTGTTATTTGGAAACCAACCAGGGTGGCAAACTGCTTCTGCCTTTGCCTTGTTTTAAAAGTCAGTCTCCATGAAAGTTCTTTCTTAAGGAATATAGTATTTTAAATTTTCCCCAATGTGTGAGTTGCAAGGTGATTCAGCAAGTACATTTTCATATGCTAGGACAGTAATTACTATCTTGCCAAATATGACAGGAAAAATGTTCACAAATATTTCCTCTGTTGTTCTTGACCCTCATACATTAGTGCAGTATGTAACTAGTCTGGGCAGTGACTTATGATGTGTGTGTGTCTTCTGAGTAGATTCCATCCTTCCACGATATTACTGTACCCCTTCTCTCTTGTAGGAAACGATATTCTTTTCAGTGAGTGGTTTTCATGTTTACACAGAAGTGAATCTTGTACTTTATCTCAGATATACACAAAAGTTAGTTTTCGGTAATACGGAAATTGAAACAAAAAAGATCAAATGATACTTCCTGAAATATAGTGTATTTGCCAAATGATTGATTAAGCACTGCTTGTTGTTTTGATTTAAGTGAGACACATGAAACATTAAGTATAAATGAAAAGATGGAGAAATTAGTCTTTATTAAAATTAAAATTATCATTTCATCAATGACAGTAAGAGAAGGTATGTATAATATAGGTCAATCACTGAAGGATTCATGTAACAATTATATATCTTTAACTCTTCCTACAAATCAATAAGAAAAAGCAAATAATCCAACAAAGCAAAAGGAAGGCACAGCAGTCTTGAGCAGGCATTTCAAAATGGGAATGTACATGACTAACAAACACTTTTAAAAGGTACTTAGCATTATTCTTCATTGGGAAAATAATAATTAATGCAGTGAGGTACCATCATTTGCCCATTAATATGGTCATTAAAAACATTAAGCACGACTACAAAAATCAAGTGTTGAAAAGAATCATAGAACTGCAAGAACTATCAGTTCATTTTATAAATCAGCATAATTAATATGGAAAACTGCTCTGTAGTATCAACTAAAGCTTAAATTAATCACTCCCTGTGGACCAACAGTCCCATTTGTAGTGTATTCTTATCAGAAGTGTAAATGTTTGGATTGCAAAAGATACGTTCTAGAAGGTTCATACTCATGTTATTTTTATTTGGCACATAGTTATATATAGTTTATAGGGTATAGTGTGATACTTTGGTACATATATACTAAGTTCAGTGATCAAATCTGGGATGAGCATTCTGTACTCCTCAAACATTCATCTTTTCTGTGTATTGGTACCTTTTGGACATATCCATTTAAGTTGTCTTAGTTACTTTTCGCTCGTTGCCAAGACAAAATACCTGACACCCAAAATTAGGGAAGGAAAGGTTTATTCTTACAGTTTCTTGGGAGTTTCAGTCTGTTAGTTGGCTCCAAGTCAGCATGGAGTGATGCGGCTACGGTTCATGGTGGCTGCAAGCCACAAGGTGCACTGGCAAGAGAGAGAGAAAGAGGCGGAAGCGGAAGATCCGCCTTCTTTTACACTGTATGTCGGCTCCACCTCTGGGCGGGTAAAACAGTCATGTCATCAGTCCTGGCTCTAGACAACAAACTGATCACAAGTGTCAGACTCAGTCCCATCAAAAGTATGTGAGGACTTGGGGCATTTAAAAATATATAATAAACTTACAGAAAACAGCTTGTTATAGTGCAGAATCCTCCAATTTGTCTTATCTGGTTTTTTTTTGATGCCTGTTATCCAACCTCACTCCATCCTTCCTCTCCCCTCACTTTCACAGCCTCTACCGAGCATTATTCCACTGTCTACTTCCATGAGAATAACTTTTTAACTTCTGTTTGTTTTTATAACTGCTAGGTAGTTTCCATTTGGGGTTTTAGGGTTTAAATTAGACCCAAATGAAAGCAACCTAACTAGCTGCAATAATAATAATAATAATAATATAATGCAACATACAAAATAAATTTTTAAAAGTGTTGAGAAATACCAACCCAAAGTGATGTGCAGCTTTTTTATATAAATTTTATTTCTATAAGTAAAAAAATAAAAAATATAATCTATATTTAAGAATAAAAATTACATTTTCCTGTAGGGAGATGTGTGAGTGAATAATGTTGAATGGTAGGAAGTTTCTGATCATGTTTTGTTTTCTCGTTGAGGTGACTCAGATGGATTCATGTTGTTAAATGTCATCAAGGTGCATACTTCTGACTTGTGCACTTTCACAAATCCAACTCTCTTTGTAAGTAACTTATAAGATTCCTTTGATAATTATATCAGAAACATAGAATCAGCAAGTAGTGTAATTGAGTGAAAATGTTTAATTGTTCAGGTTGCAGAGAATAAAACTAGATGTAAAACATGTTAAAATGGGTCTGATGTTCCTTCTCTTTGGCTTAATTAAATAACATGTCTCTCTGACTGGCTTTGCCATCTTCTTGATTACCCTGATGTGACATTGCTACTTGACAGGCATTTGTGGGGAGCTTGACTTGGGTGTCTCAGGGGTTTAGTCAGGTCGTCAGAGCACACAAGTGGCAGAATCATGAAGTATCTTCAGAAGGCCAAATGATATAAACGTGAAATCTCTGCTTGGCCATTTTTTTTGTTGTTGTTGTTTGAATAAAAATAATGAACAGAAACTTTAGAAAAATATTAGTGTCCCATATTCTTAGACTTTTAACTGAGTTCTGGATGTGGAAATACTTAGGGAAAAACCACAAGTTTCTTAGTGAAGTTCAAGCCCTAAGAATCCAGTGAAAAATTAGCATAGTGGAGGAGAGCCAAAGACCAGAGATTGTATCTGAAGCACTGTGAAAGGCCTTTTCTCTGATCAAAAGCAAAACTAAAACAAAACCCTTTGATTGGCAGTGCTTATGATAGCCAAGTCTTTTCAGGCAGAGGCTGAGCCAGGGAAGCTGAGAACAGCGTGATCCGCGTGTCGTGCTATCTCCACCTGTGTCCAAAGAGCGTGTCATGAATGTCCCCTCCGTAGGAAATAGAGTTAGAGTTTGGTTTGATGGCATTGTTTGGTGCTTTTGCTCATTTCTCACTGAACAACTTTTCTTTCTCACTGACAAGCTGGAGATTTAATATCCATGTGATCTGGCATGGAACTCAAAGGGCCTGCAAACCATATGATACGAGAAAGAAGTTGGATGGCTTGTATGATAACATAATATAATATAATATAATATAATTACTTAAAAAGAAAGTAATTATGTTGTTCCGCCAGGAGAATATAATTCTCAGCCCCAAGCTTAGGCAAACCCCTTTCGAGGCCTCAGTCTTTCATTACTTTCTCTGGTTGAACCTCATCAGGGCTTCACGTATTCTGTGGGGAGAGCTCGGAATCCTCTGCTTCTGCTCTCTGTGCCTGGAATCCCTCCTGAGCTGCTCTTCATTTCTGTTTCAGTTCCTATTTCACTACTGGCCTTTTCCCTTTTCCAGTTCAGTCTGTGGACCCTCCAGGGGCTCAGTTAGTCTCCTTTCCATGTGTGCTGTTGTACTGGTTTTCTATCATCCTCCCTGAGCCCTACTCGAAGGCATGTTTTTGAAGAAACCAAAGTCATTCCTAGCTCATGTGATGTTCCAACTCTCACACGCATTGAGTAGACGATGGGTGAACTTCATCCTACTTGGGAGATGGGATGACTCACCTGCTTGGAGGAACCAAGAAAGCTTGAGAGTGAACAGCCTATGGCATTGCCGTATAATTATGTAACTGACAGTTTTCTTATATTGGATTTTTGTGCTGGACAAGATGTAAATGGAACAATGAGAAATAATACTCACTTGTAAAGCGTGAGCTCATGGAAGTTCTTCTCCATCTCTGTCTCCCAAATGCAGTTAGGTTTGTACTCACTCATCTGTACATAATTTCTAGGCACATTTTCCTGAAAAAGCCCATCAGAGACAGCTCCAGAGGGCTGAGGTTTTGGAGACGTCGCTTCCTCATTTTTGCATTCCCAAACACAGCCTAGAAAAACTCTGTATTCAGTTTCCATATACTTTTAATTAAGGAAACGCATGCTTTAATAACTTTTAAAATTTAATAGCTTTTAAAATTTATTCTAATTTTGTTTTAAACCCTAAGATACAGTTTATCTTGGAGAATGAGCCAGGTGAACCTCAAATAAAATTGTATTCCTTTCATTAAATAGTTTATTCGATAGATGCCTGTTATTTAGTCTGTTTATAAGTGTTGAGTTTCTGTTGAACTTTCTTTCATCCAGGTGTTTTGTCTATCATTGAAAACTGGATATTGAATGCTCTAGGTATCATTTACAAATTGTGCATTTCTCCCTTAAATTCTTTCTGTTTTTGCTTCCCACACTATTTTGGAGTTCTGTTGCTTGAGTGCTGTTTATGTTTTAAGTTTATATGTCTGTCCAATGGATTGGCCATTGTACTATTATGGCATAGCCTAAATAGATTTTTTTCCTGTTACTAGTATAGCCAGTCCTGCACTCATGTTTATTGTCGATGTGGTACCTATGTTTTTCTGTTTAATTTTCTATTTATTTTAATCTACTTTAGAAATGTTGAAGTGTTTTAACTTGAATTGTATGTATTTACGTAAAGTATAGATATATCATATTTTTTCTTCTCTGTGACTCTTTGCCTTTTGATTTCAATAGCAGAGTCATTTCATTTTAATGGAATTACTGATAAGGTGGAATTTTATACTTCTCATTTTGTACTTTGTTTTCTATGTCATATGTTTTATTCTTGTTTCTTAACCCTATCATTGCTTTCTTTGCTATAAAATATGTTTTCTTACCTACAATTTAATTTTTGTTGCTGTGACTTTTAAATTCTAGCATTTACTTTGTTAGATTATTTTATTAGTTTCTGCCCAGAACATTACAATTGCCATCTCAATTTACATTAGTATGATTTGGATAAATACCAACTTAATTTTAGTAGCGTGCAAGAACTGTTCCAATGTGTCTTAGTTGCCTGCAGATTCTTTATGCCATTATTGCCATACAAAGTACGTTTTGCACATTGTACACCTACCAGGATGGTGTATAATTACTGCCTCATGTAGTTGTCTTTTAAATTTGATAGGAAAAAAGAATTGCAAAGATGCAATTATACTCTTTTCTATTATTTACCAGTGCAGTTACCTTAATAACTTTCCTTATTTTCTCATGTGGACTTAAGTCATTTTCTAGTATCTTCTCATTTATATCCAAATTGTTCCTTACAGTATTTCTTATAGGGATCGTTTGTTGACAGTAAATTCTCACAGGCTTTTTTCTTTTGTTTTTGTTTTTGAGTTTTTTGTTTTTTGTTTTTTTCCAATTTGGGAATCTTTTAATGTTTCCTGCAGTTTTGGAAGGATAACATTGCTGGATATAAAAAAATTTGTAGGACATGGTCCTAGGCTATGCCAAACCTTGAGCATGTGTTCCACTCCCTCTGGTCTCTGTGGTTTTGTATAAGAAGTTAAATATTCACTCTATTGAAGATCCGCTAGATATGAGGAGTCTCTTTCCTTCTTTGTTTTTTGCTTCATCTCTCTTTTTTCCATTCTTTTTCTTTCTTCCTTCTTCTCTCTCTCTCTTTCTCTCTCTCTCTCTCTCCCTCTCTTCCTTTTTTTCAGTGCTGGCAATGAAACTCGGGGCCTGGTGTCTGTCAGGTAAATACTCTGCCACTGAATTACATTCCTGCCCACAGTAAGCCACTTTTTTCTTGCTACTTTCTAAAGTTTGAATTGTTTTTTGAGTATGTTGGCTAAAAGCCAGGCGTGGTGGCACATGTCTTTAATTCCAGCACTCGGGAGGCTGAGGCAGGAGGATCCTTGTGAGTTCAAGACCAGCCTGAGCTACAAAGTGAGTTCAAGGCCAGCCTGAACTGCATAGTGAGACCCTGTCTCAAAAGATGGGACCGGGGATTTAGCGATCCCCGGTACCAAAAAACAAAGCAAACAAACAAACAAAAAAATGTTGACTATGGTTTGTCTAAGTGTGAGACGCTTTAATGTTTTCCTACTTAAGAGTTTGTTGAGGTTTTTGATGGGTAGATTAATCTGTTTCATTCAATTTTAAAAGTCTTCAGCTATTATTTCTTTAAATTTTCTTTCTGCTGATTTTTTCTCTTCTACCTGTTAAGGTCCTTTTATGACTGTTTTCGTATAGGAATAGCTTTCAATAGATTTCAAAGACCAGTAAATTTTGACTAACTTTTTTGTACTTGAACAATTAATATGATTTAACATGTTAGAAAACTATTTTGATTACCCAGATTAGAGGTAACATTCTCTTTACTTGTTGAATAAATTAAATTATTTGAGTCAATTATGATAATACAGTATAGATTAAAAATAGACATAGGTTGGCTATTGACAGGAAATTAATGTCTACACATAAAAGTGGTAAAAGTAAATATTTCAACTGAATAAGGTCTGCATAAATATATAGAGTGCTATAAAGTGCAGCTAAGAAGAGGTAATATTTAATATTAGGAATGTTCTAATTAATATAATACTAACAGATATAATTTTTGATCACTTACTAAGTTTTAGTATTTTCCAAATATTACATTTGTTACTTATATAGGAATTACTGCAGAAGTTTTGTAAATAGGCTAAAATTCATAAGCCAGTTTGTAGATAAGCCCACTTAGTAAAATTGTCACGTTGTTTTATCACAGTTACAGCCAGCAGTACCTTTTGGTAGAGATCATAGTCAGTATGTTTTTCCCATGGAGTAAGGAAGCTCGAACCTCAGCAGTTCATATGGAGAGTGATTCCACAGTCTATTACAGATGAAGGAACTGAGACCCAAAGAGAATAAAAATTTTTTCTCAACATGGTTTCTGTTAATATTCATATATGTCAAGTATACATGAAATCATGTTCAAGAAGGGTAGATAATGACTATGCTATGGGTAGCAGGTTTAATTTATTGAGTTTGTATGCTGAATCACACAAACATATCACACCCTCAGTAACAGAGGACACACTATTAAAATCAATCAATTTTACATTCCATCCTGGCCCCCTTCCTTGTTCAAGTAATCGTTTCTTAAATTCTGACTTATGTGTCTAAGAAAGATTTTAGGTAAAAATGGAAGCACAAGGCTTGTATATTGAAAATGCAACTTTGAATATATTATTGCCCTCCTTTTTGCATTAATCTTCTAGGGCTCTCATAGCAGTACCACTTTCTGGGTGGCGTGGTCAGCAGAAATTCATTGTATCTCAGTAGTGAAGGCTGGCAAGTCAAGACCAAGGTGACAATAGAGCTGCTGTCAAGCAAGGCTGCTTTTGTTTGCAGGTGGCTGCCTTCCTGCTCTATATGCTCTTCCTCTGAAGGTTTCCTCTCCATGTGACTATGTCATTAAAGGTTTTGTTTAATTAACCAAATTAAGCCTTGATTTTTAGTGAAATAAACTCACCCTCTGTGTTCTTTCAGCTGCACAGAGGATATTACTCCATGCTCGTCATTTTAACTTCTGTAGAATTTTTTTTAGTCATGTGTGACAAGTTCAATTACAACTACATGAGAAAGTGGAAAGAGAATAGAGCTTTGAAATTCAACTGTGAGCCTTCCTCTTTACTAGTTAGTATGTTATGAGGAATTTACCTTCTGTTTTATTTCCGTGTTTCTAGAATAAGCATAGCAATATCCATCACAGATGATGATCATGAAAATTAAATGAAATAATTTATGTGGATGTATTGTATTGTTTTGTTTATCCTAATTCCCTTCATACTTACTTGCTATTTCCATGTGTGCTGATTTGTTTTTGTCCATGGTTTCATGCTTTGGAGATAGAGCTCCAACTTCGTCTTCTAATGCATTTGTGGTCCCGGTCTTTCTTTTATCAGTTACACGAGAGCTGTCTTTTTCTATATGCCCAGCTTGCTCAGAATTCATGTGTCTTTCTTTTTGTCTTATTCTGTATCTCTGCCTCCTTTTGATCTCTTTGTTATACACAGAAATCACCTCTTCTAGTGGCTTTATGGAACTTGTCCTAAACAGCGCATACTTTCGTACTAAGCTTAAGCACTAGATCTAGGAAGTCTTTATCCCTCACCTTGTTAAATTTTCAACACTTCTCATCCTAAGAAATGATCTTAAGTCTCTTCTGTAGTATTATATGTCACTAAGGGAGCAGCCATACTTTCTGTCTTAACTCAGTGTTTGACAGATGGTGGGGTGGAGTGGAAGTATCACTTAAGCAAGTATGTGAATGGATGAGTCTCTTTATATAATTTAAAATAAATAATGGTTTAAAATTACTTATCTGATTTAGGGTCTTTTTTTTTTCATTTGAGCTGTTACAAGTTTAATTTTGTGAAGTTACATATAGTACATAAAGAGATCCAGAAAAGTTCAAGGTGGTGATGATAATAGAGACAGGGATTCAAAATAAATTATGATGAATTTGGAAGTAGGAAAAACGATATATTACTAATTGCAACTTGTGGCTATGTCACATGTAAAGGACTGTTTTTCTCCATTTTACATAGCTAAAAATAATGAGGAATCATATTACTCTCATTCTCATTCCAAGAATCTAGTTATATTAAGGTTAACTGTTAGATCTAAGATGGAATCTATTGAATATTTAATTTATTTTAAATAGAAAGACATATGATCTCAGAAATGAAAGCATGAGTATAATTTCACTCACTGAAACTTGATAGTGTATGCTACAGAAGTTTAGAATTCAAAGATTAAAAAAAATTAACTTTGTAGGAAAATTAAGAACTTCTCTAAGTTATCTCTTATGAAATTTATTTCTAACTACTGAAATGTTATTTTGTTTTATTTCTGGCTTAAATAATTGGAGTTAAAATAACACACATTCACCCACACACACACACACGGTGCTGTCTATTTAAAAGAGAGAAAACAATTATGAGAGATCTGTCATGGAACTGTTTGCTCATCCTCGCTGTAACTGTACCAGTTAAGCTCTTCTGCACCTTCTAAAACCGCAGTGAATGGAATTGTTTTCATGAACAGAATAGCAGTGTGTGTTGCTTGTTACTTCATTCGTGTGAAGCGTGTACCGTGGAATCGTTTCCCTGTTTCAACAATTTCCCGGTAGGTGGCGCCATGGTGATTGTGAGCATTGCTCCACCCGGATAAGAAAGTGTCAGGAACATTTTCAACTTCGAGGCATTTATAAATAGAGCAGTATAGTAACACTTGCGGTGTTGTCTTAGGAAACAAGTACACCTGCACTATCTAGAGAATGAGTCAGTTGTTGAAAGTCTGTGAATGTCGCGAGAAACTGCACAATTTGTACATGTGTGTTTCCTCCCATTAACATTTGAAATTTTATGGTTGCTTTAATAAGAATATGTACATATATGTATATATAACTATATGTCCATTTATCTATATGAATATAGGCTTATTTATATGTATATAAATATATTATCATGTAACTGTAAATAAAAATATATTACTTTATAGTACATTACTTTATATATACAGCTTTATAGATATGTATATATGTATTTTTTATCTCTACTCCAAGAAACTCAGAAATCTTTCAAACTATTTCTGTAAACTTTAACCTCCTCATTCTTGAATATTTTCCAAATGTGCCATAACCATGTGTGAGAAGGAGTGTAAAGATCACCAAAGGTAGTTTTTTTTATCAAGGCGCAGATGAACTTCCCTCAGTGTTGGTTTACATTTGCCCTGCTTTAATGCACATGAATTACTTACATGAACAGGGCTTATAGACCTACACCTCTATAAGGAAAAGTTACAAGATACTGTATTTTTTCTGTGTTATATCCAATCCATATAAATATCCAGATAAACTTTGCTAGTAATTTAAAAACAATTGTCTCATTTTGTGTCTTGAAGATTTATTGATAAGTTTAAAATCTGAAATTAAGAGCACATTTTTTCTCTAGGAATAGCATTTTAATGATTGTTAGACTTGACTAGTCCATAATAATATTTTAAGGGTGAAATCTGAAAACTTGTCTGTGACCTTGAGGCAGTGGGTCATAACGATAAACAGCAAAAAGATTTGTGCCAAATTAAAGACAGTGAATGTTAGTGCCTGTCATTTATTTACTTGTGATTCTTAATCATTAACATGTAATATTCATTTACTACACTTCTAATTCTTACTATCTGTATTCATTGTGGCATGCCACAGAGAAATAGAAGATTCCCATGGGCTTTAGGGAGCATTTGTCTCCCATTGTCCTATGAAAAAAGCATGCTGGATAGTGATTCTAGATCCAGAACATACAGGATATCAGCCCTTTATCTTTTGCTACTTGTGTTAACCAAAGTAATTGACATATTCTTCCCAACACTCAATTTTCCAATTTTTAAAATGGGGAATTTGACATGTACCTAGCAGCATTAGTGTTGAGTGTGGACTAAACAATATGTGTGTGGGCGGGTTCATGTGTGTGTTCACGTGTAGTGTACAAATACACACGGTATTTGTTTCAGAGAAGTTCACAAGTGGTAGCTTCACTGCTATCACTACTTGTATTCAAGATGAGAATTAAAACAGGAGATTAGTTGCGATACATGTTTTATGATCATCACAGTTTTCCACATTGGAATTCTTTCTTCTTTTGTTTTATGTTTTAAACATAATTTATTAGTGCTTATTAGTTTTATAAAATACTGGGGTTTTCTTACATTTTGATCACATATCTTCCCTACTCCCTGCCCTGCCTTTCCTCTTGTCTGATTGTTTCCCTTCTACTTTCGTGTCATCTTTTTAGATTCTACATATCAGGGACTGCATGTGATGCTCGTCTTTTTGAGACTTTCATGTCTTGCTTAACACGTTGACCCTAGTTCTGTCACTTTTTCTGCACTTTTTTTGTTCTTCTATATGGATATTTTTAAATACATATGATATATAATATGTATACATATATATTATATGTCACAATTATATAATATATATTATATATCATATATGTCAATTATATGTATGATATATATTATCTATTATATACATCACAATTATACATATATGATATATATTATATGTATTATCAGTTGATCCATTGATTCGTTGATGGGCACCTGGGCTGTTTTCGTATCTTGACTACTCTGAATTGTTCCACAATAAACAATGGTATGCAAACGTATATCTGTAACTTTTTTTTTTCTTTATTTTTGCGGCACCGGGGATTAAAATCACAACCTCGCGCTTGCCTGATAGGCGCATAAGCGGCTGAGCCAAACTCCCGACCCTGGTTTTTTTGAGGCAGAGTCGCACTATGTAGCTCAGGCCGGCCTTGTGCTCGCGTTGTAGCCCAAGCCGGCCTCGAACTCACAACGCTCCTCCTACCTCAGCCTCCCGAGTGCTGGGATTAAAGGCGTGCGCCACCATGCCTGGCTATATATCTGTAACTTTTAAGTCCCAGTTTTCAGAGATTTTTCAGTGGTCTACATCTACTTTTGTTTTGGTTTCATCCTGGGAAACTCCACAGCCTAGAAATACTTGGTGTAACACATGAACCTAGCGCATGGGGTTTTGTGCAGTTGTCTGTGGGCCCTTGGAGTAAGCTAGGACCAGAGCTGGCATTTTAAATGGCAGGTTCCAATAGTAAAGCGTAACCCCTGCTCCTCATATGTAAACCATAGCCTTCTCATTCTTTCTGTCAAGCTCACGGTTCATGGCAGTGTCTTCCTAATAAACCACCCAGAGCACATCCCACTCCGCCACTTTGAATCCACACAGCATAAGCTGCAAGCTTGGTGGGATCCTCTCTGTCCATGTGCAGCAGCTAGTACGGGTTTATGACTAGCACTAATTCTTGGTTGGTCCAGAAGGATTGGAGTGTTGTGTAGTTCTGAAAGGCCTTTGGGAACCACGTCATATGTATGGAAGATTTTCCTAGGCTGTCCTTTCCCAATCCTTAGTGTTTCATTCACCAGCATTGACACAACACTGCCAGTTGCTGTGCCAGACACTGTGTTGTGTCCTCTTGCTCCTGTAACTTTGCCTGAAATTAGTGTCCATTAGTTATTGAGCACATACTGGAGGTCAGCTGTCTTACAAACATTGCCAGATGTTATCCTTGGAGAACCTGGTGAACTAGGAGGTATAGATCACAGATGTGGAAACTAAGATACAGAACATGATACAGTGACAAAACAAACAAACAAACAAACAAAAAACAAAGAAAGAAAAACAAAATAAAACAAACCTAAACCAAAGAAGTGAAGCAAGACAAGAGAGGTGAAGGAAAAAAATGGAGTGAAGGAAAGAAGGGAGGGGGTGGAAGGAGGGAGGAGACAAAAAGTAAGTTAGGCAAGGAGTGAGTAGCAGAACTCCTGTACCAGGGAAGGTTTGTCTGACTTGCAAGCCCGTGCTCTCTCCGTGCTCTGAGTGATGTGGTTTGGCATTTTACTAAGTCAGGCATTCAGACAGGATTTCTAATGTCACATGGAAAAATTAAACATATTAAATAAGGATTCCATGGGTGCACTGTACATGCAAGTAGCCACAGAAATAACTAGGTGTAGGGATTATACAGGATAGGTTTGATGATTCTTGGGAAGTTACAAGAGTTTTGTAAAGTAATTTTAGTCTCTTTGCTCTTAGCATAAGGTAATAAGTAGCAATCATTAAAATATGAGTAAAGACAAATTATTTTGAAGTATTTTTTATTGAAAACTATTGTTGGAAGGTTTAACCTAAAAATAGTAAGTCTCAGTGTTTTTCAGTCAAACTCCTCCCAATATTTTTGAGTTAAAATGTTGGCTTGCATGTGTAAGTCTATCAAGTAAGACACGAAACTTTCTTCAGCTGCACAAAATAACTTGGTCACTTGTGAAGCTTCAGTTATTTCTGCTTCGCTGGATTCTTTATACCTATCTGATAAAGAATTTAATGAAAAAAGTTGACTCACCAAAGTGTTCTGCTGAATCTGAATTTCAAGGCTAAAGAATTTTTTTAGTAGTTTGATAAGAAAAATAAAAGTATATCTGGAGATAGTTATTATTTTAATATGTGTATTTGAAATTTCAGTAGAGTATTACTGGGAAGTTAGGAAAGAATGATCACAGAAATGTGATCAAATACACTTAACTATGAGTCCTGCTACTTCCTGTACTCTTTTGGCAGGCTGGAGATTGTAGTACAAACACATTTCAAATCTGGATTCATATTCTGGTCTCTGCCCCTACCGTCTTCTATGTTTTCTCCAGTGTATGAACACTATTAAACCTAGGTCTTCCTCACTGCTCGTGCTATTCTTACCTTCGATTTTCTTCCTATCATCTTCCAACCCATTCCTCCCACTAACCTTCCATTTTAGTACCTTCCCTATACCAGACCTTTAGAAATCATGAAATTAAAGTTAATGCTCTTTAAACAAATCATAAATTTGTGGGACCTCAGTTTTCTCATCTGTGGCGTGAGAGAAACAAAAGAATTCACAGAGTACTTTTAAAGTTTAAATTGAAAGATACTGGTAAGGTTTTCACATAGTTCCTAGGTCATAGCTACTCAGTAAATAACAAATAATCTTACTTTTGTTCTTGTTGGTGCTATTTATAAACCTTATGTTGTATTATTTCTGTGTTCTACACACTGCTTTGAAATTCTGAGTTCTCGGAGCGTCTTCATGAAAATTGATCTATTTGGATAAACCCCAAATAAATTTTCAAGAACTGTGCAAATAGTAATTATATCCTGAGCAAATAGAAAATCCTTACATATAAAAAAAATCCTCCCTTTCCATTCTGAGATGAATTTTTTTTGAAAATTTTTTTCTTTTTTCCCCAAAGTCAATATAGTGATTTATTATAGCAGCATTTGATAGCTTATGATATATATTTTAAGTTTATTGGTCTGGAAAATAGGGAAAATATTAGTATGTACCCCTTAGGGTTATGATGAGCAAAAAATAGTATAAACATTTTGTTTAGTGCACCCATGATCAGTGTCACAGGGATGTTAGCCATCATCATTATCATTTTCTATTTTACAGTGGCATATTTCATTGCTTCTGTTTCTGATTCTTAAGGAACTCTTGAAAATTTCTAATGCCTATGCATAAATATATTCAAACATTTTGAAGCATTGCCTTCCATATACTATAGCAATTAGATTAATGCTATTAGAGAATCCAATACACAAGGCAGATATTACATGTATACTTGGTATCAAAATATATAAGGTTCCAGGTTATAGCAAGCATTAACCTTAAAGATATTATGCAGCTCTAGGAAGAAATAGAGATGGCTAGTATCTGCACAGAGACAAGAAGGGAAAAATACAAAATTATTTGAGATTTGAGGTTAAAGTTCAAAGCAGAGAACTTAGCAACTGTTGTGAGTGCAGTATTGAGTGAGTGGTTAGAAGAATAGTCATTTGCTATTTTGAAGAACGATCAGTGCCAGCCTACGGGTTACCCACTGAGATCTGACAGTTAAGGGCTATGTCTTAGATTGAATTCTTCACCAGCAGACTCTTTCAAAAATATTTATGTCAAATGATTTCTAGAAGTATTTCTAAAATCCACCAGTATGGGAGAAAGACTTGAAAACAGGCAGGATGAGATATCAAATACTGTTTACAGAGCGCCATATTGATTTAACCCAACAGATCAGTTTGTAGGACATCATGAATCTAAACATAGATCTGTACTGGTTAAGAGAAAGGAAGCTGAAACTTGCGATCAATCTTTGGTTAACGTCCCGGGAATGGAAATCAGAGGACATCAGTTCTCAGGCACTACTTGCTTACGGTTTGCACAGGCAAAGCATGCTCTGGTATGCTGAGAGCAGTCTGTTGCAAGAGAGGTTCAAGTGTTGATTGTTGGGAACCATAGCATTCTGAAAGCTGGCATAAAGAAAAAGTGGTTCAGAGAGCTATTTCAGGAGACGGGGCAGAGCGCTAATAGCTTCTGCTGCAGATTGTGTGACTATTCATGTCTAAAGGTGAGAAGAAAAGCTGACAATTAATAAGTTGTCATTGTTACTTCATTTGCCCTTTTTAAAACTGACTTTGGCAACTTTGAAGGTAGTGTTTGCATTCCTAGCAGTAGCTCGTTATGTGTTCTTCCACGTCTCAAAGCTTGCCACTCTGTGGTCTCCCACAAGTAACTGAAAATTATCTCAGAGATCTCCTAGATGTGCAAGGAATCTATAGTCCTTGCATGCCTATTTCCTTTATCAATTAATAATAACTCTAATAATTAGGAAAAAACATGAAACCTGTCCCCCATTCTGAATAAAAAGCACATATATTGCTAGATGAAATTTTAGTCTTAAATAAAATCTAGGAAAATGTTCATTATAACCAGCAATCTATGCAGACATATAATTGGATGGCAGCTTTGAACAACTGAAAAATGCTTGGTCTGAGTGGTGCTATGCTACAAGCCTGTCATCCCAGCCTTCTAGGAGGCTGAAAAAGCAGAATTACAACTTTGAATAACACTTTGGAAATTTACCAAACCAGCAAGAACCTGTCTCAAAATGAAAATAAAATAGGGTTGGTTGTGTATTTCAGTGCAAAGATACTGGGCTGAATGCTGAGTACCACAGAAAGGAGGCAGAAAAGAAGGAAAGAGGGAGAGAAAGGAAGATATTTAGTCATAATAATCATTACTACTATCATTATTACACATTAATGATCATAGAACAGATAATGCACTTTTTGCATTGCATGTATAAAATATATGTTAAGATCCGATTAGCCATCATTCTCATTCAAAATATTCTGGTATGATTTATAATGTCCTGCAGGCACTGGGTAAGTGTTGTTTCCCCAGAAAGTCCACTGCTTGTATCAGACTTGCCAGAAAAATCTACTCGATCTGATTGATGAAGATAATGATGATGATACCATAGAACCTTGTAGCTTAGGCCATGAATAGTAACATCCAACCCACAGTAGGCAGAAGCCATGGTTCGGGTAAAAACCTGGCACTCAGGAACAATACCAATATTTATGTTTAATAAGAACTTTTCAGCTTAAAAATTGTAGTTATAGGTGTGTTTCACAGAGTCCTTCATGTGTTTAACTTTTGTCCTATTTTTTCACACTTCTACCTTTCCTAAACCTTAGTATTATTTAGAATTTCATACAGTCTTTCTCTGTTTGCTTTGAACTGAATATGTCCTGCACCATACACAATTTACACGTTTAAGCCCTAACCCTCTATGATGATATTTGGAGGTGGTCCCTTTGGGGGATAATCAGGCTTAGATTCAGTCATGAGAGTGGTGCCCTCGTTATGGAATTAGTGAGCTTCCAAGGAGAGATGCTGGAGAGCTTGTTCTTGGAATCTTTCTCTTTGCCATGCAAGATAAGCATGGAAGTAGCTGTCAGCCAGGCAGAGGTTCCCCACCAGAAACAGTCCATACTGTCTCCAGAAATGTGAGAGAATGAACTTCTGTTTGAGCCATCCAGTCTATAGCATTTTGTTATGACCCGTGGACAACCTAGGACACCACTTTTAAATTCCTAAAATTGGTACCTAGAATGATAATAGATGTAATTAAAAGAAAAGTTAATGAACAGTGCCAGAATTTTAGCCAAGATACTGAAATAGAGATAACATTTAGGTCCCTCAATTTGATGAACAAAGTGACGAAATAGAGATAACATTTAGGTCCCTCAATTTGATGAACCAAGTGACGAATGCATGGCAAAGAAATGTTCTCCAGACCTTTGCCTTTTGCTAAGAGTTAGCCATAGCTTTCAAATCCAAAGTGTGTCTGCAAGTGACTTTAGTCTGATATTTACGTGCTGCTCAGAGCTCCCACATTTGCCAGTGGAACATTTTGTAGTAACATTTAAAAATACAAACATTTTATTTTCCGCCTACAGAGAAGAGAGCTGATTCATGATGGGTTCCTCTGTCCCTCCCTTCGCCATATGTCTCTTCTTCATTATTATTTCCTGTTGGCATTAAAAGGAGCAACACATATGAAGGAGTAAGAAGGAAAGCTTTAGATTTAATGGTGAACTTTTGAAAAAGCATGAATCAGATTTTCTTATAAAGTCATTTACAATGCATTCCAAATCATTTCTTTCATATTTTGTAGAAATTTGTTTGGGGAGCATCGATATCCTCTTCTCTTGGCCCCCTAAAATGTTAAGTTAATTATCACAAATAGGCTTGTTTTTACAATGCTCTGAGAGAAGAGGAATCCTGTGGGAAGGTGATAAAAGTCTTGGGATGGAATAATACAGCCCACCAAATCCAATTCCAGTGTCTGAAGATCCTAAGCATTTTAGAATCCCTTATGGAGTATTTTCTTTATTTCCTTTCCCCATTTCACAGGACTTGTGCATGCTGATGTAAGATTATTTGGCACATCAATGCTTTCATTTCCTATTCAATTTTGTCAGACAATTTAATCTACATTTGCCAAAGATCTACACAACTGTGTCATGCCATCAAAGTATGTTGCCACTCCTTCCTTTATTATTATTATTATTATTATTATTATTTTGTACCAGAAATCAAACTCTGGACCTTGTGCTTGCCAGGCAGGCGCTGTGCCACTGTTATTTCCCTGGTCCCTCTCCCTGTATTTTTTGCCACTGGAGACATTTAGAGGTCATTTATTGGGTTGTTTTTGTTCTTCCTTCATCCTACATCACTCTTCAGAATACATTTGATTTATCATCTCAGTGAAATGGCTAAGATTTATGTATCCTATATCTAACCAAAATTATACACTGGATGCTTTCCTAGCATGAATTACAATGTAGGAAAAAGCTTCAAAATATTTTCTGATTTTTCTGACTGTTAGTAGAAAGGTCAATATGAGATTAAAATTAATTCTATCATGAATTAATGTGACTTGGATATTCAACACCAGCACAGCTTTTTATATGTTTTTACCTATTTTAGGAAAAGAACACATGTTAAAATTAATGGAGGAATTTCTTACTTGTGATATATTTTTAATTGGTTTCTTATATGAAAGTGTCAGTTTTACCCAGAGGAAACTGCCAAAATTTGATCATGTCAGCCTACCAACAGAGTAAGCCTAACAACTTCATTTGGTTTGATTTCATAGCATTGCACTATTTTAAATGTAATTTTGTTTTGTGTTATCTTTGGGGTATTTCAATTTTGACATACAGTACTTTTCCTTAGTTTCAAACTTTTGGTTTTTAAAATGTGCGATTATAGGAGAATGCATAATTATAGATTATGAGACCATATGGAAGAAATTTGGTAAAGGAAGATTGCTGTTTATAGTGAACCAATGAAAGCCATATTCCATAAGAAATATGCTGAGCAATGCCAACGTTGATGACATTTTTGCATCTCAAATTGGAAGCAGTGTATCCTTATTATCAATTTCTATGTCCTGTCCTTGTTGATATGAGAATCTGGAGATTTGTTCCCTCCGTGGAAAAGCATTTATTTGCATTATTGAAAACATTATGCTAGAAGGTTGATGTTTCCTATGTTTATTTCTATGTTTCCTTCATTCTTACTGCATGCTTTCTACTCTTAACCACTAGCATCACGGTGAAGACAGATCAGGCAGGATCCCTTCTCCCAAAAAGTGTGCATCCTAATGTAAACCGATACATATGTACATAAATAAGTTGGCATCTTTGTAAGAAGTGATGGGAACCAGAAGGATACATGAGAGGATTCTTCAGGTGCACTAGTAGAGCAGACTTCCTGGGGGAGACATTTGCTCAGTGGTCTGAAGAAGATGGGAACCGTAGAGGGTAACCCCAGCTGCAGGAGATCAGAAGCAGACTAAGACAGGACTTTTGAGAAATGGAAAGAAGATGCATGAACATGAAGGAGAAAAAGATGGGAAAAGACAATGAAAGGAGGAGGTTACGTTGAGTGATGATGGAGAATATTGAATATTATCCTGATTTTCCTTCTCATTTGGAACTATTAACTACAGTCAATGTAATTAAAATTCTTTGGTACAGTTGGGTTCAGATAATGTATTCCTAATCTGTTCACCTTGTTGGTGTTTCTTTATGCTTTCTAGCACATCATTTTCCAGATCTTTTTTCCTGTTCTGCTGTCTAGTTTACCCCATGTTACCTTTTGTATTTTCTGTCATGGACGTGACTCATAATTTGTATATAGCCACCAAATTTTAGAGTACATTCAAAACAAATTTATATGAAGGTATAAAGGGAAATGTTGTGATTGATATAGACATGGGATATTCCTGATTTTGTTAACTTTCTGAAAAACCAACTTTTTTGGAGTGTAAGACAGGTATTTAAAACTGAGAAGAGAACTGGAGCAACAAAATACCTAATGGAGACACCATCAGTGAACGTAAAACCAGTATTCATTCTCTACATCTCTTGCAACATTTCTGAGTATTTACTAAAATAAAGAACCTGTAAATGAGATAGTATGTTATTTATTTTTTAATTGTGACTAAGTCAGAATGTGTGAAACACTATGTTAGAGATTTGTGCTTTAGAATTTAAATTATGATTCAAAGTAGAAGATAAGAACACCCTTCTGATTGCAAATGGGTAGGCGGCAGAATTCTGACTTGCCATAGTGGTCTCCATTTGATTCTCACTGCTTGCAATTCTACATGGAGCCTCTCTAGCTTTTGCTACTGTGATCATCATTTAATGAGAAGTCAGTATTTCTTTACAGAATAGAGGAATAAAATAGTGAAGTTCTAATGCAAATATAAAGCAAATGTAAATGCTATGTGTTAATACCCTTTAGAAAAGTTGTAAACTTAATATGCTTTTACGCTAGTAATAAAAAATGATGATGGATTCATTGAAATGTAGCAGATTTTTCTGTCCATTATGTCTTTTCTTACAGAAATATAATCTCAGATCATATGTTTGATGTTATATACTACTCAGGTAGTTAAATAGTCTATTGACAAAAATGAGTCTCTCTCTTTATTGGCTTATATTTTTAGAAATATTGTTCAGGCAAAGGCAACATTTTGCATTGCTTCATAGAATTAATAAATCAAATATATAAATGAAACCATTTGTTCATTGTCAAATTACTCAGGTGTGGCATGGTAGTAAGATGTATGGAACTAATGTTTTCATTGGCACACTTCCCATCTACTACTGCCACTTTTCAGGAATGCTCAATTGAATCAAGTGACTTCAAACCAGCCATAAAACACTTTTATTTGTTTATCAATTTCAGAGCACCTTAACTTCATGAAAATGACAAAGTCTCACTGTTCACTGACAGTTCTTCCTTCTGAATTAGATTAGTTACTCATAATATTATCTGTGGAATTCCAGAACAAAATTCTAGTAGAGAGAATTATAGAAAATAACTTGATAAAATAATTCATGAAGCTAAAGGGATTCAAAAAAAACTCATGAACTTTTTCATAGCTTAAAAAATTCCAGCCACTTGATAGCATCTTATATAATAAAATTTCACATATGTGGATCTTCAGGTATTGTACTCCTCTAGACACCATTTTCTCATAAATAGAGCTTTAAAAATTGCATTACTCTCTATCTGCATCTAAATTATATATTTGAAACTAATATTTTAAAACTACTAATGGTATGCCTTAGTCTACACCAACATTTATACACTTACTATTATTTACTCATGCAGTGGAGTTCCATGTTTAAAATATGGGAGTAATTGAATAACAATGTTCAATAGTTTCTACAAGATTCCTAGTTCGTATGCGAGGCCATATTTATAAGCTGATTTTTAAAAAAATACTTAGAATTAGCACTCAAAGTGCAGAGACCTGATTTGATCCTGCAGAATTCTGGTTTCTAAATGAATGTGTTTGACTGGCATTAAGAAACAATTTCAACATGTGCTTCCCCTCTAGGCATTTGTACCGTTGGATTAATACTCCTGGAGTTGTTAGGATTCCATGAGATACCCTTCTGCTGTCAGAAACTGGCCTTTTCATTACCTTTTGTTTTCCTTCTCTACAGAGTGCTTACTGAATATTTCCATATTCATCACTTGCCCCAATTCCACAGCAACAGTGAATGAGACTTTAGTAATAGATTTACAAATTTTAAAAAATGTCTACATACTTTCCTTTGTTCACATACTTATTCTTCCTAAATACTTCAGTTCATGGATGACATAATTTACCTCATGAAAACCCTTGTCTTTTCCTCCAGGGATTATATTTGTGTTTTAGTTGAACTCTCTGAACATGTATGCAGTTTATTATAAATGTCTGAGGAAGATTTTGTATTCCTCTAATAATTTCTAGATTATTTTGGACATTCAAGGTTTTCAGTCTTTGGCAGCATTATGTTTTTAGTAAGTGACTTTTTTTATAAAGAGGAACCCCTGACTTTTGTGACAAAATTTTATGCTTTAATCTTTTTCTTTTATTGCAGCTTTGTGGTATTTCTTAATGTTAATTATTAAGTCTCAGTTTTCAACAAGTGTTATTTTTTGCTTGTTTGTTTCTTGTTTGTTTTATAAATACCTCCCATGACTATTATTTACATAAATAAAATACTTTCAGGAAAAGTTGTGTGTGGTATATATGTATAGGAGAGAACAAAGATCCCTTTATAGAAAGCTTATGCTGATAAAATCCAGTTACAACTTGTCAGAAATTATGTCGTAGAGATTCTTTTTAACATTTTCCTATGCATAAATCAGCTTGTGAGGAAAAAATTAGCTACCATCAACAAATCAAAATTCTTTTAAGAAAGTTAAATTTTAAGTCCCTTGGAAAGGCTTCACAAAAGACTTGCAATAATCAGAAAGTAGAAGAGATTTTGTGAACACGCCTTACCACAGCAGGCACCACTTTAACTGAATGATTAAAGTAGCAGATAAAGAGAACTCAAGTTGGCTTTATTTCCAGCTCCACTGAGTCACTGCCTTCTCCAGCTGGAGTCTATACCTTTGAATATGTCCATTCCTCTGTCTCCCTGTGGCCCTTATCCTCATACTGACAGTTGATCTTCCTGACTTTCACATACTGTTCTTGACCTAGGGCGTCAGCTTGGGCTTTGTGAACACTCTAGGTTCTTCTCTGGAAGCCTGTGATTTTCTCAGCCCAGGAGTGTGTGGTTGAAGGCTTTGGTTAGTGCTTCCTTCCGGATTATAACCTTCGCAAGGGCAGGGATGCTCAGGCTGCCCTGCTCATTGCACCCTTGGCATCCAGTGTAGTGCCCGACCCCAGGCAGCTGACTGAGGCCTAAGGTCTGCTGGATGAAACAGCTCGGAGCCTGGAATGCAGAGGCAATAGGGAAGCCAAGGCGAACGCTGGGATAGTTGTCAGATGAACCCACACTGACTAAAACCTTCACTGTGTGGGAGGCTGAATAAGGGGAAGATTTATAGAATATCTGCAAAGACATTGAAGCTAGTAAAAGAAAAAAAAAAAGGATGTGGAGTCTGGGAAATTGGATTCTTTAGAAAATAGGGAGTTTAGTATAAGGGAAGATGGTAGAAGAAAAATAGTTTTGCAAAATAAACATGTTTCACTTGATTTGGCAATGTATTGCCTGATCAGAGAAGACCTGAAAAGGTTCTCTGTGTTGTATAATATTAATGGGAAAGACTCAAAAATTTGACAGCAAGGGTCATTTGTATGTGGGCGATAACTAAAATTGCAAAGAGCAGATAAATAGAGTAGCTTCAGGTTTCAGAGATTTATGGGAGAGGAAGAAAGACAGAAAGCCTTAAACCATAACTTAGGAAAGAAGAGCTGGAATCAAGAAAACAGGAAATGAGACTTGGCTAAAGTCGTGGGGGTGGAACAAAGAGATTAACTGTTGTTTAATAGTGATGATAAAAAATATGAAGATAAAGATTGTGCAGTACTGGCCAGGTTTATATTATTTCACTTAAACTTTAGAATAATCATCTGTTGTTTGACCCCAAAGAATCCAACAGTGACAGAGAGGCAGGGGACTTCCGCAGCATCCCAGTGGGCATGAAATTTGGCGTTGTGAATGGAGGCCAGATAAAGGACCTCTGAAGTCTGAACCTCATTCCCTGCCCTCCAGATCTGGCCTTTAAGCAAACACTATACAGCATTGTGAGATAGCTGTCCTGAGCTTAAGAAATGTGTTCATTTCCTGTCATTTGATCTTCAAAAAGTATATAAGATTAGCAGGAAGGGTGTTACCATACTCAATTGAAAGGCAAAGATGCATGTTTGAAGGAAACAGATTTTTCCCTGAGAATCCACTGCCTATAAATCATAGTGATTCAGCTGGAACCAGTAGCTTTAGTTCTAGTGACAACACAGTTCCCATTAACCCAGAGCCCCTCCACAGAGTGCTTCTGCTGAAAAAAAGAGTGAAATGTCAGTGTTTTTATCGTAAAACACTTAAGTGGATGCATCGGATCTACATTCATGCATAAGCCCACTGGGTCATATCTAAAAGTCATAGGAAATAATATGTTCTTACCTACTGCGTGCAGACATCCAGAGATACAAAAGGTCTTGCCTGAAAAGTTTAGCATTATGGACTTTAAAGTCGAAAGTGTATGGCTACATTTTTACAAGCTCTCCACATTAGGTGCTGATGAATCTTTTGTTTTGTGTCCAAAGTTATATACAATGAGAGTTGTAGGTCAGTGCTCTTGTAGGAAAGTTTGCTTTCTCCCAGCGTTGCTGGGTGCTTTCTTTGAACAAGAGAAGCTACATGGGGAGAATGATGTGTTCACGTTGTTCAGGCAAAGCCTTCTGACAATGACAGTCACAGTAATTTCCTAAAAAATTACCAGTCATGATTTGATCTGATCAATCAAGGTGATTGTTTTTACTCCCCTTCATCTTTTTCTCTCCTAGCTACATATACTGTAGAATGTTATCTAAAATCACTTTCCATAAGCACTTATGATCATGTTTCCGTTCATTTCTAAGGTATCTGACCTAAACCATTAACTTGAAGAAGTTAAAGGTGTGAATGGGGAAAGGAAGAAGACCCATTTCAAACCTCTGCTCCATCATCCATGCTGTGCTGGTTTCCTTCACACTCATCTACTCCCTTTCACAGCCCTGCAAAATCAGTGTCTTCTACTTCTATACCAAGAGTAAACCGGGGCCAGAAAATTGAAATAACTCATGCAAGGTCTCACAGTCACTGAGAGAAGTAGGTTTAAACTAATAAACTCATGTTTGACTCTCAGGGCTGTGCTTTTTAATCTCTATACTTAGAGACTCAGATTCCAGTTATTTTTTTGTTCACATTTTAAAGCTCTTACTGGATAATGTAACTGCAATAAGTTACTTTGTGAAATATACATACTGGGATGTCATGTTCAAATGCACATAAATATTTAAAGTAGCCACCTGCACACCTGTCTTCATGCCATCTGTGTCCTGTTGAGTCTTTTTCTGTGGACTTTCCTCTAGCCTACCTAAAGGAAAATATTATCCTGATTTCTGGATAATGACTTCTTTGGCTTTCTTATCCTTAAAATATATTTTGAAGAATTTGGTTATTGTTAACTAAGAAAAATTGGCTGCCTGCATGTGAAGGGGACCTGATACTCATGAGAAGCTTTGCAAGAATGTTTATTGTACGCTGCAGTTCTCTCCCTGAAAATGTCTTGCAAATTTAGACTCAGGTGACCATTTCTAGGCCTTTGAGTGCCGCTAAGTGGCGGTAACAGAAACTACAGCAGACGCAACACAGACTTCTCTCTGTCTTATAGCTGGACTGTGGGTTCCGGGCCTGATTTCACATTGTGCATCATTTTCCCCCCATTAAACAAAACTGCTAGGACTTCAGCTCCACTTTCAGAAGGGCTTATGTCCAGTATTATCTTCGTGTGGGAAATTGCTGAGGTGCTGAAGTCACATTCACCCCGCACCCCACCTCAACTCCCCTCCACCCCTTGTGGCTGCAGTTGTTGGTATCAGTCGTTGATTAGATGAGGCTATAGCCAGAGAGCTGCCGGTCAGCACATCAGCAGCACGTTTCCTCGTGTTCCCGGGGCTTTGTGTCTTAGGGAGTGAGCCCATTTGCTGTGGTTTTGTTATGAGACATCACGTCCTCTATGGCACAGATGGGCATTTTGATGTTATTTTGAAGCTGTCTTTTGAAGCTATTTCATGAGATCAGGCTGCCACCGAGCACATGCTGTTGTAGACCTACGCTGCGCTTCTGGAGGTGCTTTGAGCAGTGGGAAGACAGAAGTCACTTTCAAGACGTGCTCAGTGGCAGTTGCTCTGCTCATTCATCATCAACACATAAATTGTTTTTAGGCTTTTTAGTCCCAACTAGAACCCTAATTTTTCTAAAGGTCAAGAAGTGAATTCTAATTTAAATTATTACATTGTATTTATGATTCTGTCCGTGTCTATTTAAGCAGTTGTAGACCAAGCAGATGAAAAAGTACAATGTAAGAATTACTGTTTTTAGATTGAATACATTTTCTTAAACCTTTTGGCTTTTTTTATCGTGTTCCTCGTTGATATATATTCAATGTTTAAGATTTCCATAATGTCTTCAAGCTAAAACATTAGAGTTGCGTGCTCACGTTTAGATGTGAAATTTTGATCCCAGGATAATCACTTGCTATTTTGTCCTTGACTTTCTTGAGGGAGATTCTAAGACATTGCAGGGACACTTATTCTTATGTTTATGTAGAAATGTTTTTGAGGACTTTATGCTCTTTCATAGAACTTGGCCTCTCAAGCAGATTTGCTTTCTGCTGCAGAATCAGGGAAAACAGTTGTTTTTCTTGGATTGCTGGTATGTTTTTCATATCAAAGACAAAGCATCTTTCCTCTTTGCAGGAACACAGGCTAACTTTATAGTTCTCCTTCCACTTGGGAGAAAGGTCTTTGTGAATTTATGGCCCTTAACCTTCACTCCAAGTTATTTTTCTACTTACTTATGCATCCTGTTGGATCATATGCATATCTTTAAACTACCTAGGATCCTTTCTGTATCAAATAACAGAATACATAAATATCAGAAAACTTGCCCACTGACTCGCTCACCACCACCACCATCAGTCCTACACTCACTATACTTAAATTATTACTAATAAATAATTTACGCCTTGTTTAGGTCTTTAACTTCCTTCTGGCTGAAGTCTATGTGTGTCTTAGAAGCAGTACATCTTTCTTTTACTCCACAGCCTCTGCGATGACACCTGTATCCACACCATCCGTACACGCAACAACATGCTGACTTTCCTGTATGTGAACAGACAGTGTCTTAAACAGGAAGGACCCAAATGTGTGTGTCTTAGACATTGTTGGCTACTAAAGATGACGATAGATCAAAATATCAGCAGTATTTGAACCGCATTGCATTGTAAGTCTTATATCCTCACCATAGAACCTGCACATTTTTCTTATTTGCATCACTCAAAAATCATGTTAAAAAGCAGATTCTCTTTTAAAGCATATTCTTTTCAAAAGTTATGTCTAATATGATGCAAGGAGAGACACATCTACTAATGCAAAAGGAAAAAGAAAGGTCTTCCTATGCCAAGAACATTCTTTGTAGGTGGAGAAGAGGGGGCAAGGAAGACTGGAATCTTGCCTTGTGCTGCCATGTTGAAAGCAAATATTTGTGTTTTCTAAGACCAAACAGCTGTCCCTAGAGGAGCCTGCATGGAAAAAGCAGGAATGGAAGGCAGAACACATCTTCTATGGAAGTCAGATAAATTTCATGCTCTTTAACATCAGCTCTGACTGCAGGCCTTTCGCTGCAGTCTGGCTCCTTCCCCAGTGGGAACAAAAAAGGAAAAGTGATTAAAGTTCCCTCAGTAATAGACAGCAGGAGGCAGTGGTCTTGGCATCTTCTCCAGAGGGAGAGAGAGAGAGTCCCTTTAACGAGACTTGTGAGAGTTCTTTGAAGAAAAGGAGTTAAGACTCTCAGGGCTGGTAGAGGTCCGTGGTAACATTTGTTCACTTCCTCTACTTCGTGTGGCTTCTTTGACTTCTTGGAATGGTGTCACCCTCCTCATTAAAACGCTGCAGATAAAAGGAGGAGGAAAATGAATGAGCTCCTAGCTGGGGCCAGGGTTCACTGCACTCTACTGTGAGTAGGAATGTTTAGAACCTGACTTTTATAAGACATTCATATTTGTAGGAATCAGTGAATGGAGCACATGCCTTTCTCTCTCTCTCTCTCTCTCCCTCCCTCCCTCCCTCTCTCTCTCTCTCTCTCTGTGTGTGTGTGTCTGACAGATAAAGGAAAAGATACATATATAGAGAATATGAATAAATGAATGGATAGGTGAATAAAAATAGAATCTTTTTTAGTTGCAAGGTGGCCTGGGATTTTGGGTATGACCAGAATTGCTTTTGCCTCTGTCTACTGAACTGTTCTGAGTCTCCCCATAAATCAGCACCCCAGGAACAAACTACTGGACTAGTTTCTCTCTCTTTAAAAAGGAAAAAAGTTTGCAATCAGTATTCAGGCATTCTTACAACTAATAGGATTAGGGACATTACAAAGGGATTTGAACAAGATAATTAGTTTACTGCTTAGTCCACAGCGGAGCAAGTAAAATCCTTCTGAGAAAAGACAGACAAAATGGGTCAGAAAATGTGTGGGAATGAGGTAAGACCTCTCTACAAGGGCTGTGGTCAGCTTGAAACTTATGAAAAAACTCCAGAGCCTTCATTCATTGTCGTAGACTGTTTACTTCTCTCTCTTTTTTAACTTGCCCACCGGAGGTATGAAGACTTGCTCCATTTTAAGAGTTAATGGTGTTGTCCCTGTATCCTAAATATTCTGTTCCAGGTGCACAAAAAATAATCGCTGCCTTCAGAGTATTTTCACAACCTGATATAAAGAGAATGTTCTAGAAAATCTATAGAGCTCTTATCAGACATTTTACAAACTGGAAAAGATTATATCACTAGGAGAATGTCTTATTTTCTCGAATGGATTCATTACTTTAATTGCAGAAAATAACCTCACAAGCAAAAATGTGAGGGGTATATTCTACGTTTAATTGAAGTACTCATTTACATATGTACCTGTGCTGTAATTTTTTGCAAAGTGTTCACTGGGTATGCTGTGGTTAAAAAGAGTCAATTGAGTTTTTAAAAACTTTTAAAGTATTTTGTCCCGCCATTATGACATTACCTTTTACCATTTCCTCCCCACTTTCCTAAACAGGAAGGAATATTTCTCAGTGTTACCACCTCCACTCTCAATATCTGTGAATTAAAGCATGATTCCAGAGGACTGCTATAAAATTATCTTCAGAGTATATCTCTGTGTAGTGGACACCATGTACTTTATTTAGTAAGGTGCTGAATCTTACAGCAAGCACCAGCCCATGTAAGACCACTAGAGACTTAGAAAGTCATTTGTGATGTGTTGTCTTAGGAGTGGTAGAGGAAACTGGACGTGCTTTTGTCTAGGAAACAATCCAGTGCCTCCACAGAAGGGAATCCTTTATTATCTATCATTAGCAGAAACTGATAAAACAACTTGTTACGTAAGGAAAGCAGTTAAGCTCAATAATAAGTACTGTTAAATATGACACAATAATTAACTTGAAGAAACCCAACAGTGTGTTGTTATATCCCTAGTTTGGTTTGTTTATATCTTTTCCTCCTACTCAGAAGGCTCGACTACAAAATTGGACAGAATACACTGCATATTCTTTCCGTGTCACAATAAAATGTCTGATTGGTTGGGTTTATGTAGTTAATTGATCTTATTCCTCTGAGTGGTCTTTCAAAACAGAAAAGAGACAGAGGGTGAAGCGTAGGACAGAGCACTTCTCTAGTATACACAAAGCCCTGGGTTCCATTTCCGAACCACCAAAACAAAACTTTTGTGCATGTATGTGTACCTATAAATATGCATATGTGTGCACAGATACACATGACACATATGGCATATATGCTCTATACATGTGATATGCATTGATGTGCATGTAATGTGCATGCAACATGCATATGGTATACCTATAACACTTGTGAAATGCACATGACTGGCATGTGATGTGCACATGAAATACATGTGCATGTGACATGCATGTCACATATGCATGGCATGCATGTGATGCATGTAACATGCATGTAATATGCATTTGCTATGTATTGATATGCTTCTGATATCATTGCATCACATAAGGAACATATATGTGGTATGCATGTGGCATACACATGACACAGTTGACATGCAAGTGACCTCAGATGGTATACACAAGGCACATATGGCAAACATGAAATGCACTCAACGTTCATGTGAGGTGCATGTAGTACACATATGGCATGCATATAACACACATGATATGCATTTGGCATGGATATAAACTTGACATGCGCAAACCATGTTATTTTCTCTCTCCCAATATATGAATTCACTTTTGGCCATTGTATCTTGAGCTGATGGTTTAGTTTTAGGGTGCAATTTGAAATTGACTTCTTATAAACAGGAGAATCATGATACATGGGCATTTGCCATGTTTGGCCAATTTTTCTGAGTAAGAACATGAATCGCCCAATTTTCGGCTCCAGCTTTCCTCTGTTGGCAGCGAAAGTACCTTTGCAGTTTATCTGTAATTAATCTGCCTCTTTCTAATTAACTTAGAGATGTTCTGCATACTGTGGTGGATTTTAAATGGCTGGTACTCATCTTTAATTGCTATGAATGATTCATATGTCTTGAGAGTGTGGTTCCTCAAATGACTAATTCTGACAAAAAATTCCTATATGAATAGATGGTTTCAGACTAAGGTTTTCTGAATTTTCTGTTTGTAAGGACTCAAGACTCAAACAAGTGTCTAAAATTTAAATTAAATTAAAGTACTTCTAGACTCTTTTGTGGACAGTGCCCCAAATTTTAGGCTTGAAGTAATACCAATGCTACAGAAGGTAGATTCTGACTCTGTAAAGAATGACACAACAAAGGCTGGGACAGGAAATAAAATGGGAAAATAGAGGAGAAGGAATGACTCTTGAAGATAACTGGACTTCATTACTGAA
>RJWM01000593.1:0-70930 GCA_004363535.1 Dasyprocta punctata
TTCAGGCGGCTTTGTCCTTGGGCAGCTTTATATTGTAACAGCTCGATTCTCTGAATGTGGGGGTTGAGCGAGCAGTTACAGGAAACAGAAACTCAGGCTGGCTAAGGGAGAGACAATACTCTGGGAAAGGGGCTCAGGCCTAAAAAGGCGCATACAGAACAGGAAAGCGACGCTATATTAGTTACAGGTTATAACAAATACTTCTCTCCATGGTTGTCTTAACTTGAGGGTTTGTGTTGAAAAGTCTGCCATGATTCTAATGGGCCTTCTTTGATACGTGAGTTGTGTCTTTGCTCGAACAGCTTTTAGTATTCTGTTTTTATGCTGTATGTCTGGGATCTTAATTATTATATGTCTCGCCTTAGATTTATATTGGTTATAACTGTTTGGCATTCTATATGCCTCACTTATTCACATATCTGATTCTTTTCCCATGTTTGTAAAATTTTCCACCATTACTTTTGTGAATAGTTTTTTTAAGTCAGTTGCTTTGATGTCCTGCATTTTCATTGATGCCTATCAATCTTATATTGGTTCTCTTTACATCATCTTCAAGCTGTTGAATTGTTTTTTCATGTCCCCTTGTTATTTTTGCAAGTTCTTTCCTTTCATGATTGCTAGCTGCAGTCCTGTTTTCGAGGTCCAAAAGTCTATCCCCAGCTTCATTTAAACAGTTTCCCAGCTTTCAGTGGAGCTTTGTATTTCCTGGATAATTCCTTGAATTTTTTCCATGCATTCTATTTGTTTCCTAAGTTGCTCATTCAAGGTTTCCATCACTTTCCCATGCTCCTGTACTTTTTTTTTTAAGCTATGTCTTCTCTAGCTTTGCTGAGTAATTCGTTTACTAAGGTTGTCATTTCTTTCTTTACCTGAGAGATTATTTCTAGTCTGATTTCCTCTATAGCTTCATGGATTTATTTCTTTATTTCATTTGCTATCTTTTCAGAAGTTTCAGGTATTTGACTTTCAATGTCCTCTATTTCAATGTCCCCTATACTTGTTCCTGATAGACTCGATGTTTCAGATTGCATTTTGCTTTTATGTCTTGTCATTTTCACCTCTTGGGTTAACATTTTTGTCTTTCAATCCCACTAGTCTCTAGTGACTGTTGTGTGTATCTTAGGGTCCTACTGTATGGGTGATTTTTGTCCAATTGCTGAGCCCTTCAGTGAAGTGGAGTGGCCAGTCACTTGCAGGTCCTTTTGGTTGAGTCTTATATTCTCCCTAGGCTGACTAGCCTAGGAGTATTGATGTAAGCCAACCCTTAGCTTCTATTGTTACTGTGATTTTAGGTTATTACACGCTGCCAAATTTACCTAGCTATATTGTGTGACTCAGCTGGGACCCTACTGTGTCACTTGGGTTCTGCTAGACCCTCTCAAGTTTCTCTACATTGCGGGAGGCCTTGTAAGCCCTCTCCTCAACCCACCCATTGTTTTCTGTATGGAAGAAGGACTCACCCACACTCTTGCCAGGCTTCTAAAGTCCTACAGCTGAAGGGGATGGCTGGTTGCTGCTCCTGCTGACACACTGATGTCCTCCACTTGGGGAAACTCACCACGCAGTCCCAGGCCCTCTGTGGTACTCTGTGTGGGTAAGGGATTGCAGAGGCTTCTACTAGCCCACCAAGGTTCTGCATGTAGTGGATAAGATGCTGATGGTCCCCGGGCTGGTAAAGACTCCGGGGTGGAGAGGGAGGTGCCGCCGTCAACGATCCACAGGCTGCATAGGTCTCCTGGGTGGGGGAGGTGTGGGCAGGGTTTTTTTGATAGTTCTGAAGAACACTGATCACTTGTTTTGCAGAATGTCCTTCAGTTTGGGTCAGGCTCATATTTGACAATATTGGGATGAAATTATGTATTTGTATATTTACTGCAGAAATGTATTATCTCTAAGTGCTTTGTAAGAAAGAGTTCAGATGACAACAGTTATTAATGGGCATTTAAATTCTGATTATTTGGTTAAGGTTACAGTTTTCCACACTACAAAGTCACTATCCTATTTGTAACTGCTTAGTAATGTGATATGGGATACATGTTGAATAGGATTATTTTGTAATGTCCCACTAAAACATTTGACAATTCTTTATATTAATACTACCACACATTAACTACCAGGAAAGGCTATATTTTTTCAAAGCTTATATATATTTTTATTTACACAGAAATTAATAAGTATTCAAAGCTCAAAGTAGACGAACATGTATCTAATTTTATTTGTGACAGTGTTTATGAAGTAAATAGAATATACAAGCTCGTATACTTTTCTTAGTTATGTTCATTTTCTTATAGTTTGCTTGAACTTTTCACCTTCTCATGACCCAGGGACCATTTCCCAGGGCGTCCTGAATCTTTATATTCTTCAATTCAGCCACCTAACTTGGAACTAAGAACTGTTTCACAAGACTAAGACAGGAGAAGGTTGGTGTTTGCTGCATTTATGAGTGATACAGTTTGTTTGTTGGGTGTTTCACTTTTCATCATTGGTCACATAACTGCACATACATTCTTTTTATAAAGTTTTTGTTGATTTATACAAATATAGATAAAAATATAACACATACGATTTTACCACATATGTATATTTAGGTAGAAAATGTTCCATTATATTCACACAATTAGAGTTTAAAGTGGTAATATGATTCATGTTATTTTTTGTTTTTTAATTCCCTTTCTTACTTCCCATGGATCCTGTTCTATCAATATTTCTTCTAAATGTAACCTAGAACAATACTTCATGAATTGATAGGTAATTTTTAAAGGTTTGAGATCCACTGTATGATACAAAGGCTACACATGAGGGTTACCTAATACTTTCTTGGAATGATTTTACTTTGGGACATGTGATTATAATGAAATTTATCCAGAATTGGTGGATCTTTTCCATGGTCATGCAATCACAATTAAAATTTGCATTTTGAAATTTTTTAATCAGTGTCCGGTCAATAAAGATTTGGAAGATAATTGTTTTTTGTCAAGTAAAATTGATTGGACCAAGATTTTATTATTTTATTGTGTGTAGATAACATTAATTTATATAAATATATAACATCCATCTTTACTGTAAAGGACTGTCATTTAAAATGCTGAAATAAGTGATTGATACAAACTTTTCTTATGTAAAATAATCATTTTATCTTTTGTTTAATAGATAAGATAATTTACTAATATAAAATGCTGTTTTGCTTTCATGTTTGATCCTCATTAATTTGTTCACTCATTAAAATAAAGAATCATTTATAAAGTTTATGTTTTGTCAAAAAAAGGACAATTCAAACTATGGAAATTTTGAATGTCAATGGTTAGTGAATGTAATTTCTTGATTAATTACTTTGTAAATCAGAATTTTAAATCTTAACTAATATTTAGGAATTGTAAGTCGAAAATCAAATTGATCACTTCAAATTACTGAGACACTAGTTACTTTCATGTGGAAACAAAGTCATTACTGATTAGTTGAATTTCCAAGATTTTTCAACTAAATTCTGGGACTGTTATAATTCAATGAAGTATTTTGTCATAGTGCAATTGATGGCAATATTTCTCTAAATATGAATTCTTTCTTTTTTTCACTACTAGTGCATAATTTTTAATTTCCCATAAAATTTTTCTCTATTCATTATAAAATAAGTAAGATAATACATTCAGGTATAAATAGTCATAATTTTAATTAACAGTTACATTTGTATTATGGGTAGAACAATTTACAGTATTTATTAATATAGCAGAATTTTTAGTGTAATGTTGTATAACTGGGTGATATATTAGTTTTAAAATATTAATATATTTGATTTGTACAACCAACTTGTGATTTTTTTTAAAAGAAAAGATTATTTTCTACTAAAGTACAAAATTCATGTTATAATACTGAGAACATTGAAATTTCCCACATATAATTCTACCAGGTTATGCATTTCTCTAACTTGGCAAGAACTATCTTTGTCTATGTTAAATATTAATCTTGACAAAGAAGAAATGTGTGACCATTATTAACTTATCACTTATTATAAGAATGTACCAATATAGGTAATGAAACAATTGTTATCTTGAAAAAAATCTTCACAAAGTTTTGAGTAGGGAAAAGCCTTCTCTTAATATATCTTCATGTTGATGCTCAAAAATCTTAAAAAGAAAGTTGTGAAGAACTATATGTATAAGCAATTGCAGGTTTTTAGTTGAATAAGAATTCAATAGTATTCAATTTAATAGGTTTATTTATTTTTAAAAAGTCAAAATACATTTTGCATTAAAGTATTTACCTGCCTGTACATTTTTCTCACCTTTATAAATGTTAGAAAGCATCCAGGTGTGTGGTGCATATTTGGAATCACAGAACTTGGGAGACTGAGGCAGGAAGAACAGGAGTTTGAGGCCAGTCAGCACTCTGTAATGACTCTGTAATGAGATAGGCAGAGAAAAAAATGGAAGCCTATTCCTTTTTTCATTTTTATTTTCATTCATACATGTTCTTGGGGAACAATGATTACATTCATTGTGGGCAGTTGGTACATGTATGTAACACATCTTAATTTCTTTTCATGCTTTTCCTCCTTTCTCTTTCTCTCTTGGTGCCCTTCTCTTTTACAAAAGATGTATCTCCCCATTTCCTATTATTTATGTTTTATTTTTATCCGATTTATTTATATCTTGGATTTCTCATGTAAGAGAAATTATGAGATATTTACATTTGTGTGCCTGACTCATTTCACAAAAGGCATGCACCTAGAAGCTGATCTTGGCAGCTAATTTATTTAGTTTGAAGTTGAAAAATAAAACAGATACATGTGATATAACTAAAAAATAATTTGACTTTATAACCCAGTATTATATTTTGGTACATATTTATAAATATGTAGAAGCAATTATTGAGTTAAAGAAAATCGTATGGGAAGCTGAATTTGAAGTTACTTTATAGGGAACTATAACATATTAGTGGACAGACCATGTGTACAACAAAGTAGCAAAACCAGTAAGATTATTTTGATTTAATATTTGACTAAGAACTCACTAAACCTATTCTGAATGGCCACGTCTTTTATTGTCATTGCCAAAACTCAGCAACTGTAGTTAATATGAATACTGAACTTGTTGTCAAGATTTACAGGAAACTGTTTGGTGACTTTGAGTTTCAGTAAGTACACAAAGTAATCATTATTCAAAATGACCCAATGAAAATAAGCAAAAAATTACAAAACAACAGAGAAAATGACAAAGTTCAATTTTTTTCTTATGAGTCATACCTTGGGTTATATATTTAAATTGAATATCAGACAGATTGCTTTAGATTTATTTACACATATGTAGCAGCAGGTAATAACTGAGAGAAAATCAGAATAGAATGAATAAAAAATGGCAAAAAATATTGATACAATTTAGAAGTCATTAAAGCTGTCCTTAAGAAGCAGGACTTTTTTAAATTTATGAAATTCAATAGTTCAGGGTGTGGATTTGTTTTTCTTTTTGTTAATTTGTAATTCATTTCCAAAGTAAAGTGTAGAAAAATTTTATTTTTAATCATTTTCTGTCCATGGTTTTATATTTCAATAAAAGAATTGGAACCTTCAGTTTTATTCAATCTTCATTATCATTATTCTCTACCTTAACTTGTCTGAAGTTAACAATGGGAAACCAAACAACAGTGACAGAGTTCATTCTTCTTGGATTAACAAATGACGCCAAGCTTCAAGTTGTTCTTTTCCTTTTCCTGCTGCTAACTTACATCTTAAGTATCATGGGAAACATGACCATCATCATCCTGACCCTGCTGGATTATCGCCTCCAGACTCCTATGTATTTCTTTCTCCGAAATTTTGCCTTTTTGGAAGTATCTTTTACATCTGTATTTGTTCCCAAAATGTTAGTCAATATTGGAAGTGGAGACAAGACTATCTCTTTTGCCAGTTGTTTCACTCAGTATTTTTTTGCAATCTTGCTGGGAGCAACTGAATTTTACCTTTTAGCTGCCATGTCCTATGATCGTTATGTTGCTATTTGCACACCTTTGCACTATACAACCAGAATAAGTAGGAAACTTTGCATTCAGCTTGTGCTATGTTCCTGGTTCTCGGGCTTTGTAGCTGTCATTGTGCCATATGTAATGACTCTTCGGCTGCCTTTCTGTGCATCCAACATCATCAATCATTATTGCTGTGACTATACTATATTGTTGCATTTATCTTGTTCAGACACACATTCCATAGAAGTGATTCAGTTTGTCCTTGCTGCAGTGACCCTCATCTTTACCCTGTTCCTGGTGATTCTTTCCTACACCCACATCATCAAGACCATTCTGAGAATCCCCTCCATTCAGGAGAGAAAAAAAGCTTTCTCTACATGTTCCTCTCATATGATTGTGGTCTCCCTTTCTTATGGAAGCTGTATCTTTATGTATATAAATCCTTCTGCAAAGGATGCAGCAACTTTTAATAAACGGGTGGGTATTTTAAATACCTCAGTTGCTCCTCTGTTGAACCCATTTATCTATACTCTAAGGAACAAGCAAGTGAAAGTAGCCTTTAAAGATGTAGTAAACATGATAACAATTTTTTCAAAAAAGTGACACTATTTGAGGTTCATTATAAAAGTAACAAACCTTCAGAAGACTATGGTTAGGTGCTATTATAAAGCAAGTATATTTTCTACATTACACAGTTAATATTCCTACTTGTATACTGATACACAGTGAAATGATTTATGTAATTAAGGCAGTTTTTTCATCTTTCTGCTCTCAAAATTCCAAATCTCTCAGTGACCTTGTTTGGAATCCCTAATATTTCATTGCTATTTTTCTTTGGTTAGACCTCCCATTAAGAAAATAGGGTGAAATCAGAATTTATAATGCAAATTTTAATAAGGTTTTAAAAACTGAATTTAGAAAAATTTGCTCATTGTCATATGGCATTTGATCTCTATAGGTGTAACTTAATTAAATCATATGGCAACGAAACTTACTTTAACTTTTTAATAATAGCTTAAGTAATATATTGAATTGATACCAAATTTGTCATTTTCAAATTTAAAATTTAGCTGAAAATTTAGTATTTTTATAATATTCATTTAATAAGGGAGCATACTTATTGTTTAAGAAAATTCTAAAGATAGGGAAATCTTCCATGTTTATTTTACTATTGATAAGAAAATGTTAAACTCCTTCAGTTAATTCATTAGAGATGATGGAATGATTTGAAATTAAGGTACTTTCAAATATGTTTTCCTAGAGAATTTTATGCAATTTAGTGTTGTTCCTGGTCATTGTTCTAGTTCTCATTTAATGCAATGATAAAGTATCATCGTATTAGTATTATTCTTGGTGTATTCATGGTGCAAATAATTTAACGTTCTTAAATCATATCCCTTTGGAGTTCTTTTCTCTATGTTAAATCATAAATGTTCATAATCAGATTTCGTTGAGCAGAAATTCCATCACGAATAAAACTATCATTTTCTGAACATTTTTGCCTATATTCATATATCAGAATTCATGAACCAGATTTTGAAATATAAATACTCTATAAATATTTATACTTCAGTCTATTAAGCATTTATATGAAGATACTAGAGATGAGTATTACAGAGGTTAACAACTTTTTCTAAAGTGAATAGTTCATGAATGCTAAGTTTTCAGTCTTGAAATCTTTACATTTCCTTTGAATAATAATGGAATATTTAATAGGGAGTAGAGATAATAAAAGTTGCCAGAAACTGCAGAAGAGAAAATTGAATTAAATTGTACAATTTGAGACTTCCTCTATATGGAGCCATAATTATGTAAAAATTCACCTAAGTACTTAACATGTAACTGTTAGTGAGTTGTTATGTATGATTGAGACAGATAAGCACTTGAATCAGTAAGTCACTTATTTGTTTATTTGTTGTTTTAAATGCCATCATCGGAATGTTAATCACAGTCATCCAAAACATTCTCTTACCTGTGACAGTAGCTCAATTTGAAGATAGTTTAAAGAATTATATATAACTAAACATTTAATAGTGGAGACTATTTTTTTATAAACACACAAGTGTACACACACAAATACAAAATATTTATTCATTTTTAAAGGTTTTTTGTTTTTATTAATTTTTATTAGTATAATCTTTATTGGTGCATATATACATCATATTTTGATTTTACTCTCCTTTGACCCCAACCTTCCATTCTCATTCCTTTCCAGAATACCCTTCCCATCTCCACAAGTGTATATCCCTCCTTCCTCCCATTTCTCTTTTATCTTGCTGTAAATTGTTTATATTTGGGAACTTTAATATTAGAGAAATCACATGATTTCCTTTATCTGCTTAATTTCACTTAGTATCATAGTCTCAAGACACATTTGTTTTCCTATAAGCACCCTAAATTTATCCTTCTTTATTGCTGAATAGTACTCCATTGTGTATATATACTACATATTCTTTATCCATTTATGTTTATAGTATATCAGTCAGTTTCCTAATTTAGCTATTGTGAATTGTGCTGCTATAAACATGTCTATGGATGTACCACTGTAATATAATGACTTAAATTCTTTTGGGGGAAATAATCATAAGAAGTATAGCTGAATCATATAAAAATTCTATTTTTAGTTCTTTGAGGAATCTGCATACTTATTCCCATAGTGGTCAAATTAGTTTACATCCCCACCAACAATGTAGAAGAGGTCCCTTCTCTTCACAATCTCTCTAGCATGTGTGGTTTTGGAGTCCTTGACAGTAGTTATTCTTACTGGAGTAAGATGGAATCCTACTTTTGATTTGAGTTCTCTAATGGCGAAAGTTGCGAACATTTTTTTTTTATGTGCTTATTGGCCATTTGTACTTGTTTTGAGAAGTACACATTCATTTCAATTGTCCAGTTTTTGATTGGGTCTTTTGTTTTGAAGATGGTCTTTTTTCCCTTAGTTTTTTTATACTCTAGGTATCAGTCCTCTGTTTGATAAATCATTGGCAAAGTATTTTTCTCATTTGTAGGTTATCTCTTCACTGTTGGGTTTTTGCTTTGTTCTGCAGAGGGTTTTTCATTCAACATAATCCATGTGTTGATTCTTGGTATTATATTTGGTGTAATTGAGGTTCAGAACATGTTTGCCTATACCTATATCTTCAAGAATTTACCATTTTTTCCCTCTTCAGGTGGTATAATGTTTCCATATTTATACCTAGGTTTTTGTTCCATTTTGAATTTGTGCTCATAAAGCATGGGTGATATGGATCCAGAATCATTCTTCTGTATGTAGATAACCAGTTTTGCCAGAACCATTTGTTGAGGAGGTTATATTCTCTCTTGTGTGTGTTATTGGTCACTTCGTCAAAGAGTTGACCATTTTTGGAATAGTTTCTGCCTCTTCTATTGTTTTCTATTTGTCAAAATCTCTGGCATTTTTTTTGTCAGTATCATGCTGTTTTCATTATTGTAGCTTTGTTTCGTAAGTTGAAATCTAGGATTGCAATGCCTCTTATTTTGCTCCTGTTGCTCAGGATTGCTTTAGCTATTCTGGATCTCATCTAGTTTCATATACATATTAGAAATATTTTTTCTACTTCTGTGAAAAATACTGTTGGCATTTGTATTGGAATTGCATTAAAGCATGAATGTTGACTTTGGGATAGAGCAGGAGCTATGTCAGAAAGTCCATTAAGCTGAAAGAGCCCATGGTCCAAATCCATACATTACGTCCAACTGTTGAACTGGCAATTTTTTGTTATTTCACGTCTCCAACTGTACATGAAATCATTTGTAAAATAGTTATCATTGTTACAGCAGTGAGTGAAATGTGAGAAATCACCTACGGAGGCAAAGAACAGGTACAAATAAGCTTTATTAGCCTGTGGAGACTGTCCAGCAAATTACTGGGACATTGAGCCCGGGAGGCAACTGAGTTAGTTGCGTATACAGTTTTAGTTCATGGCAGAAATGGTCAATGCTATATTATCCCATTTGGCTTGGGAATCTATCTGACACAGAGGGTACTTTCCACTGGTGGGGAGGGCAGGGTATAACCAATTATCTTACAAGAACTCAAGGTGAAGCAAAACTAAGATTTTGCAGTTTGGCCCATGAGATTATTTTACTGGAAACAATTGTGAGAACCAGATCATACACCTTTTTTATAGCTAAGATGTTGGCTGAGATCTAGGATGGCATTAGTCTGGATCATTCTTATATCTTTTTCTCCTCTAGGACACTCTTTTAACATGGGGTGTCTAGAAGTGTCCTAACATGAACCGTATGTGGAATTTTTAACCAGAATTAACAGCTACATGTGTTCCAGGCCCAGGCATACTCTATTTAGTACTCATTTGATTAAACAAGGGGCTACAGAGTTGCAGCCATGTGGGGCCTTGGTGGAGAAACAAGAAGCCAAATCACCCTTTCCATGAGCCAGCCAGCATGGGTTGGGAGACGGGAATATTCCCCCAACCCCTAGAAAGCAACCATCTGAGTCACAGGAACTCAGTCTGAGTTGATAGCTACTGAGGTTCAAAAACAATTTAAAACTTGTACTGTTTCATTGACTCGGCAGGCCTAAATCCAGTAGTCTGAGCACCTATTTAGAGGATAACAAAATGCAATATAGCAATTATGGGGGATTGCCTTCTGTCTTGTTTTTGAAATCCAATATTGTTCTCACTATTTTGTTTTGCTTTGCTTTATTGCTTTGTTTTCTTCAATGTTCTGTTTTGATTGGCTTTATTCTGTTCTGTTTTGTTTGATCTTACTATGTCTGAAAGTATGTTCAGCAATTTTGGAGATAGCAAGAGGCATTATGGTAGCCATTGTTGATTTCCTATTTACTTTGTTTTGAAGTCCTGTTTCACTTTTACTGTTTTATTTTGATTGGCTTTATTCTCTTTTATTTTGTTTGGTTTTATTCTCTTTAAAATAAAATTAAAAAAATGAAACAAAGTAAGGGGTTACAAGAAGGAGGACTAGGCCTATCAGCAATGGTCCTGCTGCGATGGTTAACAATGAAGTCTGTCAGGAGTTCCAATTATATATCTGAGTGTGCTAACTCTGGAAATTTTGGTGATCATTGGCTTGTCTAGTCTATCTCAGACCTTAGCTAAAGTGATCCTGATAACTCCTAGAAGTTTGCATAGAAACAACATTCTTCTCCTAGAGGAGCACAAAGTCCTACTTGTTCCATGAAGAGGAAGTTCAGTCCTCTTCTGTTTTGGAGAACAACCTTGGTTAAAGAATTAACCTGATCATGTAGCCATTGAACCACATATTGTACACCTAACAAGTCTTCCTCAGTGGCTTGTGACATACATTTGAATCCTTGAAATCTGGTATCAGTCTGTACAATTACCCCAATGCCAAGAGCTGTAGTTCCCCTAAAGGCTGTGCCAAAAAAGCAAAAACAAAAACAAAAACAAAACGGGGAGTAGGACTGGTGCATTTATTAGGCAGTGGCCTGACTAGAGGGCAAGGAGCTATAGTCCCTCATCTCCCTACCCCCGGGTAAATAATCATAGAAGGATTATTAACAAATGACAAGGTTCTGCTAAGATAGTCCCTGGAATGATACATTTAAGAAGGCCTTATTCGCAAAGAAACCAACTCCTGTGTGGGGCTCTCATGACTTGAGTGAGAGTGAAGGGTATGTTGCATGGAATCCCTGGGTATTATCCATTGGTTGTTTTACCTACAAAAGTATCATTATCTCTTAAGATGAAAAAATTGTCCATAAGTTTAGTGGGTCTCTCAGGGGAGGCCAGATCCACATAGAAGGGTGGTTGTGCCCAAATACTGAGCCAAGAGTCTTGGACCAAGTCTGGTCTAGTGTGATTTAAGATGGATATGGTCCCTCCCACTTAGGTTGGAGAGGTTTGTCCTTCCAACCCTTCCAGAACCTGGTCTGGTTTAAAAGGATGCATAGGAGTATGTATAGGGATGGGATGGCTTTCCAAAACAGTTTTTTGAAGTTCTTCCTAGATTTGATGGAGAGTCTTCATCTGCTAAGGGAGGTCATGTGACCTACTCTCTAGCAGTCCTTCTAGTGCAGACATGAGTAGGGGAAGCCTCCCAAACAAAATTTCAAAAGGAGTGAGACGATCTCGGTATGGCATCCACCGAGAACAGAGGAGGGCCACTGGCAAGAGTCACCCATGTGACTCCAGTCTCTTGGCAGAGCTTGGTCAGAGTGGTCTTGAGGTTGCGATTTTTGTCTTTACATCTGGCCAGAGCTCTGAGGACAATAGGCTGTATGAAGCTTCCATTTTAGCTCCAAAGCTGAGGCTAATCCCTGGACTGCTCTACCCGGAACACTGGCCTATTATCTGACCAGATGGCCATGGGGAGCCCATACTGGAGGGGCAATCAGCTCTAAGAGAGCACTGATCACCTCCCTTGAGTGCTTAGTCTTATTGGAGAATTCCTCCACTCAGCCTTAATAGGTACAGATCAGGACCAGCAAATATCTACTCTTTCCCAGGGTCCATTGGTTCTCAGTGAAATCGACCTCAATGTCTTCCAACAGGGTGGCTTCTTTTCTTTGAACACCAGGCTGGCAATGTGGCTGTGTGCAGGATAGCTGCAGGCAGAAGTTCTTCAACATGCGACAACAGAGGAACATAGCATCCAAAGCCTAGGGGTGTAAACATATTGTTGAAGCAACTCTGCCATGGCAGTCTGTCCCAAGTGTGTCCAGGTATGCAAATCAGTAATCAGAAACTGTCCTAGGGCCTCAGGGAGAGATAAAGTCCCTGCTGGCATCCTTTGCTAGCCATTGTGGTCTGTGGCACCCTCTGATTTGGCCCATTTGAGTCCAGCCTTGGAATAAGTGGGGGTGTTATGTATGGTGTGAAAACACCTTTTCAAATTTGGGGATGTTCAGGTTGGCTGCCTGAAGCCTGCCTGATTCATACCACAGTTGCCTCTGGCCTCAAGTGAATCCCCTCTCTGGTGGCTGCAGCAGTGTATAACAGCCAGATTCTTGGGCAGCCACACTGCCTGTGGTAATCCTAAAATCTTCTGTGAATTTTTAATGCCTTTGTCTCCTCCTGCAGTTTGGATTCCCTTTCCTTATAAATAGCTTTGGGCACTCCCTTTTAAAATGTCCCTTTTCTTTCAATAGGTACATTGGTCTAAATCTAGAGGAAAATGACGTGATCGTGATCTGGACCCTTCACTGTTATCCTTATTAGCCCCTGGTTTAGTAGCCTCTCAGAACACTACTACCAAAGCTTTAGCCTTTTCTTTTTGGATCCTTATTTCCTTTTCATCTTCTGCCTTTTTGGTAGTTTCCTTCTTATTGTGGTACACTGTTTGGGCTATTCTACCAGTTGTGACATATTCATGCCTGCAAACCTTTCTAACTACTGTAGTTTATGCCAAATGTCAGGGGACGACTGGGTGAAAAAAGCCATGTAGACATTCGGGGCATCCTCAGGGAATCAAAAGGAGTGTAAATCTGATAATCCTTCAGGAGGCTCTAAAGATATGTCATTGAACTCTCAGTCAGTCCCTGAAACACTTTCCCTACCTTACTTAGATTTGTGGTTCTTGGGCCGCTCTGATCAGGCAATAATGTAAGTCTCAGTGGGGGGCCTCCAGCAAACACATACCACTTGCAGTATTGGGGTCCCAAATTGGGGCTTTTCTTGGCAGGGTCTCTTTTATGGTTTCCTGTTTATCATGCTCTGTGTCCACAGTTTCTTTCCTAATATAAACTTCAGCTCCTTTCCAAATTCGGTCTGCTTCTTCAGAGGTTAAAAGGGTCAAGAGCAACTGTTGACCATCATCCCAAGTGAGGCAACGAGTTCAGAAAACTGACTCAAAAATAGTAATTAAGGCATGAAGATGTTCAGAAAAAAAGTGGATTTGGTGCCTTCCTGCTGTCCAAATCACATGTGCTGAAAGGGACACAGACCATAATGGATCAGGCTTGTCTTCCCTCCAGCCACTGGCATTTGGCATAAGGGGAGGAGCGGGCGTGGATTCACAGTCACTGAATCCCCAGTGGTGGAGTCTGGCCCTGCCTCCGGAGACAGCTGCTATGGAGCAGGACGAGTTGCTGGATAGGGTGGAGGAGAGGCCACAGGTGATGTGGCAGTTGCTAATGAATCATCTTCCTCCAAGGCTGACAGTGGAACTAGTGCTTTCCCTTTAGGGGCCTACACCTTCAGGAGGAGAACACTTTGGGGTACCCAAAGGCACACACCCTAACCCATGGAGGAAGGGCTAGCATCACCTGCAACCAGGATTCAATAGAGGGGAATTGATCAGGGTACCCTGGCTTGTGGTCACAATATTCCACACCTTTTCGGTTGCCTGGTGATCCAAAGTTCCCTCAGGCAGCCATCCGATCCTGAAGGAGGGCCATTCTAGTTCACAGAGCATTCACAACTTTCCTGGTTTCATTTTTAACCCATAATGATTTTTAAATGTGACAAAATTCTTAATCATACATTCTAACATAGTGGGCTTAGAGGGAGTGGCCCCATGTTAGCAACTCGTACTAGATTTCAGATCAGATAGCTTCTACCTCAACAGTTTCCACCCCATTTCGCAGGGAGTCCAAACAAAAGTCACAGACTCAGTAAATTGGAGACGGCTGTGACACAGGTAATAGTCCCTGCCAATCGATTGATATGGAGTCTCTGGTTGTGTTTATTATGAAAAAGTCCAGGCAGGCAGCTATAGGGCTGACGCTCACTATCACGAATGTAGTGAGGATCGTGGAGTTACATGAAATTGCAAGCACATTCGGCCAAGGGGTGACATAGAATAAACAAAAATGACAAAGAACAGACACATCAAACACACTCCTGGTTTAAATTGATGTACCCACAACCATCAAATTTGACCAAATGGACTGCTGGAGCCCTTTGTATCCCATGCTATTCCCTAATTCTTGATATAGTCAAGACAAATGACCACTGCTTCCAGAGGTCAGGGACTGAAATTTCACCAATTTCAAAGTCCTGGTTAAAAATTCCCTGGATGAGCCAAACAATGAAAACAAATCTTACATAGATTGGTTGTCCTGCCTTGTGGCAGTGGATTCATCCTCCTTGACCTAGCCTTGGGAGACTGGTTGAACTCAGCTGGGTCACCCTTAGTTGCCCAGGTCTCAGGTACAAGATCACGGCCAATGCCTCCCCTTCTGGGGGCCTTCTGTGAGGATCTTGTTGAGTCTTCCAAATGTATGGCAGAGAGCAAAATGTAAGAAATCACCCACGGAGGCAGAAAGCAGGTAGAAGCAAGCTTTATTATCTGGTGGGTAGCATCCAGAAAACTACTAGGATGTCGATCCTGAGGAGCAACTGAGTTAGGTTTATATACAGTTTTAGTTCAGGGCAGAAATAAGCAAGGATACATTGTCTCATGTGGTTTGGAATCTAGTCAGCACAGAGGGTATTTTCCATCCAGGTGGAGGACAGAGTGTAATCAATCATCGTGGAACAGCTCAGGGTGAAGCAAAGGTGAGGATTCGAGGTTTGAACCACAAGGCTATTTTTGCAAGAAACAATTGCATGAACCAGATCTTGCATCCTTTTTATAGCTAAAATGTTGGCTGAGACCTAGAATATCATTAGTCTGGTTCATTCCCATATCATCATCTGAAGAATATGCTCATGACGACAGTGATGAAGGCTATGAGTAGCTCAAACAAGCAGGACCTAAAAGCCTTCATGCAGAATATCAATTGAGAAGCAACTCACACTGACATAGCTCACTTTCTTAAGGAAACCAGTCATTTAGTCATTTGGTAGCAAGTTGACTATATTATATTCCTAATACCTCATGTGGGGCAGAGATGGTTCTTGATTGTTACAATAAATACCCTAAGCATAGTTTTTTCTCTAGGACTTTAATTATCCACACTATCTGAGGCCTTACAGGATAGCTGCTCCACTGATGTAGTATCTAATACAGCACTGCGTTAGACCAGGGTCTGTTCTCATGAAGGAGATGTGGCATGAAGCATATGACTGTAAGAGCTACTATACTACTAAACAGTTATTCACAATCAGAGAACCTAATAAAGCAATGAAATGGCCAAGTATGGAACAACTAAAGAACCAGAGATGACACCATGAATAAATGAGGTACTATCCTTCAGGAAGTAGTAGTCACTGAAATTAATGTTCAGTATGTATAGTATGATATGGTATGGTATGGTATACATAACACATAGTTGTGATACCCAGCCCTCTCCCCCAAAACCAAGGTGTAGAAGGATGAGTTATTTCATATCATTTCTAATGGTCTACTTGGATAATTATCACTTTCTACTTAAACTGTGCCCTGTGACTATTAAGGCCTTGGGCCCAGGGGAAAATCATTTCAGCAGGTAAGTAGAAAGAGTCCCATTGAACTTTATATTATAGCTGTTATAAATCTGATGGCCTTGTGATAAGTGATCAGTCAGTAAGAAAATAGTAGTCATCTGAAAGAGGTAATTGTAGTTGGTCATTCAAAGTGAATGAACTTCCTATTTTTTTAATTGGATGGGAAAAGCATTAGCTGCTCAATTACCCAGATTTCATGATATTCCTCTGCTCAATTTTGACAAAAAGTGGACAAGTGTAATGTCCTTGTTTTGAGAAGTAAATGACATTCAGAGTGAATTATCTCATCTAGTAAGTCAACTAGATGGGAAGAAATGAGGGGAATTTAGAAAAGTAGTATATCTTAGTCAAGTAGATCTGTCACAACAAAATATTCCAGATTTTGTGGATTAAATAACAAATATTTATTTCTCATGCTTCCATAGACTGCAAAGTACAATCAGCATTAGTGTCCAATAAAAACTCACTCCTGCTTTTTTCTCTTTATCTTTATGTCCACATTACCTTTCCTTGCAGGGGCATAAGGGCACTAAGACTTCCTCTTTTGGTAAGAACATTCATTCCATCATGAAAGCCCCACGCTTGTGGACTAATTCAACCTAATTACCACTCCAGAGGCACCGCCCCTGCTAAAAAACAAAACAAAACAAAAAATAGCACAACGGAAATTAGCATATGCATTTGGGGGCTGGACACAAACAACATTTCATAGCACTAGAGGAGGCATATGATGTTCAACTCCAATTTCCAGATCAACTAAAATAGAAGGGGTTATCATTTTTTGCTTTTACATCCACCAGGAAAATAGGCCCTGAAACTCTGGAAGAGCTGCTTTTTGTCTTATTATGTGGATCAAATGGATCTCAGTGATGCCATAGACTATGGTATCATGAGTGTTGTGCTACTAAGAGCACAGGTGCATACTTTGGAAGTGAAACTTTTATTACCCCAAGTTACATCTCATCCGTTCCTGAGAGAAGCTTTCATCCAACCACTCATTGGGGTATCCAAGCTTTGCTTAGCCACATGTCTGTCCTTGGAAAAAATGTTCAGGGATATTGCAGTTTCAGTGCTTTCAGTAAAATAAAAGTGAGAGTTTTGTTGCAAATGTGTCTCAATGTTTTCACACCTGGACGAGCTTTCTTCACGCTTGCACAGCTGTTGTTGCTAAAATCCTAGTCCAATAAATATTCCTTTTGCAAATCTGTACATCAGAGTCTATGTGCCAAGGAAGTACAGCCCTTGCAATGTGAATGAATTCTAGATTACTGATTAATTTTTAACTCAATGCACATGTAGAAAAAATATATATTTAGGAAATAATTGTTATGACCTTGTGTATGTTATTTTTCTCTCAAAATATCCAACACCCAAAGTTAAGGAAGGAAAAGTTTATTTAGCTCACTGTTTGCGGAGGTTTCAATCTGTAATCAGGTGGCTCCAAGGCAGGGTGGCATGGCACAGAGGTAACAGTTTAAGATGGCAGAAGACAGTAAAAGCAACAAGAGGGAAAGGAAAGAGAGCAAGTCTTTTTCTCCCTTATATTATATGCAGGCTATCTGCCCACACCATCTCCCTACCCTCCTCTTGTACAAGCTCAGGATGTTTACAAAGTGAGGATCCTGGCTGCCTGCTGACTCACTTAGTTAAGCTTTCAACCTTTGTCCTTCTCAAGTAGACACAATGTTTCAAACATTAGAGACCTAATGGTATCTATTTAATATTTTGTGTTTCTGATAGACTCTATTTATGAAAGCACAGTTACCATATGAAAAGTTATGTACTGTAAGATAAATATAAGAAAGACAATATCAGTTTCAAAAGTTCAAAAGCTATTAAATTACAGAATAATATGCATTAACCATTGTTGACCATCATGAATTGATTTATGATTATGATTATGGTTATTATTGTTATTAATTCAAAGATGCTACCTTCAGACACTGGTGCTATGTGAATTTAACTTGCCAGTCATTTCTCCATACTTTATAGTCTTGAAGAATCAGCTACCAACAAGACATGGACAAACAAGAAACTTAAATATTTTTTCTTATTAACCTGTAACCTTAACAATTTTACAAGATTTCTTTAGTATGCTGCTTTTTTGACCAAGTAGCCATTACTTTCTATATATTTCTCTCTATATATTTATGACTGCAAAATCATAATCATCAAAATTATAGTTTACTTGTGAAGAAAAATAAAATAAGCAGACAAAATTATTTAGTTTTAAGTGGACCCTGGCTTTGTTTATTGACTCTGAGATTTGGAATCAGGTGGAAAACAGGATAATTATATGTATGTGAATGCTTAATACACAGAAAATAAATACATCATCACAGAATCCAGCCAATACAATTTGTGTTCTTATATCATCAGGAAAAGTGGAAGGAAGAGACTTAGGCATGTAATTACGTAACAAAATTTAGAAGTGTCTCATCATTTAAGAAACACACACACAGACACAGACACACACATACTCCAATGCTTAACATGTGAACTATCAACTCTAGAGATCTCTGGAAACATACACAAAAGTATGGGACCTCTGGGAAAGAAGCCAAATAGGTTTGGAATAAAGATAGAAACTTGCCATTACCCTTTGGTATTTTGAGTGTGTGTTAATAATTTTAGAATGCGTTTTAAGCAAAACATCATAAGTAGTTTTCAGATAAATAATGATCATTATTTTTAGTAGCTATATACTACTATTCCACTGGGTGGATACTGTATACTGTAAGTTATTTAATAAATCATATTGCTCAACAGTTGAATAATGAGTTATAACACATAAAATATATTTAAACCTAGGAGTTAATGTTATATTTAAAAAAACAAAAAATGTGGTCACTGTTGGAGTTCGTTAATGAACCTAGCTACTATTTGCAAACTAATAAAGGGGAAAATAAAAAAATATGTGGGCAGATATAACCTTCTTATTTACTAAGGTTCTAATGTAAGAGGACGGCTGCATTTTAAATCCAAGGTAAGACACATAGAAAGTGTGGAAGTGGAATCTTTGAGGACAAAAATCCACATCAGGCACCAATTTTGGAAATAAAAATATTTGTCTTTAGTGTGTTAACTTAAACACTAAGGAAAGACTTGATGCATAAGTAATAGGGTGATATACATTTCCTAAAGTTTTAGTTTTGTCGCTTGTGAATTTTTTTCTACCTAGGACAATAGAAGTATGGAAAACCACTAATGATTGACAGGAACAGGGATGATTGGTAAGAGAACATTTATTGGATAGGATCATTTAACTTGTTAGTATAAACAATCCAACCTGAAATCCAGGTTGATTCATCTTTTTGTTTCTTAAAGTATAAATGAAAGGGTTAAAAAGTGGAACAACAGAGGTATTGAGTACTGAAACTCCCTTCACTAAGTATATTCTCTGGTTGAGGGTTTCATGTACATAAAGATGGAGCTGCCAAAGGATAGGGAGAGGACAATCATATGAGAAGAACACATGGAAAAAGTCTTTTTGAAAATTATTTAACAGTTGGAAGAGGCAAATAAACTACCTGGGTTTATTTTATAAGAATACATGCTGTTCAAGAGAGCTCTGTCATCAGTCATGACTTAATCACATCTTTAAATGATTCACATTCTAATTCCATCACCTTGCAGGTTATAATGTCAACAGATGTGATTTGGATTGACAAATAGGCTATATAATACACTGAAAACCTGGATCACATGCAAAAGTAAAAGAATCTAGACGGAAATCTTATGCTTTCACAAAAATTAACCTAAAATGGTCCACAGATGTAAGTACGAAATAATGAAACCTATAGAAAAATATCTATTGTTCTTAGTAATGATGACTTTTAAAAAATATGGCACCAATGACAATACATAAAAGAACATTTGAAAAATTAAACTTCAAAGGCATTAATAATTACCATTTTTTGAATGACAATGCCAAGAGAATCTAAAGGTAATCCATAGACTAGAAAAATTATTTGCAATAGCCATATTATATAGATGATTTTTGTCCAAAATATATGAAGACCCTTAATATTCAACAGTAAGAAAACAAAAATGTAATGGAAAAAAGGCTACGCATGCAAACAGACACCTTACTAAAGAAGATGGACAAACGATTAATACGCTTATGAAATGTGCTGAACATAATGACAATTTAAATTAAAACAACACTAAGATACCATTATACACCTATCAGAATAATGAATTAAAAAATATTGATAGCACCAAATGCTAGTGAAGATGTGTAGCAACTAGAACTCTCATTCATTGCAGGTAAAAATGAAAAATGGTCAAGCTAGTTTGAAAGACAAATTGGGTCTCTTTCAAAACCAAACATATATTTACTAGAAAAAGCGAAACTAAAGGAACCATATAAAAATGACCACATCTCAGCCAATTATATAAGTTTCACCCAGCAATAGACTGAGGACAGCCAAAACATGCTCAAATAAAGTGACACTAGAATGTAACCAATCATAATTTTTCTGCATGACATCTGCATTTCCTTGGTTATCAATATAGTCTGAACTTAATTGGGAAACAGAGCAAGCTGAGCCTCTTTTGGTACTTGGTACTACTCGAGTCATACATCTTTTATTCTGTTCTGTTAAACTGTATGTAAGATTTTACTTTTAACACCGTCTGTCTATCTGGGAAATTAACTCCTCAGACATGATGTATTAATTCCCTCAAGTAATTCAGATATCTGAATTGTACATGCTTCATGAGAAATTTCCTAACAATACTGTCAAAAGAACAAAAACCACAGTTCAGGCACTGTATAACACTTTAACTTGCTTAATGCACTTTTTTATTATTCAGATTAATCCTAATTTATAGCATTTCTTTATTTACATGCATGCTGTCTACCATCCTCACTAAGTTGTGAGTTTATGCTAAGTAAAGAATTTTATTTAGTGCTATTAAGATTTCACAAAGTAACTGATGTGCTTAGAATCCTATAAATGCATATGAAGTGAATCTGGTGCTTCACCTGAATTTCATTCTGTTCTGTCGGCTTCAGACTTGAATTGTTTCCGCATATTATGTGGCCTTAGTCACTTTAAGGGATCAAAAGTCTGAGAAGTCTAGATTGCTTAATTTCTCAAAGCAACCTCCAAAGGTGTGAGTATAGAAATAGATAAGATTAACGATCAAAAATAGTTACAACTAACCCCCCAAAATATTTTATTTAGACCAACTTTTCAAGTACGCTAATGTGAAAGGCCCTCCTAAATGTTTGGTTAAGGAAATAAATTTTTTTATTATTTTATTTTACAGAGAAAAAAATAACAATGAAACAGTTTCCAAACAGGTAGTAGGACAGTTACAATAATTAATACATTGCATATTGTTTTCTTTGTGGCAGTTATTCAGAGTACAAAATATAGGCATGATATCTTTTTCAAACAATATTAGCACAAGCTTTGTTTTCAATGAACTAAGAGAAACAAGACATATATCTATCATGTGTATACATATATTTTTCTTTTTACCTTTTATCCTTCCTCCTTTCCCACATCATAATTTATCTTTTCTTTTGAACGGCTTCTTCCCAATTCACGTTTATTGTATATTTTGGATTTTATTTACTTATTCAGTTTATCACACTAGTGAGACAATATGATGCTTACACATATGGGTCTGATTTATTTCATTTATTAGTATGGTCTTGAGTTGCATCCATTTACCTATAAAAGCCCCGAGTCCATCCTTCTTTTTGGCTGAGTAGTACTTCATTATCTAAGAAAATCTGTATTTTTATCCATTCCTCAGATGAGGAAAGTATGGGCTATTTCCAAGATTTTGCTAATTGTGCTGCTATAAACATGGGTGCACATATAGCACTTGTGGTATGATGTTTTCAGTTCTTCTTGGAAGATACCCAGAAGGGGAATAGCTGGATTGAATGGGAATTCCAATCCTAGTTGTTTGGGGAATCTCCATACTGATTTCCACAGTGATCGCACCAGTCTACACTCCCACCAACAGTGGGGAAGTGTGCCTTTTCCCCCACAGTCCCACCAATATTTGTTATCAGTTGAGTTCTTGATGGCAGCCATTCTTTCAGGAGTGAGATGGAATTGCAGTGTTGTTTTAATTTGCATTTCTCGAATGACCAGTGATGTCAAACATTTCTTCATGTATTTGTTTCCCATTTGTATTTCTTCATCTGAGAAGTGCATGTTCATTTCAGATGCCCATTTTTGGGTTTGGTCTTTGAATATGGGGATTTTGATGTTTTTCAATGTTTTATATGTTCTGGATGTAAGTTCTTTATCTGAGGGACAGCTGGCTAAAATTCTTTTCCATTCTGTGTTTCCTTTTGACTCTGTTGGTGATTTATTTTGATGTGCAAAAGCTTTTTAATAAGATGAGATCCCAGTTGTTCTTTGAAGTACTTCCCGTGGAGTTTGTGTTTTGTTTATGAACTCTTTGCCTACCCGTGTCTTCAAGATTTCTACCTATTTTCTCCTCCAGTAAATTTAGTGTTTCTGTTTTAATATCTAGATTTCTGAGTCACTTTGAATTTAGTTGGTGATAGAAATGGGTCTAGTTTTACTTTTCAGCATGTGGAAAGTGAACTTTCCAATATCATTTATTAAAGAGACTGTGTTTCTTCCAGTGAACATTTTTGTCAAAGATAAGGTAATTGAGTGAGTTTGGGGTTGCTCTGCATCTTCTGTTTTGTTCCACTGATCCTCAGGCCTATTTTATTGCCAATGCCATGCTGATTTTTTTTTTTTTTTTTTTTTTTGCGGCACCAGGGATTGAACTCACAACCTCGCGCCTGTCAGGGCAAGCGCTTAAGGCACTGAGCCAGACTCCCAGCCCTGGTTTTTTCGAGGCAGGGTCGCACTGTGTAGCTCAGGCCGGCCTTGCGCTCGCGTTGTAGCCCAAGCCGGCCTCGAACTCACAACGCTCCGCCTACCTCAGCCTCCCGAGTGCTGGGATTAAAGGCGTGCGCCACCACGCCCGGCTTGCCATGCTGATTTTATCCTGGCAGCATTGTAGTATAATTTCAGGTCTGAGATGGTGATGGGCACTGACCTGCCTTCATTGCCCAGAATTGGTGTTGCTATTCTAGGTCTTTTCTGGTTCTGGATACATTTTAGGAATGTTTTCTCTAGATCTGTGAAATGTGCTAATGGTATTTTGATTGGGATATAGCAGTGTTGGGAGTACTACCATTTTCACTATATTGGTTCTTCCTATCCAAAAGGAATGCCTTTCCATTTCCTGATATCCTCTTCAATCTCCTTTGTTAGGTTACTATAATTTTCACTGAGCAGATCTTTTATATCCCTTGTTAAATTGATTTTAAGTATTTCACTTTGAAAATACTATTTATAAGAGTGTGCTTTCACTAATTTTTGTTTCTGTGAGTTTGTGGATCGTGCACAGGAGTACAGTTGATTTTTAAATGTTGACTTTGTATCCTGCTACACTACTGAATTTAGATATCAAATCTACAAGTTTTTGGTGAAATTTTGGGGTCTTCTGTGTAGAGTATCATGTCATCTGCAAATAATGATAATTTCACTTTTTCCTTTCCCATCTTTATTCCTCTTTTTAACTCTTGTCTAATTGCTATGGCTAATGTTTGCAGAACAGTATTGAATAGGAGTGGTGATAATGAACATCCTTTTCTTGCTCCGATTTTATTTATGTATTTATTTATTTATATTTATTTTGAAAAGCTAAGCAGAAAAAAGTGTAGAAACAATACAGAATTTTTAAAAAGTAAGAGATCAATACTAGTTAATATATTAAATATTGTTATGTTAGAAGTAGTTGTTCAAGTTACAAGATCTAGATATAAAAATTGATCAGACAATCAAACAGTGAAAACACAAACTATTCATTTTGATGACCTAACAGAGAATTAGTAATATGGTTATTTATCTTGCACACTTATACATACATACAGTTATATGTGTATATCTACAAACATACAGTCTTTTCCTGTCTTGCATTTCTCCTTTTTCCTCTCCCAGCTGTTATTTAATTCTGAGCACTTTCTTTCCCTTTCATTATTACAATATCTATTGTGCATTTTGGATCTTATTACTCTTTCAGTTTATTATTATTTATTTATTTATTTATTTATTACAATAGGGAAACGGCATGATATTTAAAAATGTGTGTCTGACTTATTTCACTTATGAGTGTAGCCTCAAGTTACCTCCATTTACCTATAAAAGCCTCAAGATCATCCTTTTTTATAGCTGAGTAATATTCCATTGTATAAAAATAACACATCTTTTTCATCCATTCTGTGGTTGATGGACATTTTGGTTGTTTCCAAGATTTAGCTATTACACATTGTGCTGCTATAAACATGGGTGCACATATATCACTGTGACATGACACTTTCAATTTTTTGGGGAAAATACCCAGAAGGGTAATAGTTGGATTGAATGGGAATTCCAGTCCTAGTTTTTTGGCGAGTCTCCATACTGATTTCCACAGTGGTCGCACCAGTCTACACTCCCACCAACAGTGAAGAAGTGTTCCTTTTTCCCCACAGCCTCACCAACATTTGTTATCAGTTGCATTCTTGATGGCAGCCATTCTTTCTGGAGTGAGATGGAATTGCAGTGTTGTTTTAATTTGCGTTTCTCAAATGACCAGTGATGTTGGACATTTCTTCATGTATTTATTTGCCATTTGTTTTTCTTCATATGAGAAGTGCATGTTCATCTCAGATGCCCATTTTTGAATTGGGTCTTCGAATTTGGGAGACCTGATGTTTTTCAATTCTTTATATGTTCTGGATATAAGTCCTTTGTCTGAGGGACAGTTGGCTAAAATTCTTTCCCATTCCGTGGGTTTTCTTTTCACTTGATTGAGGATTTGTTTTGAAGTGCAAAAGCTTTTTAGTAAAATGAGATCCCAGTTGTTGATTCTTTGAAGTACTTCCCATGTGGTTTGCGTTTTGTCTACAAACTCTTTGCCTACCCCTATGTCTTCAAGATTTCTGCCTACTTCATCTTTCAGTAGATTTAGTGTTTCCATTTTAAAATTTAGATCTTTGATCCATTTTGACTTTAGTTTAGTGCATGGTGATAGACATGGGTGTAGTTTTAGTCTTTGGCATGTGGAAAGCCAATTTATTAAAGAGGTTATCTTTCTTCCACTGAACATATTTAGCCCCTTTGTCAGAGATAAGGTGCTTGAGTGTCTTTGTAGTTACGTCTGCATCTTCTAATCTGTTCTGCTGATCTTCAGATCTGTTTTTTTGCCAGTACCATGCTGACTTTATCACAGTAGCTTTGTAGTATGATTTCAAGTCAGGGATTGTCATGTCTCCTGCCTTGTCTTTGTTGCCTAGAATTGCCTTTGCTATTCTAGCTCTTTTTCATTTCCAAATGAATTTTAAGAATGTTTTCTCTAGATCTGTAAGGTATATTGATGGTATTTTGATTGGGATTGCATTAAATTTGTATAACAGTTTTGGGAGTATGGCCATTTTCGCAATGTTGATTCTTCCTAATCAAGAGCAAGGGATATCTTTCCATTTTCTAACATCCTCTTCAATCTCCTTTTTTTTTAGAGTACTGTAGTTTTCAGCATACAAGTATTTTACATTCTTTGTTAGGTTGATTCCTAAGTATTTCATTTTTTTGGATGCTATTGTGAAAGGTATTATTTCCATAATTTGTCTCTCAGTGAGTTTATTGTTTGTGTATGGGAATGCTATTGATTTTTGAGTGTTGATTTTGTATCGTTACATTGCTGAATTTGTTTATTAACTAGTAGCCTTTTGATAGAGTTTTTAGGGTCTTCTACATAGAGTATCATGTCATCTACAACTTCTTCCTTTCCTATCCTTATCGTTTTTATTTGTGTCTCTTGTCTGATTGCTCTGGCTAATGTTTTCATAACTATATTCAATGGGAGTGGTGATAGTGGACACCCTTGTCTTATTGCTGGTTTTAGAGTGAAAGCTTTCAGTTTTTATTCATATAGTTTAATGTTTACTGTTGGTTTGTCATAGGTGGCTTTTATCAGATTGAGGTAGACACCATCTATTCCACGTTTCTGTAGGGTTTTCATCATGAACAAGTGTTGGACTTTATCAAAAGCTTTTTCTGTGTCTACTGAGGTGATCATGTGATTTTTGTCCTTGGCTCTGTTGTTGTGATGTATTATATTTATTGATCTGTGTGTATTAAACCATCCCTGCATTTCTGGAATAAATCCCACTTGGTCGTGATGTATAATCTTGATGATTTGCTGCATTCCATTTGCCAGTATTTTATTGAGAATCTTTGCATCGGTGTTCATTAGGGAGATTGGCCTATAGTTCTCCTTTTTGGTTGGGTCTTTCTCTGGTTTTGGTATCAGAATAATACTTTCCTCCAGGAATGAGTTAGGGAGACTTATTTCCCTTTCAATTTCATTGAAGATTTTCAGGAGTACTGGCATCAAATCTTCTCTAAATTTCTTGTAGAATTCAGCTGTGAACCCATCAGGACCTGGGCTTTTCTTTGTTGGTACGTTTTTAATCATGTTTTCAATTTCAGTAGCTGATACTGGGTTATTCAAAATTGTTGTATCTTATTGACTCAGCTTTAGTAGTTCATACGTTTCTAGGAATTTTTCCATTTCCTCTGTGTTTTCCAGCCTATGTGAGTAAAGATTTTCTAAGTAGGTATTCATGATCTTCTGAATTTCCATGGGATCTGTAGTAATTTCACCCTTTTCATTCCTTATTGCATGAATTTAAGTTTTCTCTTTCTTTTTCTTGATAAGGTTGCCTAGAGGTTTCTGAATTTTGTTTAGTCTCTCAAAGAACCAGCTCTTTGATTCATATTTTTTTTTACATTGTTTTCTTAGTCTCAATTGCCTTAAGCTCTGCTCTGAGTTTAATTTCTTCTTTAATTTCATCTGTAATCCATTGGTTGTTCAAGAGGTTGTTACTTAATTTCCATGTGTTTATGTAGGTCTTGCAGTTTCTTTTGGCTTTAATTTCCAATTTCAGTGCATTATGAGCAGATAATATGCATGGGATAATTTCAATCCCTTTGCATTTTCTTATGGTTGTTCTATGGGCTAATTTATGATCTATTTTAGAGAATGTCCCATGTGCAGCTGAGAATAATGTGTATTCTGATATTGTTGGGTGGAACACTCTGTAAACATCTGCTAAGTCCTTTCATTCACAGGTGTGATTCAGTTCTGTTATTTCTTTACCGACTTTTTGTCTTCTTGATCTATCTGTTTGTGACAGTGGGGTGTTAAGGTCTCCTATTACAATTGTGTTATTGTCTATTTGATTTTTCATGTCTATTAGTATTTGTCTTATATAGTTGGGTGCTCCTATATCTGGTGCATATGTATTTATGATTGTTAGCTCTTCCTCTTGAATTTTTCCACTAACAAGTCTGTAGTGACCTTCTTTATCTCTTTTGATCATTATTGGTTTGAAGTTCACATTGTCTGCAAATAGAAGAGTTACCCCTACTTTTTTCTGGGTTCCTGTAGCATGGAATATTGTTTTCCATCCTTTGACTTTTAGTCTATGAGCTTCCCTTTCAGTCATAAGTGTTTTCTGTATACAGCATATTGTTGGATACTGTTTCTTGATCCATTCTGTCAACCTGTTTCTTTTAATTGGTGAATTGAGGTCATTTACATTCATGGATATAATTGATATGTACTGCTTCAACTTTGTCATGTTATTTTCCTGTTGTTGGTTTCTTGTTTTTCTTTTTTTTTTATATTTTATTAATAATAAAAGACAAGACAGAAGAGGATCCCCCCTACTTGCTACATTTCCCGCTGTAAAGAGATGCTTGGGTTGCTGACCAGAGGCCTGGCCAAATCTACAAAACAAAAGTTAGTTGATGTTCATTGGTTGCTATCAATTTAGCTAGACCTCCGAAACAGCAGGTTGCTGATGGCGGGGGGAGTAGTGTTTTCCCTGATTCCAAGCCCGCGTGCAGGTGTGACTTGGGCCCGGTGGGCTGGGCCGGGGCCCCGTGAGGGGCCCTTCTCGCTCTCCTCCAAGGTCCTGGGGTCAGGACCCTGGAAGGCAGTCCATAATTGCGTCCTGGTTTCTTGTTTTTCCCCCTTGTTTAACTGATTGACCTGTCTGATGGCTTTTTTCTGTTATATTTCTGGAAATTGTAATCATTTTTCTCTGTATCTCATATGTCTTTCAGTACTGTTTGTATGGTTCATTTGGTGGCCATGAATATCTTCAGTTGCTCTTTGTCATGGAAGTATCTCATTTCTCCATTAATTTTCAAAGAAAGTTTTACAGGGTACCTGGGTTGAGAATTTTTTTCTTTCAGGACTTAAGACACTTCACTCAAGCTTGACTTGAGGTTTTGTGCTGAGAAGTATGTGATTCTAATAGGCTTTCTTTGATAGGTGAGTTGTGTCTTTTCTCTAACAGCTTTTAGTATTCTGTTTTTTATGCTGGATTTCTGGGATCTTAATTATTATATGTCTGGGGGTAGATTTAGTCTTGTTATGACTGTTTGGTGTTCTATATGCCTCACTTCTCTGAATATCTGATTCTTTTCCCATGTTTGGGAAATTTTCTGCTATTATTTCAGTAAATAGTTTAACAATGTCATTTGCATTGACTCCTGCATCTTCATTGATGCCTATTAATCTTATAAAGTTCCTATTTGCATCACCTTGAAACTGTTGAATTGTCATTTCATGGTGTCTTGTTATTTTTAGAAGTTCTTTCCCTTCATAATCTCTAGCTGTGATCCTGTACTCAAGGTCTGAAATTCTATCCTCAGCTTCATTCAAATGGTTTTGCCAGCTCTTGATACAATTTTTTATTTCCTGGATGTCTTTTTGAATTTGTTTCATGTGTTCTACTTTTTTTCCATATTGTTCTTTCAAGGTTTCCATCATTTTCTCGTGCTCCTGTATGTTTTTTTATCTATGTCTTCTCTAGCTTTGCTGAGCAACTCCTTTATTAAGGCTGTCATTTCTTTCTTTATGTGAGAGATTATTTTTAATCTGATATCCTCTATAGCCTCATGGATTTGTTTCTTTATTTCACTTGCTATCTTTTCAGAAATTTCAGGTGTATGACTACCAGTGTCCTTTATTTCGATGTCTCCTGTACTTGTTTCTGCTGGGCTGGATGTTTGAGACTGCATTTTGCTTTTTTGTTTTATCATATCCACCTCTTGGGTTAATATTCTAGTATTTTCAATCCCACTAGTCTCAACTGTCAGTCATATGTGTCTTAGGGTCTTACTGTGTGGCCAAAGCTTGTCCATTTGCTGGGTCCCATAATGAAGGGGGTGGCCAGTCACCTGAGTTCCTTCTGCAGGGCCTGTTGGGTGAGTCCAGTATTCTTTCTAGGCTGACTAGCCCGAGTATTGATGCCAGTCAACTCTTAGTTCCTGTTGTTACTATGGCTTCAGGCTGATCCAGGTTGCCAGATCTACCTGTGCACCTCAGCTGGGACCCTACTGTGTCACTGGGTGTCTCACAGGCCCCTTTGATTTCCTCCATGTTGGGAGAGGCCTTGTTGGCACTCTCCTCAACCCACCTGGTGTTCTCTGTATAGAAGAAGGACTCACCCACACTCTTGCCAGACTCACCAAGGATCTACAGCTGGCAGGAGGTGTAGTTTACTGCTGCTTCCATTACCCACCAAGGTCCTCTATTTGAGGGGGAAATGCACCACACTGTCTCAAGGCCGCTGAGGTCCTCTGTGTGGGTGATGGGTTGCTGAGGCTCCCACCAGGCCACCAAGGTTCTGCAAGCAGTGGAAGGGGTAGCTAATTATCTGTGGGTTGTTGCGGTCTTTTGGGTGGGGCGGGGAGGGTGACTGACGATCCTGTTGGTCCCCAAGGTCGTAGGGCAAGGAGAAGGGAAGACCAGCGATCCTGCTGGCCCCATAGGTCTGTGGGGTGAGAAGGGGTGGCAGCCAATGATCTCCCTAGCCCCTAGGTCCGTGAAGTGCAAAGGGGAGGGACCGATGAACCTGCCGGCCCCTAGGTCCTGGAGCGAGGAGGGGATGTGGCTGACCATCTGGGTGGCCCCTCCAGTCTGTACATTTGAGTAAGAAGTAAATCAGAGAATAGCAACACTCGGAGTATTTTAAACACAAATTAAATCTACCTAAACCTGGTATGTAAATACAACGTATATGAATACTAAAAGTGCCTAAAGTATCATTCATGTGATTTGAACTGAGGACATGTATTTGTTAACCTGACTCTCTTCTAGTCACCTAAAAGTTACTCTACAGAAATGATGTCATTTGAAGAAGTAAAATAACATATTCATTTAAAAGTAAAATTTAAAAATTGCAAGCACTTTTCAATTTTTTGTAAGACAATTTGTGAATTTATGTTAAAATAATTTTATAAGAATGGTGTACATCTCTTTTAAAATATGAGACTATTTTTGTCTTCTTACCAGGTGTTTCTCTCTTCCCTATACCAAAAGTAACCAATTGAGCATTAAAGTACTTATAATTAGTTCAATTTTAACCAACAATCAGGAAAGACATTTAAATGAACACAGGAGAAACTGCAAATTCAAATATAGATATTCCCTATTTAACAGTTGAGTTTTGTTCTTGTGACTAGGTCATTAAATGAATTGGTTTCTAAACGAGGAATTGTACGTAATATGCCCATTACAATATTCGGAACATAGAAAGGGTCATTGACACTCCAACTTGATGACTTTGGTTTTATTTGTATAACTCTTACATGCAGTACTGTAATAGGTAACAGAATGTAAATCTATAGTATTGTATTATTAGTACAATATATAGCACTATGCATTTAGAAGAAGCCACCATAAGTGCTGTTCACATTTCTGTGTCATAAGACTGAATGCTGGTCTCAAGTTCATGGAGTGGGGGCGGGGGCATGCATCCAAACAGTCATTAAATAGGTAGATTTAAACAAGGTATATCTGTTTCTGTGATAGACACTGATGTTCTATTATTCTTTCAGTAGTTACATGATTTTAAGAAAGATGATCATCACTCCATTACTTTTTAGCAATATTGTGAATATTCTCCTTACACAACAAAATGTGAGAATAAATAATTACCTGTATTCTAGGTACTTAGCTCAAAGGAGATCTGAGCATGTACAAGAGGACTCTTTCTTGAATTTTCTCCTTAAATGCCCCACATTTTGTCATATTCCTGCATCATTTGCTTGCTAATAATACCCTGTGATTTCAAAACCAAATTGAGAAATAACCGTAGGACAGTAACCAGGTAGGGAGTTAGGTACAGAAAACAAAGTTTCTTTACAGTTTATTGTTGGTACTGATGTGTTCTTTTGGGAAATATATTACTATAAAAAATCACATCAAAATAGAGAGACTTATTTTCCTAGATCTCTTTGGTGTATTTGGTGAAGTCTGAGTGATCCTGCATAATATAAACCTTTCATGAAATGTGGTGGGTACCATGATATCAAGGAAGTCTATATACTTATGTACAGTACTTTCACACATTTAATGAGATAGAGAGAAAAATACTAGCTATTCAGATACCCATTTTCATGATACTTTTTGCTACATTTGAACAATAAATGAACATGTACAGTAGCCATGGTCTGAGAAGTGAATGGAATTCAGTAAGTCATCTGGACAAGAGAAAACCACAGGAAATGAGACGTTTAGAAAATTAGTAGTTATCTCAGGGAAGTCTGAGGGCAACAAAATAAAGTAGCTATAATTCACTCTAGATTTCAAAGAACCCAAGTATTTTAAGTATATTGAAAAGGTTATATCTCACAAAGTAACTCTTATGGCCTAGAGATATTTATCTAGTATTTTCCTCCTCTTAAAGGCCTTATTTATGAAGGTATATTTACTGTATTTGGAGTGAGGCACAGTAAGGAAAACATAAGAAAGTTAGTGCCTGTTTTTGAGAGCTTCAAACCTGTTGAATTAAGAACAAAATACATTAGCCATTGATGGCCACAGTCTGGGTTTAAAGTGAATTTTTGTTATCATTGTTATTACTTAAATATGATACCTTGTTTAATCAAATTAAATCTCTTTGGTATTCCTATTCTCTTATTTTGTTATTAGCACTAGTTGTCTGGGTTCAGAGCCAGAAAAAATGCTCAACTTAATGATTATCTTGAAGATCCAAATTTATTTTTATAGCTCCAATTATGACAGAAAGATCCTTACTAATAGAAATTTATTTAATTGAGTTTTCCTTCCTTTTCTTTATCACTTTCTTACCACTTTTCCCACTTCCTCCCTTCCTCCTTTCCTCCTTTGCTTGCTTTTTTCTTTCCTTCCTTCCCTTCATTCCTTCCTTCCTTCCTGCCTACCTTCCTTCCTTCCTTCCTTCCTTCATTTCTCAACAGAATCTGGTCAAATGCTCAAGTGAGATTTATTGATTACTCTCTTATTACTATACTTAATGCATGTAAATACACTGTATTATCTGACTCCTGCTATAAATATTTTTTCTTCAGACTGGATTACATGATTCTAAAGATAAGGGTTTATGTGGTCAATTTTGTTAATACTTTTTTCACAGATATGCTAACTACATCTAATAGCATAATTAAATTCATATTTAATACTTAATTTTTATCTAATAGTCATTTTAAATCTTTAAATTAGCTTGAAAATACTTCAAAATAAAGTGGTTGTTATGTTATAGGTAAACGATCAAAGGAAAATAAATCAGTTTTAAGATGAATGAAGAACAGTAGATTGAGAATGAAAATATTTTTTTGGGTTGCATTTTATTATTAATCAAAGTTGCTATACAAAGTTACACACATAGACGATTTAATATTTATTTACCTATAAAATTTAACACAAATATATCATATGAAATTTTTATTATATTAGCATTATACAAGTTACTTCTAAATTCTCATTGTAAGGAATAACACTGGTCTTAATCACAGTTTCCATTTTTAAATATTTTAGAAATGATAAACAACTAAAATTGTGAAGCAGGACATAATTAGGCTAGAGAAAAATCAAAATGTCAGACATTATGTTACATAATTGTTTTAAACTAATTAAGATTTCATGGAAATGCAAATATGATAAAAAGAACTAAACCTGATACATATATGTATAAATAACTAACAGGTTCAAATAACTGATACATTAGGTTGATAAAAATATTGTTAAAAAACTAGCTATATTTCTGTGAGAGAAGAAAAGAGAATGGTTTAATGGAACAGAAAAAAGCTTTATTATTTTGAATGGGAAATCATTATTTGGGAAAGAGAGCTTATGTAAACATTGTGACACTTCAGAAAAAGGAAAAGCACAAATACCATTATATATTACTACAATAGGAAAATGGAATCCAGTCATATCTGTAATGTTCCTTATAAAGCTTATTGTGATTCTACTTACGTAAGGACAAAACTCTTTGTAGCATGTTCTTAAATGCTTGTTTCACCTGTTGGTTCCTTAAAGTATAAATGAAAGGGTTCAAAAGTGGAGCAACTGAGGTATTGAGTACTGAAACTCCCTTCATTAAGGTTATCCTCTGTTTGGCTGAGGGTTTAATGTACATAAAGATGCAGCTGCCATAGGAGAGGGAGAGGACAATCATATGAGAAGAACATGTGGAAAAAGCCTTTTTTCTCTGGTTGGCTGAAGGTATCTTCAAAATTGTTAGGGTAATTTGTGTGTATGACAGAATCACCAGTGCCAAAGTGACCAAGAGGGTCACCAAAGCTAAGATGAAACTCATCATTTCCAACAATTGTGTATCTGTGCAGGAGATTTGCAGTATAGGAGCAGTATCACAGTAGAAATGATCAATAATATTGGAGTCACAGAAATCTAAGTTAAGGCCTAAGATAAGCCCTGGAAAAATGATAAGGAAACCAGCAAGCCAAGCACTGAGGACCAACTTCATACAAGTTTTTGAACTCATAATGGTTGTGTAATGCAGAGGTTTACAGATGGCAACGTAACGGTCATAGGACATGACAGCCAGCAGATAAAATTCTGATGCACCCAATAGGAAGGCAAAAAATAATTGAGCTGCACAACAGTTATAAGAAATGGTTTTGTCACCAGTTGCCATGCTAACAAGCAGTTTGGGGATACAGACTGTTGTATAAAAAATTTCCAAGAAGGAAAAATTTCGAAGAAAGAAGTACATGGGAGTCTTGAGATTGGAATCCAGTAGAGTGAGGGTAATAATAGTCAGGTTGCCTGAAATGCTTAGCAAGTAGGTGAAAATCAAGAAGATAAACAGGACAATCTTCCACCTGGGGTCCTCTGTCAATCCTACTAAGATAAACACTGTCACTTTTGTATGGTTTTCCATTGCTACTTCTTGATCTCCTGCTCCAGTAAAATGTTGAGAAAGATATTATCCAAATGGTAAATTGTAAAGGTAACTATATTAGAATACTAAAATTGCCAAGCGTCATACATAATGGGAAAATTTTTAAAATTTATATTTTCTAAGATGACCTCCAGCAAAATCAATTACTATTCATGCTTTGGGAAGAGTATTTTCAGTGTTTCAAGTGTGGAAAAACAAAAACATTATTTTATATATGAACTTTATTTTGTGGTTTTTTTACATTTATGGTGATGAAATAAAGAATCTGAATATGAATATAAAATAGATTTCTACTTTTTCAGTATGTAAGAGCTGAAATATCATGTTTGTCCTTAGTTAACTAATTACATTTTACATATTATACTTTAAGTAGCTGATTATGAGTGTAAGAAAAAAGATGGTATATAAATGTTCTTCTAACACATTCAGTCTTTACTAATTTTTTGTTTAAAAAAGTCAGTGTTTTCTTCTGATCTCTTTTTCTTCAAGGTTTTTTTGCCACTTTTCTCTTTTATCATCTATTACAATGGTAAATCTTTCAGACTACAAAATAAGCCTGCTTTAAATAGAATTAAGGGTTGTGGTGTTTCTGCTCACTATGTTCTGAAAGTAGAAAGTGGATTAAAGGAAAAAGTCAAGGTAAATTGACCAAAAAATCAGAGAGAAGTAAAAGAAGTAGGGGAGAATAAAAGAAGTACAAAAAATTAGTAAAGGAGTAAAACTGAAAGGGAACACGACAATGGAAAACTTACCATTTAGAGTGATTTTTTTTTCAGATATAAAAGCGACAGTTGCCTCTTTTTCTCTTTACCAATGTATAGACTGAGTTACACAGGAACTACAGTTTATATCTTCCTAGGAAAAAGCAGAGGAGAAAGTTTCTGTGACCTACTTGACAAGTGTTTAGCTACTTTGAGTTTATACCTACTGCCACAAAATAATACAATCAGTCAAAAGCTAAACCAACCCAAATGGAATTGCCTGTGTGTCTGAAAATTTATGACTCATTAAATGAAATCCCATGGAAGTCCTTAGTATAAACAATTTCATCCCATGAGAGAAATTTTCTTCTTTGATGACTTCATCAACAGTTATCCACTTTGATGACTTAATTATCCATAGCTGGTGTTTTTAAACAAATTTTAGAGATGGGTCTATGGAGGATACATTGATATACACTGAAAAATCAAAGAAATTTAAAGCAACATACTTGAATATTGTGGCTTGCAGATATATTTCAGAGGTCAAATGCATGTTTGAGTATAGTAAGTGGAGCTCTTTCTAACTAAACGTTATGGGAGACTAGGAAAATGTTTGCTGATGTTTTTGTATTGCTATTCTTGATTTCTTTCCGTAGTTGGGGATTGAGCACTGTAATTTTTGTGTGGTAGGCAAATGTTCTACCAAGGAGTTATAACTTAGCTCAGAATAAAGGTGTTTTTATAGTGATTAGGACAATTGGGGCAAATTTGTAAGGGAGGGTGTAAAAAAAGGAATCAGCCCTGGTTATTGTGAATTGTGATGTAATAATAATAAAGATATAATAATAATAAAGATAGAGTGTATTGAATTGCACCTACTCCTCTTTTCCTACTCTACAACTGTAAGTTATAGTGTGAATAGCATGTCTTTTATTTGTACTTAAATTAACAGTCAAAATTTGCCTCCCTGTTTTCAAAAATCACGAGCAGATTTTTTTGACACTTAACAAATGAGACAAGTTCAAGTCTTCCATCATTAAATAATATATAATAACATTAGATTAATCAGAACAATAAATTAACAACTTTTAGAGTTTTAAACGATTTTCAATAAAGTGTACAAATCAATGTGAAAAAATAAAATTTGTATGTTATTCTTAAAAGTATGCCATTACAGAGACATGCATAAATCTATGTATATATATAACTCTCTCATTGTATCTATCTACCTATTAACATGCAATATTCAGGCAAATGATTTTGTTTGTTGATATTCACTATCCTTAAATTCTTGCCTCAGAACAAAACACTCAGATTATTTCTCTTTTTCATTAATTGCACTAAAATGTGTAATATGTGTATAGATCTTAACAATGAGGACATTTTATAATTTAGATACAATTGGCAGCTGAAACTATTTGAATTTATCTTTTATTCTTCATTTGCAATATATTTTTTAGTTAATACAGAGCAGAACTAAATTTAATTAACTGTATATCCCATCAATTTATCATGGTTAGTTTACATTTACAATGCCTCTTATACAGTACAAAAATCTTTCCAAGGAATTAAGAACTGAAGATTATACTTTCCTGAAGATTTTAGTTTCCTTAGTATATCTGAACAACTAAAATGTAGATAGACTGTTTTCAATCTCCTTTAGACATACTTTAAGTAGTTTTCCTACAAAATATCATAGCACAGTAAGCCATCATGCACTCTTTCTAACTTCATTTGTTCATTTATTTATCAATCAATCAGTTCCTTCTGGAGTTTTTAAAAATGTTTTTATGATGTTTTTGCAATGAGCTAAGCACAATTCTATACACTAGACATATAGATGCACTCAGGATATGTGAATAAATGTGAAATTGAGAACACAAAGTGTTATGAAACAGGTTCTAAGCAGATCCTGAGGGCTTCCAGTTTTGAAACCAATATGCAAACATCCTGGAAGTCAAGAACAGATAAAAACAAGTAACTTGCCTTTTACCCATCAGAAAACTGAGAAGAAATGGCAAACCACCCTCCTGCTTCAAATGTGGAAAGATGAGTTCATTGAGAGAGATATTATCTCTTTACCTGGTGCAGCAGCTGCTGAAGTCACAGACTGGTCAAAATATTTCAGTGACAACGTGAATGAAGTGCTAGAGATTGAGTGTGGAGTAAATAAAATGAGAGTGAGAAACCATTTTGTGCATAGTGTTTACAGGGCATACTTTAATAGTTTTTCTTCTAGAATCCCACCCAGTTCTCAAGCTGAAAACCTGAATAATACTGCATCCTTCTATTCTCCAATGCAATGACAGTCCAGGGGATGAAACTTCACTGGATGATAAGGTATACATCATCCTAAGAAAGGATATTTCTTATACTCCATTCTCTAACTTCTTTGATTCACTTGAAAGTAGCGAAAATCTATTCTGCTGGAGAAATGTTTGTGAAGATTCCAACTGTAGGGTATTGGCTTTCTGAATACTGAAGTTTAATAATAATTTTAAAGAATGCTTTTCCTGCCCTATAACTTTACAACAGAATAGGACTCTAGAATAATAAATTAGTTACAGGGGAAAGAGTAACATGATGCTAGTTTTCTTTCAAGAGGCACACCTAAATAAACATGGATTCTGCAAGGGAACCATAAAAGAGAGTCCTAGAAGAATTTGAAAACCATAACATATAGCTTCAGAGAATATTAACTGGAGTTCAACTCCTAGACAGTTTACCATAAAGCCTGACCTTAAAGGTGTATTTACTTGTTTCTGTTACTTGATACGTCGTGTCCAGCTTTCAACAAAACATTACAGTGTATGCTAAAGACCAGGAAACACACAGCCCGAAGAAGCAAAACAAGCATCAAAACCAGAAATTTGAGATTATATAGATTTTAGAATTGGTTAATATGTTAGTAAGAAAGAATAAAAAGGAAATTCCAAAACATTTAAGAGAAATGAAGAATGCTTTTATTGTGTACATTAGTGGACAACATGTCGCCATGGACAGACTCATCATGCTGAATATTTTGTCAGTAGAAAAGTTTCAAGTTGAAATGGAAAGAAAAAAAAGAATGCAAAGAAACAACAAACATGACTATCCATGTATTACAAGATTTCAAAAAGTTTAGAACATGAAAGTTTGGAAAAACAAAACGAGAACAGAGAGAGTGAGAGTGAGAACAAGAGCAAGAGCGAGAGCAAGAGAGAGAGAGAGAGAGAAACATTTTTGAAGTAATAGATCTAAAGGATTTCCAGAATTCCAGTCAGATACCTATTAGTCACCTACAGAAATTGGAGAACATCAAACAGGACAAATGACCTTTGTCATTCCCTGCAAACAAAGCATAAAACACTGTTATTATGTGTGATACATTTATATTTCTTGTGATGGCAAAGGATAAGAACTGCAGTGAATTCTCTCCAGAAGTTATGCAAACAAGGAAAAAGTGGACCAAAATACAGTATACTCCTGCAAAGCTGAGGCTCAGAGTTCATGGCCTTGGTCATTCCTGGATTTTTCCTTAAAACCAAAATAATAATTGTTTGGCAATACCCATGGTCTCAAGAAAATGGCAAATATCCTCCACAATTGTTTCATTGGTGGGAGGTTTGCAACTAGCCAATCTAAAAGCATTATTTAGTTCTCCTTGCTGCTGATTGACTGCTGCCCTGTAACCCATCTCTGTCAGATGCATTAGCGTTTCCACATCGTAACAGGCTGACCTACCGTGTAACTATATCCAGTGTTCTTGGTTTTGCTCTTAAAGTCCTAAGATCTCTAAGATGCCACCAAATTTCCCCATACCTTCTAAGGCTTGTGCCAATAAACCTAAGCTCCAGAAGAAGTTTAAAACAGTACCAAATAAGTGTGAACTATTGTGCAGAATTTTAAATAATTACATTATTACAGTGTACAGTGTTTTATTAGATTAAATTACATAACTGCGCAACATATAACATATTGAGGGTTTAAACTATAAAAATAGGTATTTACAGGCATTTTCTGATCATGCATGAATTAATAGTTTTTCATGATTCCTGGGTGCTCTAGCAGTGTAATCTCTGTAAGTTTTCAGGATCCACTCTATTTAAAATTTGCACAAAAACTCTATCAATTTATTATTCCCTGTCAAAGCAATTGTCTTTCAAAAATGAAAAAGTATAAACTATTTCTTAGGAAGACTTAATAAAACAGAAAATTCATTGTCAACAGACTTACCTCTCAAGAAACATTAAAATATTTCTTTTGGAAAAAGGAATACGGTTCATATCACAAACTAAAGTCTAGATCTGGAGAAAGAATATGTTATAGTGTGGTTGGATGGCCCCTACTTAAGCCTCATGTAATCATGGATGGGGCTGAGTCTGGCATTCATGATTGGTTTGTTGTCTAGTGCTGGGACTGGTGATATGAGTGTTGTACCCACCCAGGGGTGGAATGGACATACAGTGAAAATACAGGAAGTAGGCATTTTTCTCTCTTACTGGTTCTCACCTTGCTGTTTTGTGGCCATCATGAATGGCTGCCCAATCTGCCACCCCACACTGCCTTAAAGTCAGCTGAGTATGGACTGAAACCTCCTAGAACTGTAAGAAATAAACCTTTCCTTCCCTTATTTTGGGCAACAAGTGTTTTGTCTCAACAACAAGTGAAAAGTAACTAAGAGAGAATTTGGTATCAATGGAGTGGGGTCGTTGCTGTAACAATTCCTGACCATGTAGTTCAGGAGCCTTTGGAAATGACTTATGGAAAGAGTTTGGAAAGGTTCAGAGATGTCACCTGAAAGAGTGGCAGTGGAATAGTTGCTGTTCAGTATGGGAGATTCTGGTCAGAGCTCAGAAGACCAGAAGGCTGATATAAAGTCTGCTAGTAAAGACCAGGCCTGGGAGGTTTCTGTTGGGAAAAAGGACTGCATTGGTTGTTGGGCTCCACATGATGTGTGTTACAGCTTGACAGAAGGTTTGTCTGCATTTTGCTCATGTCCAGAGGCTTTACCTGAGACTGAGATTAAGGGCAATGTACTGATTAATCTGGCAAAGGAAATTTCAAGTCAGTCGAATGTTGAGGCAGTTTAGTGGCTATTGTTGGGGGCTTTTAGCCAGATTTGTATTGCAAATCAAGAGCAAAAAGCCCAGCAGGATGATTTAAAACATTGTGAGTTTGGCCAGAAAGCTGTGGACTATAGAGATAGAGCTGAGACCTTGATTGCTGAGAGGAAACAAAGAATTGAAAAAGATGGCCTGGGGTCATTCCAAGAGCCAGTGGGCCTCCATCCTTTGCAGCCTCAAACTGGCAAATGGGAAAGAGTTTGCTTGGAGGAGAAAGCCACAGAGTGCTGTGTTCCAGAGTGGTGATGGAGGACACAAGAGTTTCCAAAATAGTGACAACCACACCAGATTCCAGAATGGTGGCAGCATAGAGAGTCTGTTCTTCACAATCAGGTTCAGAGTTCAGTGATCTGGGCACTTGACCCCTACAGCCAAGAGACAGGGAAGCCTGACTACTGCTCCAGCTGGCAGCAGATATTGGCGGCATCCACATGGCACTGGTTTCAGGTACAAGGCAAATGCACAAATTCTGAGGTTAAGGCAGCTTCCAACTTGACTTCAGAGGGCAATATATGAATCTGCAAATGTGAAACCAAAAGTCCAGTGGAGAACCCAGTAGTTTAAAAAAGCCAGGAACATGGATTATCCAAGGAAAGCTGCAAAAACTGGGCAGAGTGGGCTTAAGAGTGAAGCCATGGGAAACAGCTCCTGGAAGTGTTGCAGGGGTGAAATCACTCAAGCCTTTTGGACCTTGCGACCAGATTGCTTCAGATGCTGAGCAGAGAACTCCAGGACTTAATGTTTGTCCTGCTGGATTTTGGATTTGCTATGGTTCCAATGCTTTGTATTCTCCTATTTGGAGCATTTAGAATGGTGATCTTTATCTTGCACCTTTACATGTTGGAAGTGCTTAACCTTGTTTTCATTTGTACAGGGTGTTACAGTTAAGAGTTTGCCATAGATCTCAGAGGACATTTGGGACTTGGACTTTTCAGCAATGCTGCAACTGTTAGGACTTTGGCAACTCTTGGAGATGGACTAAATGTCTTTCATATAAAGGATGTAAATGAGTCTTTGGGGGGTCAGGGGTGGAATGTTATAGTGTGCTTGAATGGCCCCCACTTAAGCCTCATGTAACCGTGGATGGGGCTGAGTCTGACATTTATAATTGGTTTGTTGTCTAGCACTGGGATTGGTGATATGAGTGTTGCACCTACCAAGGGGTGGAACCGACATACAGTGTAAGGGCAGGAAGAAGGCATCTTTCTCCTCTGTTGGTTTGCACCTTGCTGTTTTGCAACTGCCATGAATGACTGACCATCCCACTCTGTCATGCTGCCTTGGAGCCAGCTGAATATGGACTGAAACTTCCAAAAACTGAAGGAATTAACCCTTCCTTCCATCATTTTGGGCATCAGGTGTTTTGTCTCAACAATGAGTGAAAAGTAACTAAGACAGAATAAATGAATAAGTGAGTTAAACTGAATTTTCCCCTAAGCTGACATTTTTATAAATAACAATAACTCTTCATTACTATTTATTCAAGTCTCTTGCTGTTTATTTGCATGTTTCTATCTTTAATGAATAGCAATATGATGAGATACCAAGTAGATTATCTCCTAATATCCATTTATTCCCTTTCCCCCCTATTTTTCATTATTTTCTTCTTCCTCTTTGTTTCTAATATTCTTTTCCCACTTTTGATTTTGTTATCTTCTATTTCTTTAATATACAATTATTTTTCATTTATTAAGTTTATTGGTACAATTTAGATATCCATAAGGATCATATTCATCATAGGGAATTTGTATATATCTTGATTCCTCTTTTTTTCCCAATTCCCTTCAACCCTTCTTCCCTTTCTTACTTACAAAGCTTAATTTCCAAATTTTCCTTCTTTTATCATTTTTTTCTTGTCCTTTCCATCATTTCCACTCCCCCCCCCAGTTCTTCTTTCCTTTTGAGCAATATCTTGCCATTTCACAATATCTATTGTACATTTTGTTCCTTATTTACTGTTTCAGTTTCTCATATCAGGGAGATAAATGTGGTAGTTACAAGTGTGAGTCCAATTCATTTCACTTGAGTATGCTTTCAAGGTGCATCCATTTATCTAGAAATGTCTCAAGTTTACCCTTCTTTATGACTGAGTGGTACTTCATTGTATGAAAATAAATCTTTGTTACCCATTCTTTGGCTGATCCGCTATTGGCCCACTCTGGTGGCCCTTGGGAGATTTTTGAGGTTATAGTCCTAACATTAAAGAACATACATGTGCAAGACATCAGAATCAACAGCAAGCAGCATGGAACAGAGCAGAGTGCACGAGCACAAAAACCAGAGTTCAAGAGCCACCTAGGTCTTTATTTTATAATTCTTATCCAGGTTGTTATCTCATATTTATATCCTTACTTAGTGCCATAACCAGCACTTAGGTGTTTACCTGTGCTGTCATGGTTACATAATTATCCTACAGTGCACCTGCACTAGACAAGCAGGGTCATGTCCTCAGGTGTCCTTATATGCCCATGAGCTTAGAAGTTGTCTGAGTACTTCCAAATATCTCACTCCCGAAAGATCACAAGTATATAAATGTAAAGTTCTATATGCTAGTGTGACCCTGCCTCAAAAAAAAAATAGGGCCAGGAATTTGGCTAAGTGGCTTCAGCGCCTGCTTGGCATACGTGAGGTTGTGGGTTTGATACCTGGTACAAACAGCAACAACAAAAAATTCTATATGTAACAAAACAAAAGCACCTCCTTGTATTGTAGTCAACAAATCAAGAACCATGTGGTTTTGCAAAATCACTTTTTGCATTTGAACAGTTTCATCAATAAGCAAAACAAATACTGGTGTGTAACGTTCAAGGCTTGGGCCATATGTTGAGCAAGGGCCTCAACCTGGAGGGCGAAGTTTATGGTCCTTGTCCCTGGTCAAATGCTAGTCCTAGCAGCATCCCATATGCAGCAGCCAATATTTTTGGTCAGACACTATTCCTACCAGTCAAGCATTCCAGGGCCTGTTCAAGGCATCTATTAAGTCATTTCCTGGTGAGAGAAGGGGCTTATTCCTACATGGTCAGCTTTTTGGCCATGGTCTCATATGTCTCATCATAGGTCGCCACCACACAAGGGACAGTTCTCTATCTGTCACTCTGCCCAAACCAGCAGTCTGAGTGTCAGCCCCCTAAGGATGACCCAACTGTCCATGTACACATGTAGGGGGCCTTCTTCATGTATCATAAACAACCACGTTGCCAGCAACTCTGTCCATTGGCCTGATCTGCCTGTTCTGGTTTCACACCAGAGTACTTCCATAGTGGGCTGGGCAGTGACTGCTGTCCATTGAGAGAGTGTGCCATGGATAGACCCATCGATATATGAGGCAACAGCTGGAGGTCCCTCTTTCCATTTTGTATAAGGATTGAGGTCGTTTCCTGTAGTTCATCTTCCCAGGTGGGTTCCTAGACCATGCATGTCACAGGTCCCCAAAACCATTGCCAGTTCATCTACTAACAGGCTACCTGAGAAAATGGCCCAGTGTTGGAGGTATACCCCGCAATGCATGAGAGTGGGGGTCTGTGTCACTCCACTCCTGGATAGGCTGTCAACATCTGCACCTAACCCTCTATAGGGTATTTTATCTGTGTTTCCACCATCTGTTGTGCTGTGATGCTTTTGCAGACATACATGGCAGCATAAACTGTGCTGTTTCTCAGTCAGGGACTACCAGCTCTCGCCTCCCTTTCACAACTGTGACCAGAACACAACTGGTTGCTTACATTTCCCATTTTTGCCATAAGCCTCAACCAAATCTATCATCATCCATACTGACAGTTAGGTACCATGACCTACCACCTAATCAGGGTAAGGAGGCCAGTGTCATTTCTTCCAGCTTCACAGAGCTGCTTTCATCTTTTGGCCCTAGCCCACTGGCTGGTATTGCTGCTCAGGGTGTAACGTCCTCCATAGAGGTCAGCAACACATTCAAGGATGCTGTCTAACTTATCTGTGGCTAAGCCGGCAGTCAGCAGTTCCATCCAGACGTGGCACTGACTGACCTTCAGGGACCCCACAGCCTGTCCTTGGTTAGACAGTTCCACTTGCCTGGGGCCCTTCTACCTTTTTTCCTTTGTTGCTACTGTTTTTTTTTTTTTTTTTTTTTTTTTTTTTTACAGAATTCACTTTATCTTGATTCTTCAATTCCATATCTCCCAGTCTGGCCAAGACTTCCACAACATTATGGATAGGGAGATCTCTAAAGGGGGCTAGAAGAGTGGTCACTGACCCAAACATGCCAGCTGGCCTGCTTGCCAGAACCATGTCCTTCATGTGTGCCATCAGCAGTTCCTCATCTGGGCTACAGTACTGCAGGGCAAATATCATCTGCCACATGCCCATTTCATGTAGCACAATTATCAAGTCTAGGTAGTTTATCCATTTAGTGACTTGCTCTGGCAGGTCACCTGGATTCTCCCAAACCAGGCAATTCACTGCCATCAATCAGTTTATCACAGTGATTACCTGCTTCTGAGGCTCTCTTCTGCACATTCTGCAGAAATCATCCCATAGAGAGGATACTGGCTATGCTGGCTATTTGGGACTTCTCCTGTGAGATCTATCTTTGGTTTGAGGATCATCCTGCATGAAAATTTGATTTCAGGGTCAACTGTTACAGATAGCCTTGGTACCAATCATTGGGCTTTCAGGACACTGACTCCAAGGTGGACTTTTTTGCAGATTAAATTTACTGATTAATCTAATAAGAAGAAGCCGGGCGTGGTGGCGCACGCCTTTAATCCCAGCACTCGGGAGGCTGAGGTAGGCGGAGCGTTGTGAGTTCGAGGCCGGCTTGGGCTACAACGCGAGCACAAGGCCGGCCTGAGCTACATAGTGCGACCCTGCCTTAAAAAAGCTAGGGCCGGGAGTTTGGCTCAGTGCCTTAAGCGCCTGCTCTGGCAGGCGCGAGGTTGTGAGTTCAATCCCCGGTGCCGCAAAAAAAAAAAAAAAAAAAAAAAAAATCTAATAAGAAGAGTGGTGTATTCATGATGTCTGGGCAGAGGGAGAAATTAAACACTTGAATCATCACAATAAAAGTCTTGACAAACCCTCCTTTAGAATTGTTCCAAATTGGGGAAAAGTTATTCAGACATTTGTTCCCTTATGTGGTCCCTGTACTAGGTGTGTGTTACCTGTGAGAGGGGTGTACCTTGAATGAGTTGGAGTTCCTCAGATAAGAGTGATTTTAAGGGAAAGGGGCTTGGTTGTGTGCTATCAACCAATACTTATTGTGCCTTAAGGAATGAATGCTAGTACAGAAGTATGAATGTGCATTTATGTGGTGTGTGTGTGTGTGTGGGTAAGGTAAACTACTCAAATATCCTGGGGTCACCCAAAGATTTTAAGTTTGTAAAACAATTTGAAAACTGAGGGAGAGAAAAGTGACAAATTTAATAGTTTTTTTTTTTTTTTTTTTGGTACCAGGGATCGAACTCACAACCTCGCGCCTGCCAGACAGGCACTGAGGCCACTGAGCTAAACCCCCAGCTAAAAGTGACAAATTTAATAAACAATTTAAGGTTTTGTATATACAAATTAATTCTTACATATTATGCATTGATTCAACAAAAATTTATTAATAGTATACTACACAAACAGTATATTTAACAGTGATTGTTTTCATATGTCTCTGATTTAGTGCTTTTTCTATTCTTTTATGATTTTCCTTTTGTATCAAAAATCATAATGCATACCTTCTTGTTCTCTTTTGCCCTTACACTTCCAAGCCTAGAAAAGACTTATTCAAAAATCAAAGGTTAACTCAAATGTTGCCTTCTGGGTGAAAACTCTTCTAATTCATTGAGATTATTAGTAACTCCATTTTTTATTTTAAAGAGAATAAAAACCAAACAAAATAAAATGGAATAAAGCCAATCAAAACAAAACAGCAAAAGTGATACAGTACTTCAAAATGAGGTAATAGGAAATCAACAATGGCTACCATAATGTCTCTTGCTATCTTCCAAATAGCTTCCCATACCCTCAGACATAAAGAAATCTAACAAAACAGAACAGAATAAAACCAATCAAAACAAAACAACGATGCAGGACTTCAAAACAAGATAATAGGAAATTAACAATGGCTGCTACAATTTATCTTATCTTAGAAATAGCTCCCCATGCCATGAGATAGTAAAATCAAAGAAACAAACAAACAAAAAACCATAATAAAACCAAACCAAACAAAACAATGAAAATGATATAGGACTTTAAAACAAGAACAATGGCTCCCACCTTCAGAAAGATTTACCCCATAGATGTTACATTTCATATTGTTATCCTCTAAATAGATGCTTACGCTACTAGCTTTAGGCTTGCAAAGTGAATGAAACAATACAGGTACTAAAGTTTTTTTTCCACTTCAGTGGCTATCATGTCAGCCTGTGTTTCTCCAAATCAGCCAGTTGTTTACTACTGTTGGGGGGTGGGCTGGGCACTTGTTGTCTCCCAGCATGCACTGGCTGGCTCACAGGAAGGGGTTAGCTTCTTCTTGGTTCTCTTCCTGGTATGCATGGCTTCCACTGGCTCACCAGTCCATTTTTTTTTTTTTACATATATCCTCCAGTATCAGATTTTCTCTGGACTAGTAACCAAATTGAGTTTCACCTTCTTAGTTAATGTTTGCCCTATTTAATGAGCAGTATAATGACTCCCAGTTCATCAAGTCAAAATAGACACCATATTTATTATTACTTTTGCATTTCTTATTCATCATTGGTCATATATATATATATATATATACATATATATATACATATATATATATATAATCTTAAAAAATATATATATATACATATCTTAAAGAAGTTAAAAATCTGTTTCTTTGTTTCTTCTCCTCTACTACCGTCATCCCAATGAAGGTATGATTCTCTCCCTAGACTGGTGTGTCTTAAACTCCCAATTGATTTTCTTGCTCTTTTCCTTCTGTTCTACATTATCCTAGACAGAAACATGTTTTCACTAGGCTGAGATAATGCTCTGTATAAATTCTTATAGAATCCTGCAGACTGCACTGAAACCCCAAATATTAAAATTTCAACTTCCAAATAATTCCTCTCTCATTGTCCTTTAGGAAACACTACTTTTCTTTTTGTGACTTCTTGGAAATGACAAGATTTCCCTTTCTTTGAAGATTTTGCACCAACTATCTCTTCTTCTAAAATAAAATCTTCCTCTTCTCTAATGACCAATTCTGTCATTTGAACAAAATGATGACTACTAAAAGAATAATAACCATAATAATTATTATTGTCAATTGTTACAATAAATCTTTTGTCTTTTCTGTTTACTTTAATAAAAATCTCACTGAGTGTCACAAAGTTTTCTTTAATTTCTCTTATTCTATCCTCTCTTCCTGAGATTGGTAGTGAAATGACCAATGTGATCAAAACTCATATACTTTCTTCTTTCCTTCTCAAATATCTCCTTAAATAAAAATAAAGGGATAAAATTTATAAGCCACCAACTAAAAGACAGGTGTAAAAAAGAATAGAAAATTGAAAGCTAGAAGAAAGGTTGTAATAGAATTGTCAGAACAAAGAAAGTAGAAAATTGAACTGGTAATAATGGAGCAAACAAGCAGCCAATCAATGTCAAAGCACACAGAAGGTAAAGGATGTCAAGCTGCAAGTAAGATTATGTATGGCTGATGAGGGTTTGAAAGAAAGTTGATAAATTAATGAATCCATTTGACTGCTTCTTATTTGGGAAACAATTCCTTATCTTCTTAGAAATTATACTTTTTCTATCTCAGTATAATATTGGAGAGATTTTAGTATTACACAGAGTAAGTAGATCATCATTTAGAAATGTTATAAAGGAGGACAAACCTCGCTGCAAAGTAGGGAATTAAATAATGTGTATTTCGTGCATGTTTGACGTCACATATCAGTTCACCACTGAGATCCATAACATTAACTGGCATTAGTCTTTTACTTACAAGGCAGAAAAAGTGATCATTTCTTTTTGCAAAAGTTTAGTGATTTAAGATTAAATACTGTAGAGCAGTTGAATAACCCTAAAATACCACACAGAATCTGAAAATCACTTTGGATTTCATGAAGATCTCCAAAAACAATTTCCTTCTTCACGTTTAGATAAAAACTGGCATTGAAGAAAACTAGTTACCCAGAAATAAGATCAAATTAAGTAAGCAAAGAAAAGGAATTTAAGAGACATCACTGTAGTACAACGGTATCTTCAGAGATACAATAACTAACATGACTTGTGTGAGATGATAGGAAGGGGGCATGAAAAGAACATAGAGTAAATAAGACAAGTTTTGAATTTTTTTGCTTTTATTAGCTATAAATTCTTATAAGTAGTTTGAACATAAATATATCACATTGTAGAATAATAAAAAATGCTTAAAGAATGTTAATAAATAGAATCTTCCATAGATTCAATATTTAAAAACTAAAATCTTTAGCATCAGTAAACAGAAAATAGAACATAATACTTTCAAAATAACTCAAGAAAATTTGAAGTTAGTTAAATTTAATATTAACTAGGACTATAATCCTGTACCTACTAAGAAAATGTGATGACAAAATGAAATAAAATGCTAATTGGGATTGAAGTTGTAAAACTGTCTTTTTTTCATAGATGACTTAAATGTTTACATAAAAAGTCCAAGATAATCAGCCACCACCAGAATAACAGAATCCCTCCTGGAACTAATAAATAGTGTTATCAAGTTTGCAGAATAAAAAGTTAATATATAAAAGTGAATCATTTTCTTATATAACAGCAGCAATAAATTGATGTTTGAAATTAAACACAAAACTACTTAGGTTAACATTAGTAACACCAACAATGAAATATTTTGGCCTACACATTACAAAACAGGCATAAAATATGCATGGATAAAATTATAGAACTGTAGAAAGAATTGAAGGTAAAACTAAATAAGTGAAATAATATTCCATATTCATGAATGAGACTATTGTAAACACATTGATCCTCCCCAGTTTATGCCCAGACTCACTAAATTCCTAATAAAAATCCCAGCAAGCTATTTCATAAATATTGAAGAACTGTTACTAAAGTTGACATGGAGATGCAGTTTACATACAGATGCAAATGATCAGAAGTAACAAAACACTGAAGAAAAATTAAGTTGGAATTCTACTACTGTATATCGAGTTAAACTTGTTTTACCCAATCTTATTCTGCATCAATTCTCATGCCTAACTTTCCCAACCTGTCGTGTTGCCTTAGTGATTTTAAGGAATAAAAAGTCTTTCACTGAACTATTTCACTTCCCAAAACATTCCCCAAATACTTGATTATAGAAACAGAAAATTTTGACAAATCAAAAATCATTTGAATGAACTCCAAATAAATAATTGACTTATATAAAATATTTCAAGTATACAAATGTGAAAGTCTCCTAAGTGTTGAGTTATGCAGATGACTTTATTAGTACATTCAACCTGCAAGAGTAAGCAACTTTGTAATATCTACTTGAGAAACTATTCTATTAATATTTATGATAATTCATGTGTACACACAAGGAAAGTAAAAAAAGATAGTCTAGTGGTGAAGAATTCTTTCAGTGTTTGGAAATGACTATTTTTCCTTCATTTCTGAAGAAAAGATTTACTGGGTTGAGGGAGAGCCTTACACTCAGTTGGCCATATTTTTTTCTTTCAGGACTTTGAATATTTTATCTCATTCTCTTTTGAAGTGTAAAATTTCTAGGATACATCAGCTGTTAGTCTAATGGAGATTTCCTTACATATTACCTGACACAATTTCAATCTTAGGAATTCTCCTTTTGTTTCGGACTATTGGCTGTTTTGACTGTAATATGTTTCAGAGGTACTTTTTGGATGAGTCTATTTGTGGTCTTGTGAGTTTCCTAAATCTGGATGTATGCCACATCTCTTTTAAGATTCGATGATTTTTCAGCCATTATTTCATTAAATTGTTTTCTAATCCTTTTCTATCTCTTCCTTGTGAAACTCACATAATGTATGATGTTGCATATGTCTTATCTGATTCTTTTCTCCTTGCTTTTTTCTTTCTGAGGCTTGTCATGCCTAGAAATTCTCTCTTCTGTTTAATCTTGTATGTTGATGAGACCTTCAGTTGGTTTTTCATTGGTTTTAAAATTTGATCTAATTTTTCACTGAGAAGAATTTTGTTTGGTTCTTTCTTATCATTTCTCTCTTTGTTGATTATCTGATTTATATAATAAATTGTTTTCACTTTATTAAATTATCTATTTGTACTTTCTTGAATGCTGCTGAATTTCCTTAGGATCATTATTTTGAATTGTTTTTCAGAAACTTGACAAGTTTCCCTCACATTGCAGTCTAGTTCTTAAGAATTATTGTGCTTCTGTGGAGGTAACATGGTTCATTACTTCTAAATGCTCTCATCTGGTGTAACTGATACCTCTTCAAATTTTATAGATTAGACTTTATAAGAAAAGACATTTTCATTTAGATGGAATGTAGTGTGTCAGATGGATACATGCTTTGCTTTTAAGTGATGACAGATGTGTAGCCTCTGTGTGATTACTTCAGCTGCAGTTACCAACAGTAGTGCCTTATGAGTGTTTGAATATCCTAGAGCACAGATGTTCATGGATGGTAGTAGTGTAACTTTGCATTTGACATGGGATTTTAAAATGTGCATGTCAGGATCTGTGAAGTCAAGTACTGATGGTGCTGGGGCTTTTGACAGCAGCATCTGAGGTCCTAGAGCACCAGAACCTGAAGAAGCCTGTCCACAGGCTTCTCATGGTAATTATTAGTGGCACTAGTTTGTTGCAGTGGCATTTGGAGTCTTATAACTGAAAGGTGCAGAAGGAATGAAGTCTAGATCCCTTAAGGTAAGCATTAGTGTCACTGAGGATTATTTTATTATGAGAATATTTTAAAAAATAGCAGGGTTTATGTATTGTTCCATGACAGTAAGTACTTTAGAATAGCTACCAGGGTTAATGACATAAAGAAGTAAGAATTTTTGATGAAACATTTTCAGTTTATCCTTGGAACTTTGAGACTGTTTGTATTAGAAAAATATAAGTTGAAATGTTCTGTAATAAGCTAGCAAAACTAAAAAGTTTCCTCTTAATTCACTGTAATTATTATAATGTTTCATTGTCAACTATGCAAAATGAATATAAGCAACACAGTTGACAATTAAAAGTGTTATAGAAATTAAAGGGAAGTGTCATAATCCTTATTTCCTCAGTAAACTAAATGGCTGCAGTATAGTAGTATAGTAATTTTAAGCCATTTTGTTTTTTTGAAAAAACAAATTTCCATTGGATTTACTTACTTCCAAATTAAGTAAGACAAATCTCTGAATTCTCCCAAGAGAAACTGTGGGATAAAAAGTATTTGATTTGTCTTCACTGACATATTTACTAATTAATATGTACTGCTCTATATGGGAAGGGAATATTTGTAATACTAGGGAGATAAATCAAGTAAAAATGGTGCACTCCTTAACCACATATCAGGCCTTGGTTTTGTTTTCTAAAAGTTTACATGGTAGGTTTATATTATATCAAACAGGAAGCCATAGAAATCTTCCTGTCTAAAGATGACTTGCAAAACTTTGGTGGAGTTATTTGTCATTATCCGTTGTAAAATGAGTAACACACACACATGCGCATGTATACATTTGCACCCACACAGAGAGACTGATCTTTTCTGTGTTGTTCAGCTTCTTATGAAGAAATTCCTAATATTGAATTGTACAATTCATTCACTACCACCTTGAATATGATGATTGATGTCAATTGCTTTAGTGCTGAATTTTTATGTTGTTACAATTTTGGATTTCTTCTGGGAAAACATCAGTAATTCTTTTCCTGCAGATATATTAGTTCACCTGCTAACTGATAAGTACAGTGTTAAAGGTAGAATTGAAAGTCAAATAGACACAGACCCACAGCTCAAAAGATTGTATTGTGATAATTCTCATTTAATAAAATTCACTTTGAAGAAAAAGCAGTGAAGAATTGTCAGTCAGTGAAGCTGTTCAGTGTCTCATGAAGAAAAGGTGAACTGTGATTTCACATTAGTTCAGAGTTTGATTTACAGAGTTGAGTGAGATTAATCCAGAGGATATCAGCACATTAGATATTGCAAACACAAATAAAATACATCTAAGTTTGGAATGCAGACACTAAACATGGTTGAACACTAAAGGTGTGCAAAATACCATTTAAACTTGCAATTTAAACTTGAAGATGGATGTTTTTAATAACCTGACTATTCTTCTCTAGTCACCTAAAAGTTACTGTACCAGTGAAATCATTCGGAGAATTAAAAAGAATACTTAGAATATGTTTTTTAAACTGAGATTTAAAAAAATCTCAGTCACTCTTCAGGTACTTTCATGCAGGCTTTGTAAATTTACATCGAGCAGTGATTTTATGAGAATAGTGTGCATCTTTTAAAAGTACGGTAATAATTTCATCTTCTTGTGACAACGTTTCCATCTCTTTAACAGAAAAAGTAACCAATTCAACATACAAGTGTATACAATTCATCTTTTAATACATTTGTTGTAAATAATAATTTCTATCCAAAATTCTGGTGAGACATAAATATAGAAGAAACTGCACATGTGGTACAAATGCCTGTTAGGTTCATCCAGTTGCATGATCACATGCAAGCTAATCATCATTTCATTCATTTTTGGCAAGACTGTGAAACTTATGAAAACAAATAACTGCCTTTTACCTCAGATCAAAAGAACTTGGGTTGCATGTGAGTTCTGTGGACAATTCTAAGTAACCCACTTCTAATCATATCCCCATATCATTTTTTATTAACATGATCCTTCGATTTAAAAACAAGATTGGAATACAGATACAGGTGAATTTTAAGCAGAGAAACCTAATAGTTTTTGTTGTTTTGTTTGTATTGGTAGGTTTTTTTTGGTCAATCTTTTTTATAAAAAACACACCAGAAAAAATAGTTATTTATTTTCCTGAGAGATCTTTTTGGGGAAGTTTAGCAAAGTGCCACAAATCCTACATGCTGCAATGTGTCAGGGGTCCCTGCTGTTACGTAATTCATATTTTCTTCTTCTGTATGTTCTTAGTGTGGTGCCTTCATCAGAGTGGGGCTTACATGGTGACTTAGCTCTGTTCCAGAAAACATAAGGCAGAGCTTCTTTTTGAGGCAGCATGAGATGCACAAAAGGCATTATTTTTCTGCTAAGTATTTTTAGAAGTGAAAGATAGTATATGCCACTCTAATATTTTAGTTGTATATGGGAAGTGTAGAACAGATATAAAGTAATTTTAACACAATAGCTTTAACACTGATCTCTGTACCACCATTGTGACTTCTCAATCTTTATTACAGTGAGATGACCTTTTGATGGTGCAGTAGAAAAATAATGTGTTCTTATTAAGGATATGAGTAATATTGAAAATTAGCAAGTTATTAATTTCTTGAGAACAATACATTAAAATTATATTATTTTGCAAATTATTTTAATCACTTTCATTGGAAATCTGGAGTTTTCCATATCATGCATATTTTTCATATTGTTAACAATTGAATCATAATTAATGAAGTAAATGTAACCTATGATTTTTATGCAGACTACAATGTATGCTGTACTGTGTCTACTGATATCAAAAACACCAGAATGAATACTGTTACTGAAGAAACTTAAAAATTAACAAACATTCATGAAGTTTAGTCGTATAGTGGTTCCCATTAGCTTCGAGTTTTGTGCACTGAAATTTGAAGTGATGTAACCGAAAGTAATGTATCTAAAGATACATTAAAAAATGAAAACCAAATTGCAGATATACATTTCTTTATCATTGTCATTTTGCACCACATTCCTCTTGAGACAAAATTGCATAATTGAGCTATAGAGAGTATATAATCCCCATGGTATACAGTAGTAACAAAAGTATGATGTATTCCATAATTATGTTATAATTTGGAATTGCTACAAGCTTAAAAAGTCCAAAGAAGAAAAGAAATATCAACTCACAGTTCTAGGTACATTCTCCTATACATAATTTCTTGTAAAATACATTAAGTTGAGGAAAGAAGATACTGATAAGTTTTGATTTCCTTGGATCTTGGTTGCCTGATCATTGGCTTTTTATTTTCATTTTTTAATTGTTTTGTTGGAGGCAAGATCTCACTATGTAGTACAGGATGGCGCTGTACTCACTTAGGTATCCCAAGCTGGCCTCAAATTCATGACGATTCTTCTGTCTCATCCTCCCAAGAGCTGGGATTACAGGCATGTGCTTGGGTAAAATTTAGATGATCAAGATGTAACACCTTCATATTTTACTTTGTACACTCAGGTTTTCTTTGATTCTTCATAATTATGTCTTCATATGACACTTCCATACAGTTTGCTGATATAGTTATAAGATTTACAAAATGAAAATAAAAAATTACCATACAAAATTAAAGATATTGCACTCTATATTTCTGTGAAAGTAGTATAACAACTTCAATTCAAGAAAGGAACATACATCAATTATATTTGGGTGATGATTTATAAAGATGTAACAGGAATCCAGGTGTTTAGGTTGTCATGTTAGACTGATTCTAACAAAGCCCCTTTGCTGACATTTGATACATTGTTGTGTTGGAGAATTGAATTCCTCGGTACTACCTACCTTCTCTGCTGTGTTCATAGATGTCTTAGTGCACTATGAATGGAAACCAGTGTCTTTGCACTACAATAACTTTTGTGGCTTTTTCTTCCCTAGCAGAGTTACAAGTTGTACTCTTCATTATTTTCTTAATGATGTACTTATTTACTGTTGGAGGAAACGTCATCATCATCTGTCTGATCTGGGTCACTCCTTCCCTGCACACTCCTATGTATTTTTTCCTGGCGAACCTCTCCTTTCTGGAGATGTGCTATATCACCAGTGTGGTCCCTCAGATGCTGGTGCACCTGTTGGTACAGAACAAAACCATAAGTCTGGGGGCCTGTGCAGCCCAGATGTACGAATTTTCAATCTTGGGGTTGACAGAATGCTGCCTGCTAGCAACAATGGCTTATGACTGATTTGCAGCTATTTGTCACCCACTGAGCTATACTCTCTTGATGAGCCCTCCTGTCTGTTTGAAATTATCTGCAGCAGCTTGGATCACTGGGATGGCAATGGAGGCAGCTCAGATCAGCTGGATCTTCAGCCTGCCCTTCTGTGGAACAGGAATGATTGAGCACTTCTTTTGTGACATCATGCCTATAGTGAAACTAGCTTGTGTTGATACTTCCAGATATGAGATGGTGCTTTTTTTTCTTTGATCTTATTACGAGTCCTTGTTTCTTCATTTTGTGCTCCTATATGTGCATCTTTGTGGCTGTCTTCAGGATCCCATCAGAAGCTGGCCAGAAAAAAGCTTTCTCCACATGTTCGTCTCATATCCTGGTTGTTTCTCTGTTCTGTGGCACATCTTTGTTCACTTATCTCCAACCCAAGAACTCACACACTCCAGACACAGACAAGGCCACTGCACTGATGTTCACAGTGATCACACCTGCTCTGAAGCCTGTCATTTACACCTTGAGAAACAAAGAAGTGAAGGAAGCCTTTTACAAAGTAATGCATAGGAACTCCCTTAGACAAATGGACTAATCGAGCTCTAGTCACTGAAAATTTTACTCCTGTGCAGAAAGGTTATGCAAGACTTTATGACCTTTCTACAGTATATATTGTTACTGATACTTTTATAGTCTAGGAACCAGAAGACACTTGGGTTTCTTTCCTCTTTTCAATGCATTAAGACAAAAGAGACTATGCAACGGGATAATCCAATTGTGTAATTATTCATTAACTCCCTTATATTTCCTGAATTTTCTGTATAGTAGCTATCATATTTTTCCTCTTCCAGTGGAAATATTATGAAACTCAGTGTATTTCATACAATTTTATGAGTACAACAAAATTTTTTTGAATAAGCAAGAAAAATGAATATCGATAAATATTTTTAGTATGAAATATGGGTTTGAATGTTTATGTTTTTTGGTGGATTATACTTCCTTAATTATTGTATTTTCCATACACTTTAATAATTACACATCTGCAATAGTCAGTAGTTTGTATGAATGATGCATTCTATGACTCAGTTTTCAATATTTGAATTGTAAACCCAGTGAGGATTATTATTTATGCAAAATTCAATTCTGTTCTTGGTTTTATTCATCTGTTTTTGTTTTCTTATACAAAATGTAATTTAGAGATCTTTCTTCCTTTGCAATGTTCATTCTTATTATCTCCGTTATGAACACTCCACAGGTGTATTGGGTTAAACATAATTTTTTTGGCACTGATCATATATTCCAGTTCATTAACAATATTATTTTTATTCATTGACTAATAAAGAAAAGGATTTCCATAAGGGATAAACTCAGTAATTTTTAAAAGAATGCTGTTTTTGTAACTTTAGAGAAGTGTAAGACATAGAATTTAATAATTCAGTCACATTCGACAAAACTCAGTTTATCTTTTTGTGATCTTATTTTTGTTTTTTATCTTTTTGAGACAGGGACTCTCTATGGAGTTCAGGTTGGCCTAGAACTCACTTTGTAGCCCAGGCTGGCCTCAAATTTGAAAAAATCCTCCTGCCTCAGCCTCCTAAGTGCTGGGATTACTGGTGTGCACCACCACGCCCGCCTTCTTTTTGTTATTTTAATGTTGATACCCAGCACACAAATCTGAATGAAAATGCAATTAATTTCATTGGAAGGGGTTCAGCAGTGGGAAAATGCTACAGGCAAGCAAATAAAACCAAGAAGTAGTCAGTGTTGATGTTAAGTGTCAGAAATTGCCACCCAATTTAACCTCGGGAAAATCATGTGAAACACATTTCAAAAATGTACTGTCTTCTAGGTTCAGGTAACTGCAGAATATGTACACCTGTTTTCATGAAGCATTGCAGAAAACTTAATCCAGAGAGTTTTAATGCAGACACCACTGCTCTGCTGACTGTTGCTGATATCTAGAAATGCCCTCAGGAAAACCAATTGCATTTTGGCAGCTGGAAAACGTGTCGCATTGAATCTTGAAATGGAAATAAGATTGAATGGATTTAGGAAGTGACAATGTCAGTAAAATTTACAAGTTTTCTGTACAGAAGTCATTTTGTATACTTATACTTGTTCTATTAAACAAGGATGAATTGGTGTGTGTGATAAGAATAGTGTTGTGTGTAGGACAATCATCACGCCTGCCTAATTCTTTTTCTCTCTTTTTATTTGTCTCTGGGCAGTATAAGAGCAATTCTGGTAGGGCAGAGGTAGATCTGTATATATCACACATATATTTTACTGGAAAAAAGATAAATCATGTCATAGCAATACTATCTTCATAAAATTCAACTTTCTATTCAACTCATGACTTTATATTTCCAAAATATTATCTTTTTTAGAGTAGCCATCACAAATACAAATGCAACATTTAAAAAAAACACTTCCTTTATAATAAACATAAATGAGATTTCAAAATTCTTGCATGAAATTCTATTCAAAGGACCTTTCACCTTTTACTGTGGTTTAAAATAATTCAATAATTGAAGGTGTGATTATTTTTGGTTAATTTTTATATGTTGTGGTGATTAAATGCTTCAATCAATGCTAAGAATCACCCAGATATTGAGTAGTCACACACAAAAATATTTGCTTTGACTTTGTTAACAAGCTTTGATGAAAGTCATTGTCATTTTAACTGTGTTGAGATATTCACTTGCAGTCTGAAATTGAGTTTTCTTTTTTTTTTTTTTTTGAAAGGAATAAAACAAAACAATGCAATGGAACAAAATAAAACACCAAGAATAATATTGAATTTCAAAAACAAGACAGAAAGAAATCCCCCATAGTTGCTATATTGCGTATTGTTTTCCTCTAATCAGATGCTCAGACTACCACCCCCGGGCCTGCAAAGTTAATCAATCAATGTAAGCATTAAATTATTTTTGCACCTCAGTTACTATCATCTCAACTTCTGTGTGTGGGAGCTCTTCTTGTTTCCCAGCTCATGTGCTAGCTGGCTCATGGGAAGGGAAGACTGACTTCTTCATTCTTCATTCTTTTGCTGCCCCATGGCTGTCACTTGCTTACTGGAAAGGCAGGCTGACTTCCTCTCAAATTGAGTTTTCTTAAAGAGTTTATTGTATTTCCAGAAATCATGGGTCTACTTTCCACCATAATGTATGCTTCTTCATATTGTATATTCTTATACTCAAGAAAAATTAATTAGTTAAAATATTATTGAGAAGTGAGCCTAAGTCTTCTGCAATTAGATACAATACATATTTTAGATCTGAAATCCTGAGAATTAGCTTTTGTTATTATTTTATTTTTTATTTAAGTATAATGTTCTTCAATGGCAAATTTCCCCAATATTCTGATCATCTGTTTTCAAGAAAATCAAATAATAAAATATTTTCGGTGAATGGTAAGTAAATAAGCTAAATTAAATAAGCAAGATTGACTCCGCACTCCAGAATGTCATTAAATTCATACCCATATTATTTACTAGTTACAGAAAAAGATTACAAATTTTTTTCTGTGTATATAAGCCTACATATACTTCCCAGCCTATGATACTGTTTGTTTTTCACTTTGTTTTAATTTTATAGAATATATAACAGAATAAAACAAGTCAAAACAAACCAGTGTAAGAGGTACAGGACTTCAAAACATTATGAAATCAACAGTAGTTACCATAAAGCCTTTTGATGTCTTCAAAATAGCTGCAGATAGCTTTAAACATAGTATAAAGCAAACAGGAAAGACTAGAATAGAAACAATAAAAACAAAACAATGATTGTGATGAAGAACTTCAAAACAAGCCAATAGAAAATCCAGAATTGCTGCCATAATATATCTTGCCAACCTTGAAATATCTTCTCCTGACATGAAATTTAACATAATCAAACAAAACAAAAGAGAATAAAACCCAACCCAACAAAACAATGGAAATACCCTAGGACCTCCAAACAAGATCGTAGGGAATCAACAATGGTTGTAACCCTCAGAAGGAGACTCCCCTAGATGCCACAGTGCTTTGTGATATCCTCTGAACCTATGATCAGACCACTGGCCCTAGACCTGTTAATTTAGTGAAACACCAAAACACCAAAGGCATCCAATTACATTTCACCTCAGTAGCTGTCATCACAGCCTGGGTTTTTCGGAATAAGCCGGTTGCTTTTGGAAGGGAATAGTACTTCTCGTTTGCCATCACACGTGCTTGAAGGGGCTGGGGTCTGTCTGTTCTCAGTCCGCCAGAGGCCTGTGCATCGCACCAGTTCCCAGACTGGGCTTGTTTGCTGCTGTGGCCATTGTTCTCTCTCCTCAGCCTATGATACTGCTACGTGAACATTTTCTCTTTTTTATTTTTAAATTGTGGTAGAATTTTTGCCCGTATTCCTGTTTTCTTACATGTTGAATGCACAGCACTTTTTTTTTTAATTAAAATTGTTCAAGTCAAATCACCATTCAGGTTTTAAGCTTAGGGAGAGTGAGAATCAGAAATGGAAATGTTAATAAAATAACAGCCAGAGAGCATCTATTTGAAGATTTTACTCTTAGAGAGTAAACATCAGTAGAATAAAAACTAAAAAATATATCCACTTCTTCTGACTGAACAACATGAATGTGTGCTCTTACCTGTTGGGAAGAAGGGAGAATTTCAGTTGCACATGGGGTTGACCTATATTTAAGGTGAGAGAAAGCTCAGAATAGTGTAAATGCCAAGGCTTTTTGGGGCCTCCTTGTATTGCAGCAGAACATTGTTTCTCTAAAACTGTCTCTTCCTCACTCTATAATACACACACACACACACACACACACACACACACACACACAGAGGCATATATAATGGACCAACAAGTGCAATTCATCATGGACTGTCTGATATCATATAGTTTTTCTTTTTCTTTTAAACACTTTGTGCTCTGTAAAACATGTTAGAGAACATTGCTGTTTACTTACTAAACTACTGGGAAACCCATGTTTTTGTTAGAAGCAATGTTTTTTAATATTCTCAGTCTCCAATGCCTGTGGAATTCTAGAATTATGATCAAAACCCATGAAAAGGAAAAAAAAAGGATTTTTACCAAACTCATGCCACATTTACTTTCTTTGACTTCAAAGCAAAAGTTTAAAGGTAATTGCCTCACATGTCATGAAAGGCAAATCATCACTGTCCATTGGTTCAGAGGAATATAAGGAAGTTCCAAAGGAAAAAAAACAACATTAAAAAATGCTCTAACATATATGGAAAAAAGAGTATGTTTAGATTTGGAATTCAAGTAATAAATTTTAGACAATAAGGTGTTTTCCTAGTGTATGGCTAATTCTTTGAAAATTTCTGGCACTCATCTCTGATTTTTTATTTTTGTACAAGGAATCAAACACAGGACCTTGTGCTTGCCAGGCAGTTGCTATGCTTCTGAGCTATATCCCCACCTCATCTCTGATTTTAAGTACCACAAATACCTTGTAGACATTACCTCTATAAACTACCAAAATGGTAAATTTGATGGCATATTTTGAGGAACTACTGTTTTCAGTATGTGTCAGTCATACTGTGGATTTCATCACTCATTAAGCAAATTCAGATGGGGACTAATTTGTAGGCTGAAGGAAAGAAATATTTTAAATTGTGGTTACCATAGGGAAAACGAGAAGTGGAGAGGATGATCAATGTGTCTGTAATATATTATAATTTTATAACACACAATAGGGCAGTAATATTGCAATATATTTTTAAGCAAACAAGAAGAGAGGATTTTGAGTGCTTTTGCTACTAAGAAATGATAAATAGTTGAGGAAATAAGTATGTCTAATGCTATTTATTCTATCAATATGTGTGTATCAAACATCATACAGTACTCCATAAATATATCATTTTTACCTTTTTATTTATCAGTTAAAAATGTACAAAAAGGAGAAAATAAATTCTAAATAAGACTATATGTAAGCCACTAACAATTAGGTTTACTATAAAAGGTTGAAAATCATACCAGTTATCTACATATACTCACCTGTTTATGAGGAAAACTCGTGGGACCTATTTTACTTATTGAGATTTCAAGTCTTCAAAGAGATGTTAAAGGTTACTGGAAGTACATCACATTATATTGAAGGCATGTCAAAGAATAATTTTTAAAAAGATTTTGATGCCTATAAAAAAATGAGAGTTTATCTATGTACTTGAATCTAATAAGGACATATTCATACTTCTCGAGGATACACTTAGGAAGAGGTTTCTGAAGAGTATATAAAGAATTTCAGAATTATTTTATTGAGAAAATTAAGCCTAGTGGTAACAAAACATTGTTGATTAAACCAACAGAATATAGGCTAAGTTGTGAATCACCTTGAAAGAAATATTTATGCTGTCAAAAACATTTAAATTGTCATATATTAGTGACAATTATAATAAAAATATTACGAAGACATTGAACAGATAGGAAAATGTGTATAGGAGGGCTAGGAGATATAAGAAAATAAAAAGTTAGCTTTCATATGTAAAAACAAATTACTAATCTTTAACTGAAAATATTATATATGAAATAGTGTATAAAAAGGGATAAAAAGCACTAACAGTGGAATTCTCTGGGGACAAGGGAGACTTAATGGTTAATGAGATCTTGAGCAGAATATATACAATTTTTCTTAACTCTTTAGGAATTTTTAACTTTTGGAAATTGCAATGCATATATTTTAATAGAAATGCAATAAATTTACTGGAATAATAACTGGGAAGTAGTGACTAAGTGACTTTGCTTACACTCAAGTACTTAGAGTTATAATGAAAAATTTCCTGGGTGATAGATACTGTTTCTCTAAGGCAGGGAAAGCAAAAAAAAAGAATTGAAGATCACATTTTTCAGCTGTGAAGTGATTATTGCACTGTGCTCTGCCATAAAACTTAGTGAACTACTTTTATTTGAAATATTGTATGTTAATGTAATTTTTGAATGCTTTTAGAGTTGGACAAATTTGAATTAATAATTTTTAGCATTGTTATATTGTACTTTTATTTTCTTCTGTTTTTGTTTTTGGTAATGCTTGAAGCAGAAAAAAGGGACTTGTGGGCAAGCACTAGGGAAGCAGTCTCCCATTAACATACAACTCCAATCTCAGTGTTGGCTTGTGTTTTTTTGAAAGTTGAGAAGAGCGATGTGGAAGGTTTGTTTATGTCCTCAACTGGATGTTTAAAAATTAGCTCGTCATTACTCTCTGGGTTAAATATGCACACTATGTTACAGAAAAGATATGAAGAAATTATGCTGTATTATTGAAAAATTTATACCTATGGAAAAATAGGTGCCCTTTTACCTATCCATCAGGACTTTGATAACCAGCATTCAAATCTACTTCTATGTGTTTATTTTAGACACCTCCTATAATTGGAATCATGCAGTAACTGTCTTTCTGCAACTCTCTTTCTTCACTTAGCACAATGTTCACCAAACTCATTAATGTTGTTGTACATGGCAGGATTTCTGTTGCTATTAAGACTGAATAATACACCATTTTGTGAACATGCAAGGTTTCTGTATCCAGTTACCCAGCAGTAGACATTTAGATGGTTTCTACACATGGCTAATGTGAATAATGCTGCTGTCAATGTACAAGTGAAGCTGCCTCCTCAGCACACAGTTTTGCATTCCTTTAGATACAAAGTTAGAAATAGGATTGCTGAATAACGGAAGCATAGCCTAGTTTATTTTCAGTTTGGAGAGGGCTTTCATAATGATTTCCCTTGTGGCTTCACTGCCAAACATTTTCACTGACAGTCTACAAGTGTTCAGATTTCTTTACATTCTAATCAGCATTGTGTTTTGGGTTTTACTACAGTCATTCTCATAGGTATGAGATAATATCTCATCATTTTGTTTTTCATTTTCTGATAATTTGGAATATGAGGGCTTTTTCAAATACTTACTGCTTCTTCAAATGTTTTCCTTGAAGAAATTTATATTCAAGACATTTGCCTATTTTTCATTGGACATTTAAATTTTTTTACTTGCTACAGAGTTGTGGGATTTTCTTGTATATTTTGGCAACTACCTTTTTTAAGGGTTTTATAATTTGCAAACTTTTTTTCAATTGTATCCATTGTCTTTTCAGTGGATTGTTTGCTTTGGTGTGCAGAAATCATTTTACTTGGTTCAGTACCTCATGTCAATATTTGCTTTCTTTGTCAGTTGCCAGTTGGTGCTATGCCCTATAAATTTTTGCTGAGAAAAATTTATCATCATCAAGTTATTCCCTGTGTTTTCTTTTAAGACTTTAACATTTTTAGTTTTGTATTTAATAACTTTCAGTTGATTGTGGTATATGGTATAAGTATAGAAATCAATTATATTCTGTGTGAATATCCACTTTCCCCAACACAATTTGATGAAAACACTATCCTTTCTGTATTGTGCATTCTTGGCACTTAAGTCAAATATGATGAATCTGTGGATTTAATTCAGTGCTCTATGCTATTTAGTTATTCTATAAGTTTTTCTTTATGCAGGTACAAAGTTCTTAATTTCTGTAGCTTTGCAAAGTCTTAAAATCAGAAAATGTGGTTCCTGCAGCTTTGCTTTTCTTTCTCAAGATTGTTTTAGCCACTTTCTGCCCTTTGTACTTTTCTATGCATTTAAGATATTTTCTCTTCACATGGAAATGTGGTTGGAATTTGAATTGAGGGTACATTGCTTTTCAGAAGCTTTTTAGTTTGAGTCAATCCCATTTGTAGAATTCCTACTATTATTTTTTGTGCTATTGGAATTTTGCCCATTTGTCCTTCCCTGTGCCTGTGAATTCAAGTGTTTCCCTGTTATTTTCTAGAAAATTCAGCATTTCTATTTTTATTCAGATATCATTGATCAATTTTGATTTGAGTTTAGCACTGGATGATTGACATGGTCCAGTTTTATTCTTTTGTGAATAATGAATTTTCCTAACACCAGTGGTTCAAGAGGCTCTTTTTTCTCCAGCATATATTGCATCCCCTTTGTCAATAATAAAATCGCTAAAGGTGTATGCAATTGTTTTTGTGTCTTCTATTCCACCTGTTTGCATGTTTATTTTTGTGTCTGTAGCATGTTGTTTTCATTACTATAGCTTTGGAATATACTTGAAATCTATGATTGTGATGGAAAGAATTGCTTTGACTATTCCTTGTTGCAAAGAATTACTTTGACTATTCCTGCCACTTCTGATTCCATATAAATTTTAAGATTCTTTTTTTCTAGTTCTTTGAAAAATGTTTTCATGAAAATTACATTGAATCTGTATCTCTCTTTTGTGAAGTATGAGCATTCTGGTGATAGCATTTTATAATCTCTTATATGGCAATGTCACAATGAAGTAAGAAATGTTTCTTTCTTTTTAAATTTTTAACCTTAGAAGTTCTAAGGTCATTTTCAATTACAGAAACAACACTATACACTGCTTTGAATTATAATGAACTAACAAAGAAAAACTTAAAATAGTCACAAACACTAGAGTCAAAACAACTCTAATAAAATCTTTAGTGGAAGAAAACCTTGAAAAGGCACTAGAAGTTTAAGGTAAAACTATGCATGAGCCAATTATACCAGGAGTCTTGACAATAACTAGGTAAAAAAGTTCATTATTTCTATTTTGCATCCCTCTAGAAAAGAAGTAGGAGAATTTTTCTATATTTGCAGAAGCTAAAGAAAAAATTTTCAACTGTAATTTACTCATTAAAAATAAAGTCAAAATGGATCAAAGATCTAAATATTAAAACAGAAACACTGAATCTACTGGAAGAAAAGGTAGGCAGAAATCTTGAAGACATTGGAGTAGGCAGAGAGTTCATGAACAAAAATCAAACCTCACGGGAAGTATTTCAAAGAACCAACAACCGGGATCTCATCTTATTAAAAGGTTTTTGCACATCAAAAGAAATCATCAACAGAGTGAAAAGAAAATCCACAGAATGGGAAAAAAAATTTAGTCAACTGTCCGTCAGACAAAGGATTTATATCTAGAATATATAAAGAATTTAAAAACATCAGGCCCTCCAAATTCAAAGACCCAATTTAAAAATGGGCATTTGAGATGAACATGTGCTTCTCAGATGATGAAATACAAATGGCAAATCAATAGATGAAAAAATGTTCAGCATCACTGGTCTTATGAGAGATGCAAATAAAAACAACACTGAGATTTCACCTCACTCCAGAAAGAATGGCTATCATCAAGAAATCAACCAATAACAAATGCTGGTAGGGATTTTGAGGAAAAGGAACCCTTCTCCACTGTTGATGGGAGTATAGACTGGTACAGGCACTATGGAAATCAGTGTGGAGATTCATTACAAAACTAGGTTTGGAAGTCCCTGTCGACCCAGTTATACCCCTTATGGGTATTTTCCCTAAAGAATTGAAAACATCATACCACAGCAATATATGTGCACCCATGTTTATAGCAGCACGATTTATAATAGCTAAATCTTGGAAATAACCCAAATGCCCATCAACTGCTAAATAAATAATGGTATTTTTATATAATGGAGAACTACTTGGCTATAAAGAAGGATTAACTCAGGGCTTTTATTGGTAAATGGTTGTAACTTGACACCATACTCATAAGTGAAATAAATGAGAATCGCACGTGTAAGCATCATATTACCTCCTTAGTGTAAAAAACTGAAAGAGTAAATAAGACCCAAAATGTGCATTAGATTTTGTGAAAGGGGTAGAAACTGTGCAAAAGGAATGGGATCAGGGAAATAAGAAAAGAAAGAAGGGAAAAGATTATATACTTATGATTGAAAATTGTACTACTAACCTCTGTTAGTTCATGAAATGAATGGTTGGTTTTTCATTGCTTGATCATTTTTTCATGCCTATAGCCTGTAATCTGAAGATATGAATGCACTGTATAGTAACCATTGCTTGCCCCCTATTACGTTGATTTGAAATTCTGTACCATTATTGCTAGTATTTTTTGTTTTGTTTTAAAATAAAAAAGTAAGAGTAGTATAATAGGTGAAAATATTTTTCACTTAAAAAATTCTGCATTGTTTGCACTTAGTTTTAAGACTAGTAAAAAGAAAACTAGCTTCTAACCATTTCTGAGAAAAAGTTAAGATATAAATATATTTGGGACTGGGTGTGTAGCTCAGTTTTAGATCTAGTATATTCAAAGCCCTCTATTCCATTCCTGGAACTATCCCTCCCCAAAAATGGAAAGACAGAAAATGTATTTCATCTGTCTTCATTCACACCTGTTCCAAATAAGTAACCATACACCATTGCACCATACCGAAGAAAACATTTATAATGAAAAAAAAAGTTAAAACAGATACATTCTTGCATCATGTATTTCTTTTGAAAAATTTTATATAGAAGATTTATATGATCTCAAAAAGACTTTCATGAAAATCCCCTTGACTGCATTGTGTGTTCCTAAATAAATATTCTGTATGCAAACATTGTACAGGTGGAAAAATAGACATAATATGGCTCACTATTTAGATGTAGAACTATTACTGCAGAGTAGTTCAGCTCCTTATCTGAAATTCCTAAAGCCAAATTGCACAATTCATTCATTAACCGCATATTACTGTCATTGTGTGGGTGCTTTATCTTGATTATTTTAGCTGAAAATTTTTATGTTGGAAGTTTTGATATTTCTGATAAAAAAGGCAAAATTTCTTTTCCTATAGGTAAAAATTCTCTTTACCTGCAAACCGGTAGACTGTTAGGAAGTAGGTTTTCGCCATAGCAAATTGATTACATTTTAATAATTCTCATGTGATGAATTTCATTTTGAGTAAACAAAAAGATGAAAGACTGTTCATGAGAAGCTGTGTAGTGGCTTCATGAAAAGTATCAAAATGAGACCTCACTTTGGTCTAGGGTTTGATTGATAGATTTGAGTTTCAGAATGTAAATATGAGAATTAATTCAAGTGCTATCAATCATTTTGGAATGGCAAAATTAAATTAAATTAACCCAAAAGTGTCATGTTAACATTAAAATCTTGTGAATAGAAAATCTAAACTGGAGTACATTTTTAATAGCCTAAACTATTTTTCCCTACTAAATTCAAAATTACTTTTTAGGAGTCCAGTTATCTTAGTAACTGAAAGATTAGCTATAATGTTTCTTTCAAATAGGATTTAAAATAGTGTGTGATTTTTGAGATTTTTTTCATACAGGCTCTGAAATTCACATTGAACAGTAAGTAATTTTAAGAGAATATTGTATATCTATTTCAAAGTATTAGAATATTTTTGTCCTCTTTTGATGGTATTTCTTCCCCTCTGACAGCACTGAATAAGCAATTCAATATACGAATTCTGTATGACTTCTCTGTTAATACACTTTGTGGACAATAAGTTATATCCTAAACAACAAGAATTGTGAGTGACAATTATTGTAATCAGATCTGGGAGAAGCTGCAAATACAGATGTTTTAAATGTTCATTGGTGATAAATTATTTATTCCCTAATGATATGGTTTACAGCAAGGTAAATGACATTTTATTTCTTTTTGGTCAAATGGTGACTATTTTTGCCTCACAGACAAATTTTGAGGGTGATCATTGATAGTTGCTTTATTTTTGTGGGTAAAGCATGTTATAGTGCTTTGACACATTGCAGATTACATATATTTAATTTGTTTTCCTTGTAAGCCAGTTCTGCTCTCATGAGAGAGTTCTGCTCTGTATAATTTCACAAAGGATGAATACAGTCTTTAGATACCAGTTATTCAACATTTTTGATAATAAAAACATTCTAAGTTTTTCATAATAAGGATAAATTTATGGGTTCAAGTAGCATCCTAAAGGCTTTCTACTTAACTACCCTCCCTTTTCTAGGCAATGTTTGGAAACAAATCTAGGTACTTGGTCATGCGGGCAAGATGTATTAATTCCTAAGCTACACTCCGACACCTACTTACTCATTTAGTTTTTTTAAAATATTTTTTTATTTAAGCAGAAAAAAAAGACATATATAACAAAGACAAAAAAAAACCAGACAAACAAATGACTAGAGAGAATGCACAACAGTAACATTACAGGTTTACAAAACAGGATAATAGAAACTTGACAATGGTTGCAATATTGTGTATCGTTATCTTTAAAATGGTTGTTTACATTAACAGACATAGACATGTAAAATTGATCTAATCATATCAGTATTAATTGTTCTTACTCAATGACAAATACATTCAGCAGTGTGTTCATTTTAGTTATCTTACATATACATATATACAGATTTATATCTTTTCCTTTTCCCTTCCCTCTTTCCCCCTTTTCCCTTCCCAGTTACTTTTGCTCTTCGAGCTGTTTTTTACCCTACCTTAGTATTTATTATAGATTTTGGATCATATATACTTTTTCAGTTTCTTACACTAGAGAGACAATACGGTATTTACACATGTGGGTTTGATTTACTTCACTTATGAATATGGTCTCAAGTCGTGACCAATTACTTATAAAAGTCTCAATACAATCTTTCTTAATAGCTGAGTAGTACTCCATTGTATAAAAATACCACATCTTTTTTATCCATTCTTTGATTGATGGGCACTTGGGTTGTTTCCAAGATCTGGCTATTACAAATTGGGTTGTTATAAACATGGGTGCACAGATATCACTGTGGTATGATGTTTTCAATTCTTCTGGGAAAATGCCCAGAAGAGGGATAACTTGACTGAATGGGATCTCTAATCCTAGCTTCTTGAGGAATCTCCACACTGACTTCCACAGTGGTTGCACCAGCCTACACTCCCACCAACAGTGGAGAAGAGTTCCTTTTCCACACAGCCCCTCCAGCATTTATTGTGGTTGATTTTTTAATCTTGGCCATTCTTTCTGGAGTGAGATGGAATCTCAGCATTGTTTTAATTTGCATTTCTCGAATGACCATTGATGTTGAACATTTTTTCATATATTTATTTGCCACTTGTATTTCTTTCTCTGAGAAGTGTGTATTCATCTCAGATGCCCATTTTTGGATTGGGTCCTTGAATTTTAGGGGCCTGATTTCTTTTAATTCTTTATATGTTTTAGATAGAAGTCCTTTGTCTGATGGACAATTGGCTAAAATATTTTCCCAATTCGTGAGTTTTCTTTTTACTCTGTTGGAGATTTCCTTTGACATGCAAAAACTTTTTAGTAAGATGAGATCCCAGGTGTTGATTCTGGGAAGTGTTTCCCTTGCGATTTGATTTTTGTTCATGAAATTTCTGCCTACTCCTATATCATTGAGATTTTCACCTACTCTGTCTTCTAGTAAGTTTAGTGTCTCTGTTTTAATATTCAGATCTTTGATCCATTTTGACTTTATTTTAGTGCATGGTGATAGGTATGGATCTAGCTTTAGTTTACGGATATAGAAAGCCAGTTTTTCCAGCACCATTTGTTAAAGAGGCTGTCTTTCTTCCAATGTACATATTTGGCCCCTTTGTCAAAGATGAGGTGGCTAAGTGTGTTTATAGTTGTGGGTGTATCTTCTAATCTATTCCATTGATCTTCAGGTCTGTTTTGATTCCAGTACCATGCTGATTTTATCACAGCAACTTTGTAGTATATTTTCAAGTCAGGGATTGTGATGCCTCCTGCCTTCCCTTTGTTGCCCAGAATTGCCGTTGCTATTCTAGGTCTTTTCTGGTTCCAGATGAATTTCAGGAATGCTTTCTCTAACTCTGTGAGGTAGGCAAGTGGTATTTTGATTGGGATTGCATTAAATCTGTATAATAATTTTGGAAGAATGGCCATTTTCACGATGTTTGTTCTTCACATCCATGAACAGGGAATATCTTTCCATTTTCTGAAATCTTCTTCAATTTCCTTCTTTAGAGTAATGTAATTGTCACTGTATAGATCTTTTACTTCCTTTGTTAGATTGATTCCTAAGTATTTCATTTTTTTGGATGTTATAGTGAAGGACGTGGTTTCCCTTATTTCTCTATCAGTGACTTTGTTATTTGTGTACAGGAATGCTAATGATTTTTGAGTGTTGACCTTGTATCCAGCTACCTCACTGAATTTGGTTATTACTTCTAGAAGTCTTCTAATGGATTTTTGGGGGTCTTCTATGTAGCGTATCATATCATCTGCAAATAATGATAATTTCACTTCTTCCTTTCCTATCCTTATTCCCTTTATTTCTTTCTCTTGTCTAATTGCTCTGCTTAATATTTCCAGAACTATATTGAGTAGGAGTGGTGATAATGGACATCCTTGTCTTGTTCCTGATTTTAGGTTGAAAGTTTTCAGTTTTTCTCCATTTAGTAAGATGTTGGCTGTTGGTTTATGATATATGGCTTTTATCAGGTTGAGTTAGAGACCATCTATTCCGATCTTCTGTAGGGTTTTGATCATGAATGGGTGTTGGATTTTGTCAAAAGCTTTTTCTGCATCTATTGAGATGATCATGTGGTTCTTGCCCTTGTCCCTGTTGATATGGTGCATTACATGTATTGATTTGCGTATGTTAAACCATACCTGCATTCCTGGGATGAATCCCACTTGGTCATGGTGTATAATCTTTCTGATAACTTGCTGTATTCTAC
>RJWM01000593.1:71030-203587 GCA_004363535.1 Dasyprocta punctata
GATTGGCCTGTAATTTTCTTTTTTGGTTGGGTCTTTCTCTGGTTTTGGTATTAGGGTAATACTTGTTTCCAGGAATGAGTTAGGGAGACTTGCTTCCCTTTCAATTTCATTGAAGAGTTTGAGGAGTGTTGGCATTAAGTCTTCCCTAAATTTCTTGTAGAATTCAGCAGTGAATCCATCAGGGCCCGGGCTTTTCTTTTTTGGTAGGGTCTTAATTACATTTTCAATTTCATTAGCTGAAATTGGGTTATTCAGCAGCTTTACATCTTCTTGACTCAGCTTTGGTAATTCATAGGTTTCTAGGAATCTGTCCATTTCTTCTGTGTTATTGAATCTATGTGAGTAAAGGTTTTTGAAGTAGGTGTTGATGATCTTCTGTGTTTTCTCTGGGTCTGTAGTGATTTCACCTGTTTCATTTCTTATTGCATGAATCTGAGTTTTTTGTTTCCACTTCTTGATAAGGTTGGCTAGGGGTTTATCAATTTTATTTACTCTTTCAAAGAACCAACTCTTTGATTCATTAATTCTTTGTATTGTTTTCTTAGTTTCAATTGCATTAATTTCTGCTCTAATCTTAATAATTTCCTCTCTTCTTTGGGTTTTGGACTTGACTTGCTCTTCTTTTTCTAGAAGTTTGAGGTGCAGCATTAGGTTGTTTATGTGTGTTCTTTCCATTTTTCTGATGTGGGAGTTTAGTGCTATAAATTTCCCTCTGAGGACTGCTTTCATTGTATCCCATAAGTTCAGGTAATTTGTATTTGCATTTTCATTCAATTGTAGATATTGTTTAATTTCTTCTTTAACTTCTTCTGTGACCCATTGGTTATTTAGGAGAGTATTATTTAATTTCCATGTGTTTATGCAGTTATTGTAGGTTTTTTTGTCATTCATTTCCAATTTTACTGTGCTATGGTCAGATAATAAGCATGGAATTATTTCAGTTCCTTTGCATTTACTTAAGGATGTTTTGTGGACCAGTATAGGATCTATTTTAGAGAGTGACCCATGTGCAGCTGAGAAGAATGTGTATTCTGATGTTGGTGGGCGGAATACTCGGTACACATCTACTAGGTCCATTTGTTCACAAGCTTGATTCAGTTCTGTTATTTCTTTGCTGAATTTTGTTTGGTTGATCTGTCTCTCTGTGACAGTGGGGTGTTAAGGTCCCCTGCTATAACTGTATTATTGTTTATTTGGTTTTTCATATCTGTTACGAATTGTCTTACATAGTTGGGTGCTCCCATATTCAGTGCATATATATTTATGATTGTAATCTCTTCCTCTTGAAGTTTTCCCCTAGCAAGTATATAGTGACCTTCTTTATCTCTTTTGATCATTCTTGGTTTGAAGTTTGCATTGTCTGCAAACATAATAGTTACCCCTGCTTTTTTCTGGGTTCCTGTTGCATGGAGTATTGTTTTCCAGTCTTTGATTTTTAGTCTGTGAATTTCCTTTTGAGTGAAATGTGTTTCTTGTACACAGCATATTGTTGGGTTTTGTTTCATAACCCACTCTGCTAGTCTGTTTCTTTTTATTGGTGAGTTGAGAACACTTACATTGATTGATATAACTGATACGTACTGGCTCATCCCTGTCATGATATCCTTCTGTTGTTGGTTTTCTACATTTTCTGTTTAACTATTTTCCCTACTTAGTGGTTTCCTTTTGCTGTTATTCTTAAGATTGTGGCTATCTTTGTCTCTTTCTAGAGTGTCTTTCAGTATTCTTTCTAGTGTTGGTTTGGTGGCCATAAATTTCTTCAGTTCTTCTTTGTCATGAAAGTATCTTATTTCTCCATCAAATTTTAAGGATAGTTTTGCAGGGTACATCAATCTGGGTTGAAAGTTGTTTTCTTTCAGGATTTGAAGTACTTCACTCCAAGCTCTTCCTAACTTAAAGGTTTGTGTTGAGAAGTCTGCTGTGATTCTGATAGGCTTTCCTTCATAGGTGACCTGTTCCTTTTCTCTGACAGCTTTTAGTATTTTATTCTTGTGCTGTATTTCTGATACCCTTATTATTATATGTCTGGGTGAGGATTTATTTTGGTTGTGGTTAATTGAGGTTCTGTATGCCTCAGTTATTTGTATTCAGATTCTCTTCCCATGTTTGGAAAGTTTTCTGCTATTATTTCTGTGAATAGTCTTCGCAGGTCATTAGTATTTTTGTCATTTTTGCCTATTAATCTTATGTTATTTCTCTTGACATCGTCTTGCAGCTGTTGAATTGTTGTTTCTTGGTTCATTGTTGTTTTTAAGAGATCTTTTCTTTCATGGCCCTGATCTCCCATGCTGTCTTCAAGATCTGAGATTCTATCTTCAGCTTCACTTAAGCGGTTTTTCAAACTTTCCATGGAGTTTTTCATTTCCTGCATTTCCCTTTGCATCTGTTTCATGCATTCTCTTTGTGTCTTATATTGTTCATTTAAAGTTTTGATCATTTTCTTAAGTTCTTCTATTTTTTTATCTTGCTCTTCTTTAGATACACACAACATTTCTTTAATGATGATTCTTATTTCATTTTTTAGCTGAGAGAATATTTCAGATTTGAATTTCTCTATAGCTTCCTCAAGCTATTTCTTTACTACATTTTCTATCATTTCAGACTGTCCATTTGTGTGACTCCCACTGTCTTCCATTTCAGTGTCTCTTGGGTTTGTTCTCAGTGGGTTGGGGTACTGAGACTATGTCTTGGTCTTTCATTTTTTCATTGTCTTCTACAGCCTATGTGGCTCTGTGTCCTTTTAGGCTGACCGGGCATTCCCCTGGTGGGTGGCACTGAGCCGTGGTACCCAGTAGAGGTGGATCTTGTGTGAAGCCAGCGAGGGCAACCTCCCAGGGCATGTGGGTGGAGCCTCCACCTTCCCAGATCGGGGCCAAGGCCTCCTGGTCCCAGGGAGCTAGTCAGAGTGTACCCTGGAGTGTGGCTTCACCCTGACCATAAGTCTGGCTGCAAGGATTTCAGGGCTTCTGCTGTACCATGCAAGTCTGGGCGAGTCCCAGGCCTACAGTGCCAGGGTCTTGCTTCTGGCTGGGTAGGGCCCACTGTGAGCTGTAGGTTGCCAGGTGGGCCGCTCCACTGAAGTATGGAGCTTGCGTGCGCTCTGTGCTCTGGTGGGGGGAGCCCAACCTCTCCAAGGCCCTGTAGCTATGCTGGTTAGTCCCTGATGAGCAGCTCTGGGGTCCTGGGCTGGACTGGGCTGAGTACCTCTGTGTCCTGCGAGTCTGGCCGGGCATTCCTCTGGAGAGTAGTGCTGAGCTGCGGGACTGGTAGAGCTGGATCTTGTGTGCAGCCAGTGGGGGTGACCTCCTGGGGCGTGTGGGTGGAGCCTCCACCTTCCCTGGTGGGGGCCGAGGCCTCCCTGTTCCAGGGAGCTAGGCAGAGTGTACCCCAGTGTGTGGCGCCGCCCTGACCCTATGTCTGGCTGCAAGGATTCAGGGGTTCTGCTGTACCAGGCAGGCCTGGGCAAGTCCTAGGCCTACAGTACCAGGGCCTTGCCTCTGGCTGGGCAGGGCCTGCTGTGAGCTCTAGGATGCCGCGCGGGCCACTCTGCTGAAGTATGGAGCTTGCGCGCACGCTCTGTGCTCTGGTGGGGGGAGCCCAAGTTCTCCAAGGCCCTGTAGCTATGCTGGTCAGTCCCTGATGAGCAGCTCTGGGGTCCTGGGCTGGGCTGAGTACCTCTGTTTCCTGTGAGGCTGGCCAGGCGTTCCTTTCTACTCATTTAGTTTTTAAAAAAAGTTTACACAGTCATAAAACATTTATGTTGACTCCTTAGAGATAAAAAAGTGGAAATAAAGAAATCTGTCTTATTGCACAAAATTGCTATTATTAAGTAGAAAATGAGGGTAAATAACTAAGCATTTTGGCTCCAAAATGAATTTTCTTAAGCACTGAGTTACACTGACTCTAATTTTTTAATGTCACAAAGAGTATTCAAAACCATCAAATCCTATTTCTTTTTCAGTTTTTGCCCCACTTATCTTTCTCCTCTCACATTTAGTAAAAGAAACAAAAGATTTCAATACTTTGCTAAAATACTTTATTAACTAAATATTCAGTTCCTTCATTTACCAGGTTTGCTTCCCACACAAACACAAGACACAACTTTGTTAAACTTTATCTCATTCTAAATAAGGATCCTGCTTCTTTATCTTATATATCCATCATCTCCTTCTGAGTCCTTCCTAGCAGCAACTGTAACATCTGCATGTTTACCAACAATCTGTCTTGGCAATTTAGGTATTCTTACAGTGTTTTTAAACACAATTTCTCCTCACCCGTTATACTAACATTTATTTAGAAGAGACATCTGAGGACAGTAAAACCAGGGTAGTGCAGGAGACAACTTGACTTCAGATCCAAAATCTATTCCTTTTGTCTATAACTTGGAAAATTACCTAATGACTCTGTATTTAGCTTTCTTGGTTTTTACAATGCAGATAACAGTATCTCTTTCAGTGAGGAGAGTTACAATAAAAATCAAACAGAACTCAACAAATAGCAAGCACTAAACATACTATTTCCTATAAGTAAACATAATACTAGTATTTTAAATATTACCAATGATGAATAAATTTAATCTGTCACAAAAATGGTTTAAAAGACACTACCATAAATTTGATCTAAAAATATTATAAGCACGAAATATTAATATTATGAACATCTTTGTTTGTAAATAGACAATTAGCTTTTTAATTAATATTTTGAGTGTATAATTAAAGTTCAATTAAGATTATAGCATTATATTTCCAAAATGTGGGGAAGAAAATATTTTCCACGGCTCCTTCATACCAGTTATTAATCAGCTCATGGTTCTCCCATTTTTAAAAACATAGCGAATAACAGTAATACATAATGTGGGTTTATTCCTTCTTTTTCTCTAGATAATACTGTCTTTGGCATTCGTGGTCAAATTTGTCTAAAGCGTTGCAAGTAGTTTCTGATATTTTAAATTTTATTTACTCAAAAATAATTTCAATCAGGTTCGTGTTTTTATCTCTGTTTCAGAAATTCTTTTCTGAGTTCACCAAGGGCCAGTGTGGAGCTAGAAAACAACTGACAATTAAAAGTTAGGGGTCAAACAGTTCACCTTTATCCCTAATGACCTATAAAAATTTGCTTCCACAATTTTTTTTTCTGCTAGCATAGAAGTTTTAGTTCCATAAAGAGTAACGTTTCTGCCCAAAGACGCAATATTACCACTGAACTCGGAGTTTAGATTTCAGGACAGCCACTTTGGGTTCCTCAATCCTCTGAGTCAAAAGGCTAAAAGAAATGTTTTATGGTATTGGCTGGGCTGATTTATCAGATTACTAAGGGGAAATTGGAGTGTTAGTGAACTGTCAGTGGAGCTAAGAAGGACTTTGTCTGGAGTACAGAGGAGCTCCTCAGGCATTTTTTATTATTACAACAATCGAATTCAGGAGTCTGCAGAAATGAAGGTTTGGGTTAACTTGTCAGGGAATCAACCACTATACACTGATATGCTTCATGTAGGGAAAAGGAATACACAATCAGTAACAGAAGATAGCTTATACTTACCAGCTATGATCACATGACAGCTTACAGAATTGAGAACTGTAGTTGTCATGGATATTTCCTCATTATTTTGTTAAGAATATATATATGCATATATATATATATATACAGACATAGACATAAACATTATTCTAAAAAATCATCCTTTATGTTTCTCTCTTATTTCTATCTTATGTAATATAAGATTCATTGACTTTGTAGCAGTGTTTAAGTATTGTTAGTCTTGCATCATATAGTATTTAAATCACTAGAAATGAAGAGAAAAAGAAAAATCAGTCAAAGAATTTTCTTCCGCTACTGGGGCAGAAATTAATGCATTTTTTTGGTTTTATACAGGATAAGTGCAGCATATTCAGTGGAATTATTGCTTCTTTTTACCTTTATTTGACATAAGCATGATTTAAAGTGATGCATGAATGCCCAGTAGCTTGGGGCTGGATTTTTGATGGCTAATTTTAGGTATTAACCAGATTGGGTTAAGTAATACCTGGAGATCATTATTCGTGGATGTGCCTGCAAAGGAGTTTAGTGTGTGAGTGAGTGCAGTGAGTAAGACTGATCCATTCACCCTTAAACTGTCAAGTATCATGCAGTAAACTGGGGCCTAAGAAATCATGAGATAAAAATAAATAAAAAGGCAATGTGCCTATCTTCTGGAGCAAGGATAGATTCTTTGTCTCCTGCCTTGAACCTCAGACTGGTAGGGTCTCTGTCCTTTATAATTCAGGATTTATACCAGCAGCTCAAGGGGTTCGGAGGACTTTACACTCAGGCTGAGAATTATACCATCAACTTCCCTTTTTATGAGATCGTTAACTTGACCCAATTACCATCCCTAGTGTCTACAGTTTGTAGATGGTCTGTAGTGGAACTTCTCAGACTTCATAACTATGTGAGCTAGTTACTGAACAAATACTCACCTATCTGTCTATTCATCTATCTATGGCATCTATCTATTTATCTAGCTACCTATCTATTTATCTACTGATCATCTACCCACCTCTTATCTATCATCTGTCATCTGGGACACCCTTACTACTATCAAGTCCTATCTTTTGGTTACTTTCACAATAATTGTGAAAAAATAGAAAATAGGTGTATTTATTATGTTACCTTTTCAATTGATCTTAATCTTAATGATATTTCTCAATTCATTACTCCTTATTCCAGTGAATTTAGTGAAAAGAATATGTCTTGATTGCATACCCAAGTTTTTTCACTGCACAGAGATAGTACAAGAAAATACTTTTTTACAATTATAATAAATTACAAGGGGTGATTGAAATATATGGATGTTATAGTTTATATCTAACCCACCTCCCTGAATTCTCATGTATGCAAAGGTGGAAATTTTGTAAGGAGATTGAATTATGGGGCACTCTGCTTTCTATACTTTTCAATAAATTAATCACCTGAAGAGTTCAGAGTTAAATGTGCTTTTACTGAGTAGGGTCTAGCTGGATATGGTGGATCAGTGGGGGCATGATCTAGAAGGGTATGTCTTCTTCATCTGCTCCTCACATTAATCCTTACTTTCTGCTCACCATCACATGAGTAGATATCCTCTGTCCAGACCCTCTCACCATGTTGTATTTGTCTTCAAGCCAGCTGGCAGTGGATTATGAACATGATCCAAAATAATTTTCTCTTTTGGTTGTCATATATTTTCCCCTAGGGACAATAAAGTAGCTAGGACAGATTTTGCTACCAGAGAAGTGGGGCTGTTGCTACGATTATATCTGACCACATGGTTCAGAGGTCTTTGGATCTGGTTTGCAGAAGTTTTGAAAGGTATGGAAATGCTACCTAGAGAAGAGCGAGGATGATGTAAGCCAAACTTGATGGTAGAGTGTGGTCAGATCTCAGAAGAGCAGACTGCTGAAAGGAATACCAAAAGACAAGACAAGACTCAGGAGCTTTCAACTGAGAACAAGGGCTCCATTGACAGCTGTACTTTAGATCATATGTGGTACACTCTGGCAGAAAATGTGTCCACATTTTATCTGTGTCCTGAGACTTTTCAGGACATTGAGATAGAGGGTGGAAGACTAATTAATCAGGCAGAGAAATTTCAAGGCAGCTCAAAATTCTGGTTGTAGCATGAATACTGCTTGCTGCTTTTGCTAAGATCTTCAGTGAGAATCAGAAGAAAAACTCCCATTTGAAAAGTTTGGAGTTTCATCAGAAAGAAAAGATGCCAGGAACACAGAATGTATGCTAAGGAAATGCATGAGCAGTGAGCACAATCACCTCAAGAGATAGACCATGAGGGCTGAAATTGGCAATCACACAGAGACAGAGCTGTCCAAGCCTTTCGAAGGTTACATTTTGCTCAGTTTGCCCTGGGTGCTAGATATGGAGCAACAGGATTTATTGTTTGCCTTGAGTTTTGTCTTGCTTTGTTCCATTACTTTCTATTCTCCATTTTCTCTGCTTTGGAATGGAAAAGTTTATCCTATGACATTATGTTGAAAGTTTGTAACTTCGTGATTATCCAGGTGCTCACAACTGTTTGCCTTGAGTCTCAGAGGAGACTTTGAACTTGAACTTTTCAGCAATGCTTGAACTATTAAAACGTTGGCAATATTTAGAGATGGGCTAAACACATTTTGCATAAACAGATGATATGATCTGCTGGGGTCCAGGTGCTAAATGCTATTGTTTAGGTCTAGAATATCCCCTAGTCTAATGTGTTCAAAGGTGATAGTTTTGGAAAGTGATTGGATCACAGGAAACCTATAATTATCAGTGAATTAATCCACTGAAGAATGCATAGCAATATACTATTAGTAGTTGGAGTCTGAATGGAAGATACTTGACCTGGGAGGGAATAAATGTCTCTCTAGCTTCTCTTCTCATTCTCTGCTTCCTGGCCATGATGAATTAAGCTTTCTTCCTATACTCGTGCTTTTCCATCATATCATTTCTGCCTTGGAGCCAGCCAACATGAGCTGTAACTGCGAGCCAAAATGAGCCTCTTCTCCTTTGTGTTGTGGTTGTTGGGTATTTTTGCCCAGTGACTGAGACAATGGTGATATTTAAGTAAAAAATAATTTTTATTGTAAAGACATATTGCCATTAATTCCACTAACGATACTTGCCCTCACTTTGAACAGTTATCACATTATTTTGGCCACTTTCTGCATCAGTTTTAAAGCACTCTTTCCTACACATCTTAAGTTGGCCTTTTTTGGCTGCTTCAATATCCTAAATCAATAAAAACATGTACAAGTTATGATCATTTTGTTTTTGAGGAACAGCCAGAAATTGCTGTTTGCCAGATACACTGAACAAAGTGGATGAGGATAAGGACATGCCATAATATTTTATGATCCCACATTTTTGTTGGATGAAACTCAAAAGCAGCATTCACTGAATTTTTTATAGCTCTTATTGAATTTCAAATTAGGACTTCCAAAATTGCTTCAGAAAGTGGCAAAAACAATGTGAATTGAGAGACAGTGTTTTAAAAAGGATTAACTGCAGTTTTATTTAGTATAATAATTTTTGTACTTTAAGTGTTCATTGTAGTTTTCGATCACACTTCGCATTTTAATTAGCTCTATCAGAAATACCGTATTTTCTTTATCATGCTTATTGTTTTATTTACAGTTGAGTCAAAATTAATGAATACAGTAAGTGTCATCTGTGGGTTTCATAGAGCCTATTTTGTGTCCTGTACTGTACTCACTTACAGTCTATTACAAGGAAATAAATGATCACTAAGATAATTTAAAGAAGAATACTATGGCAAATATCCATAAAATTTAATAATAATTTCAATTGTAAAATGGGCACAATTATAGTCTTATTGAAAATTAAGTGAAATAGCTGATAGCAGTGGCTTATCTTTGAAAATACATTCAAAAGACAAAATTCAAATTGCACATCAAATATACAATGTTGTTTTTGATATATGCCTCTTGAGACTAGCATAATTAAGTGGCGTCATTGATATAATCCCTGTGGACTCTAGTAAGAATAAAAACACTGTGCATTCTGTCATCATGCTATAGTTTGTAAATGTAGCAAGTCTAGAAGTCCAAGAAGAAAAAGTGAGTTTACTTGTTGTTCTAGGTTTGTCCTCAATATGATGATTTCCTGTAGTATTGCATAAATGTTGCAGAAAAGAGATTCTGTTGCTTTTAGTTTTCTGAACTTTAGTTGCCTAGTCATTGGCTTATTCTGTTCAAATAAAAATGAGTAAAAACATTTTTGTAAATTTATAGATAATTAACTAGTAATATATTACATTTTAGGATCTTTAATATGGATAGACGTTTGAAGAATTTAGATTAGAATATAGTATTTCTATATTTTTTCTACATTTATGTTTTACATAATTCCTTAATATTATGTCTTCATAATTAAATAACAGCTTATATAACTAATGTATCAGTTAGATATAAGAATAAATGAGAATCCAAAATTTAAAAGTATATTTTCTTATGAATTTCTATAGAAATCTACAGTTTAAAATGGGGAGCAAATGCTCATGAATTTTAATTGGGTAGCTATTGTTTAAAATGCAATAGAGAAATCCAGTTGTCTAGGTTTCATATCAAGCCACTGGTTTTAGAAAAGTTTTTTCTGAAGTTTGATAGCTGAGTTAGGTGACTGAATTCATAGGCATTGTCTGCCTTCATTATTTTTGCAGATTTCTGACCTCGAGCCCATAATGAGTGGAAACAAGTCTTTCTGCACTAAATTCACATTTGTGGCATTTTCTTCTCTAGCTGACTTACAAATTGTACTCTTCATCATTTTCTTAATGATGTACTTATTTACTGTGGGAGGAAATGTGATCATCATCTGTCTGATCTGGGTCACTCCTTCTCTGCACACTCCCATGTATTTCTTCCTGGTGAACCTCTCCTTTCTGGAGATGTGCTATATCACCAGTGTGGTCCCTCAGATGCTGGTGCACCTTCTGGTGGAGAACAAGACCATAAACGTGAGTGGATGTGCAGCCCAGATGTACGTATTTGCTATCTTGGGGCTGACAGAATGCTGCCTGCTAGCAGCCATGGCTTATGACCGTTTTGTAGCTATTTGTTACCCGCTGCATTACACTCTCCAGATGAGCCCTCCTGTCTGTTTAAAATTGGCTGCAGCATCTTGGATCACTGGGATGGTGGTAGAATCAGCACAGATCAGATGGGTCTTCAGTCTGCCCTTCTGTGGAACAGGAAGGATCGAGCACTTCTTTTGCGATATCATACCTGTAGTTAAACTGGCTTGTGTGGATACTTCCCACCATGAGATTGTGGTTTTTGTTGTTTCTGTGCTCTTCATTATGAGTCCCTGTTTTCTCATTCTATGCTCCTATGTACGCATTCTCTTCACGATCTTGAGAATCCCTTCCGCAGCTGGAAGACACAAAGCTTTCTCCACATGTTCCTCTCATGTCCTGGTTGTTTCTCTGTTCTATGGCACAGCCTTGTTCACTTATCTCCAACCCAAGAATTCACACACTCCAGGCACAGACAAGGCCACTGCACTAATGTTCACAGTGGTCACACCTGCTCTGAATCCTGTCATTTACACCTTGAGAAACAAGGAAGTGAAGGCAGCCTTTCACAGGGTAACACACAGGAACCCTCTTAGAGAAATGGACTAATCTATCTGTAGTGGCTGAAACTTATACTACTGTGCAGAGTGGTTATCCAAGGCTTTATGATCGCTCTACCAATGTACACTTTCGCTGATAGTTTTATAGCCTAGGAACCAGAGGATATTTGAGTTTCTTTCCTTTTTTTTTTTTTTGATGCATTAAGACAAAAGGATTTATGAAGTAGAATGATCCAATTGTTTAATTACCCAGTCTTTCAAATATATTTCCTGACTATCCTAAGTAGTGGCTGTCAGTTTCTTCCTTCTGCAGTGAAAATATTATGAAGGTTGGTATGTTTCATACTATTTTATGAGGACAACAAAATACTCTTCTGAGAAATGAAACAAGAAAAAAAGAACAGTAAGAAATACATTTACAGTATGAAATGTAGAATTTAAATTCTTAAGTAGATTACATTCTCTTCATTATTTTGTTCTCCATATACTTCAATATCATACATCCAAAATAATTAATAGTTTGTAAACATCAATGAATAATGTACATTTTAACTTAATTATCAATAGTTGAATTGTTAATCTAGTGAGAGATATTGAGTATTCACAACAAACTGGTTTCTTTGCTTACAGTCATTTATATTTTACTGTTATTTTTTCTACAAATGATGATTAAGAGCAAGTTTTTCTCATATTACTGTTATTACACTTGCTGGGAACCCTATTTAGGTATATTGGTTTCAATATAAATTTCTTTTGGCAATACCCATGTTTTCAGCTCATTAGCAGTATCATATTTAATCTTTGAATAATAATGAAGAAGACTCCCATAAGAGATGAACTCAGTAACTTAAATAACTGGTTTTGTGTGTTAATCTTATTTTTCATTCAATAGTTTTCACTTAACTACTATATAAGACAGGTAGTAAGTTAGATATTGGAAATACAATGGTTTATATTACAAACTTGGGCTAGATTTCATGGAAATGTCAGCCCAGTAGGGAGAAATTTTAAATATAGCAACAACAAAAAAAGAAAATATTCATATATATTTTGTAGCTGACTACTAGAAATGACCCTCATAAGACTGATTGAGTTGTGGTAGCAGGACACATGTGGCAATGAATCATGAAATGAAACAACGTTGAAGGGAGGTAGGAGGTAATGATCAGTAAAATCTATCAATTTTCTGTACAGAACTTACTTGTTGTATGTGTTATATTAAAAGAGGGTGCAGTATAGGTGTGTATGATAAAAACTGGGTTAAAATTAAGATGCTATCATGTCTCTATAATTACTTTTCTCTTCATTTTCTGCCTTTAAGGGGTACAAATATAGTTCTGAAGGGATACCGCTAAAGCTATATAACACACTGAAGAAGAGATTAATTGCACCTTATCAACACCATTATATTAAAATTCAACTTTCTACTCAACAACTGATTCTTTTTATATTTTTGAAATTACTACATTTCTTAGAGTAGCCTTCACAAATATATATGTAATGTTATACAAGACTGCCGTTGAAAATGCTGAAATATTCACACTGAACGTGGCTATATGTGATTACTCTTTCAAAATCATGAAACAAGTGTGTTGCAATATTCACCTGCAATCACAAATTGATTTTCTTCAGTGGATTATTGTGTTTCTAGCAATTGTGAATCTACTTTCAGACAAAATTTAAGATTCTACGCGTCCTATCTTCTTACACTCAAGTAAAATCAATTAAATAATATGTCATTAAGAAATGAACTGTGTTCTCTGGATATAAGTATAATACATATTTTGTTCTAAAGTTCTGACAATTAGTTTTAGTTATTTTTTATTGATTGTTTAATTATACTTTTCTCCCATGGCATATTTCTCCAAAATACTTTAAGTGAACAGAAAATGAAGGAACTAAATTAAATAACTAGGATAGACTCTACACTCCAGAACAATATTAAACAAATACCCCTACCATCATTCTTTGGTATAGAGAAGAAGATTACAAAATTGTGCCTGTGAGATATGCATATGTATATTTCTCTGCCTATAATACTGTTATGCAAACATATTCTGTTTACCATTTTTAAATCATAATAGATTTGTATCCCATATTCTTGCTTTCTTATGTATTAAATGCACAGCATATTACTTTATTACAATATTCCAGTCAAATTATCACTTAGGTCCTAAGCTCCAGCAGAGTGAAAGTCAAGTGGGAGTATTAATAAAATAAAAACTAGACAATGTCTATCTGGAAGTTTTAACCTCACTGGAAGAGGAAGCTGCAAAAATGTATGAAGAAGTGAGAATTTTCATTTCTGCTTCGGCTTGCCTTGTATTGAAGTGAGGGAAATCTCAGAATTCTGGAACTACTGAAGGTTTAACTGGATCTCCATGTATCATAGCAGAACATTATATGGTCCAAAACTGTCTCTTCCTGACTTTGAGATACATAATGAACATAACGAACCCCTCTCATACACACACACAGACAGACAGACACACAATCACAGTGGGCTAACAGTTGCCAGTCACCGTGGGCTGCCTGATGTATACAGTTTTGCTTTCACTTGTAAACACATTCTGCTTTGCAAAACCTGTCAGAGGACTTACCTGCAATACATCATGTAAAGGGAAGCAAAGACAAAAAGCACAACCATTTCAGTAGATGAAGAAAGGCTTTTGACAAAATCTAACACTCCTTCTTGATAAACAATTTTTTTAAAGTAGGTATAGATGACCCTTACCTAAATCTGATGAAAGATTTACATGACAAAACAATGTCCAACATAATATTACTTGAGAAAAAAATGAAGAAATTCTCCCTAAAATCAGGAACAAATTAAGAATGCTTACTATCATCATTCCTGTTAAACATAGTACATGAAACATTATCTAGGCTAATCAGGCAAAATAAATAAAGAGAACAGGTATAGGACAGGAAGAAATAAAATTATTATTTGAAGATGACATGATATTCTCCATAAATTTTTATAATTTCCGCTAAAAGATCTTAGAATTAATAACCAATTTCAACGATGTAACAGGATACAAAATTAATGCACAAAATCAGTAGCAGTTATATATACCATCAATGAACTCAAGGAAAAAAATTACAAGAATAATACCATTTACAATAGCGCCAAGAAAAATTAAACACTTAAGAATTATCCCAGCCAAGGAAGTGAAAGAACTCTATTATGAAAACTACAGTACTCTGAAAAAGGAGATTGAAGAAACGTCACAGAAGGGAAAGACGTCCCCTGCTCCTGCATAGCCAGAACCAATATTTTCAAAATGGCCATATTTTCAAAACTGATATATAGATTCAATAGTATCTCAATCAAAATACCAACAGCAGCCCTCACAGAACTAGAGAAAGCAATCTTAAAATTCGTATGTAACCACAGAAGGCCCAGAACAGCAAAAGGCATCCTGCTCAGCAGGAACACAAAAGGAGGCATCACAGTACCTGACTTCAGGTTTTAACGCAAAGCTGCAGTGATAAAAATGCCACAATATTGACACAAAAATAGACATTTGAAAAAGCAAAATAAAATAGAGGATGCAAAAACAGACCTAGACACATTCAACTATTTGATTTTTGTCAAAGTGGCCAAGAACCTAGGTTGGAGGAAAGATAATGTATTCAACAACTGGTGTTCAACAAATTGGCAATTTTCAGTAGATTGAATCTTGACCCATATCTCTCACAGTGTACTGAACTAAAATCAAGATGGATCAAATATTTAAACATTTAAACAGAACCAATGAGCTAAAAGACAAAATATGTGAAACACTTTAAGTCATGGGTCTAGGCAAGGACTTTCTTAACAGAATTTCAACTGCACAAGAAGTAACAGCAACAATCAACAAATGTGATTATATCAACGTTAAAAGCTTCTGCACAGAAATCGTCAAGTTAAGAGTAAACTTACAAATGGTTAAAATTTTTGCCACTTATTCCTCAGAGAGAAAGAGAGAGAGAGAGAACTCATATCTAGAAAACAAAAAGAACTGAAATAATTAGAGCACCCAAAACAAAAGACCCAATCAAAAAATGAACAAGTGAAATGAACAGCCACTTCTTGGAAGAAGTACAATCGCCAACAAATATATGAAAAAATGCTCAACATCTCTGGCCATTAGAAAAATGCAAATTAAAATAGTGCTAATATTTTATCTTGCACAAGAAACAATGGCAATCATCAAGAAATGAAAGGCATAACAAATGCTGATATGACTATGGTGAAAATGGAATTCTCCTGGATCGTTGGTGGGGATGTAAACTATTACAACCATTATGGAAATTAGTAGGGATATTTCACAAAGAACTAAAGTTAGAAATTTCATTGGAGCTAGCTATTCTCTGTCTATTCATCTTCCCCAAACAACTAAACATACCATATTATAGTGATACTTTCTTTTTTTTTTTTTTTTTTTTGCGGCACCGGGGATTGAACTCACAACCTTGCGCCTGCCAGGGCAGGCGCTTAAGGCACTGAGCCAAACTCCCGGCCCTGGTTTTTTGAGGCAGGGTCGCACTATGTAGCTCAGGCCGGTCTTGCACTCGCATTGTAGCCCAAGCTGGCCTCGAACCCACAACGCTCCGCCTACCTCAGCCTCCCGAGTGCTGGGATTAAAGGCGTGCGCCACCACGCCCGGCTAGTGATACTTTCATATCAATGTATAACAACCCAACTCACAATAGCTAAATCCTGGAAGCAACTTGCATACCTATCAACAGATGAACAGATACAGAAATATGGTGTATATGCCTAATAGAATACTACTCTGTTATAAAGGGAAGGATGAGTTTAAGACATTTGTAGGAAAATGAATACGTTTGAAAAACACAACGTTAAGTGAAATAAATCAGATACACAAGTTTAATATTACATGGTATTTCTCGTTTGCCCAAGCCAAAGTACAAATAAAAAGCAAAGTAGAAGATTCATAGAAGGAAACGAGACAGATTTTGTGCAAATAGGAAGGGATCTGGGTGAGTGAGGGGAAAGGGAGACAGACAGGGAAGGGGAAGTGGAAGCAAAAAGTTTTAAGATTTATCACTTACATGTATCAAATCCCTATAATGAATATAAACACTCTATGTCATGAGCATGAACTAAAAGTAATAACAACAATTAGAATGATTATGTGGAAAAGTGATTTAGATATAGATGGAGGGTGGTGGGTGGGAAAGACAAGTGGATTAAGAAGAATCAACTATGTTATGTATATGCACCTATATCCTAAAATGACTATAAAGTTCATGTACTGCAAGCATGTATTTAAACAATAAGTATTTCTGGAGACAAATATGTTTAATCTAATTTAAATTTTGCACAATGCATACAATTGTCAAAATGTCACATATGTGTACTCTACCAGAAACATAATAAATTTACTGAAATAATACTTTGGGAAGGAGTAATAAAGTCACTTTGCTTACAAACAATTACTTAGAGTTACAGTGAGAAATTTTCTGGGTAACAGGTATTCTATTTTTCTAAGACAGGAAAAGGAACTAAAAAAATTGATCATTTTATTCAGCTGTGAAGTGGCTATTGTATTCTGAAGTATCGTGTTTTTGTTTTGTTCTGTTTTTATTCTAGGCAATGTTTGTCATAGAACCCAGAAGCTTGAGTATGCTAACCAACTGGTCTACCACTGAGGTACAATCCAAGCCTCTTAGTGTTGGTTATTGTATTGAAAGTTGGAAAGATCCATACTGAACTATTTTTCTATACAGATGATATCTTTCATTAGGTGTTTAAAATTAGCTCATCATCACTCTATTTCAGTGATGGTGAACCTTGTAGAACTGTCAATGATAAACAGCTGGCTGTGGCACGTGTGCCATAGGTTCACCTCCACTGCTTTATGTCATCTAAACTTCCTCCATGCTCACTACCCAGGATTCCCTTGCTACAAATTCTTAGTCTGTGACATTGTTTTATTTTGTTTTTCAAAATAATTGCTCTTACTTCCAAAGAGATCATATTTTTTTTTGCTTAAACACATATGCATCTAATTCCTATTTGGTGTCAAAGATGTTCTTGATCTTAACCATCTAGAAATGAATAATAACAATGGACAGTCTCTGCCATGAGGCAGCATAGAATTTTGTAAGAGAAGCAGTAAAATTTTTAAAAAGTAAAGAAATGATATCTAGAAATACTGATTGAGAATAAAAAAGTTTGAGATAAATACTGTGAGGAATAGAAGTGTTTCCTCAAATATGGTTCCCTTAAATGACTTTTATTATAAGATCTGGAATTTGAGGGGGAGTGAAGGTGAAGATCAGGACAGAAGTAAAATACTACAGGATGGAAATAAAGGTAGAAAAAATCACTTCCAGACCTACAAGCAAAACCTCTCATATAATTCTCTATTCTGTCTTTTGCTTCACCTGCCAATCAACCGAATCTATATTCAGAATAGCTCTACAATTAATTATGTAGAGTCTTGGAGTGACTAACTGGAATAAAGCCAGTCTTTTCCATCATCCATAAAGCAAACAAAAATCACTGCCATTCATGCTGCATACTTGACTTTAAATTTTATAGAGATAACTTTCTATGTTGTTAAAACTGGCAAAATTAACCTGTCTTATTGAAGTTAAGGGTGGTGTACCCACTTTGGCAGCACATATACTAAAATTGAAATTAAGGGTAGTGGGATCAACAGCAAGGGTTCTGGATTCTTGGTAAGTTATTGATTCTTACCCTTAGTTCTGTTCATGTAAATCTGTCTGGTTTGTGAAAATAAAAGGCTGCTTAGTTTTGATAATTGCCTGTTCTGTACGTTTTGACTTTAGTTGACTATTTTTAATTGTCTCATGTGTATTGCCACAGTGATTTTAAAATGTATCTTTTATAGCAGCTATAGTTTATGTACTTAACAGTGAAAGTGTTGAAAAAGAAATGTATTTGAAATGTAATTTATATTTATAATAGTCAAGTCTTCTACGAGTTAGACGGAGACACATAAAGAACAGATACTAACACACTTGACTCTCATGTGCCTATCTAGAGAAACTCAATATAGACTTAACTTTCTTTCAGTAGAAATAATTAGGATCCTTACCTTTAAAGGAATCTGACTTTCTGTTTTCTTTGTCAATGGGAACATATCTTGACGTTCTAGTTTCTAAATTTGATTCAGTCTCTTAATTGCCCACTCAAGATGGCCTTCAGAGAATTAACCAGATAAATAAAAGTAAGCCCTCTTTTGAATCAATCTGAATTAAAAATTTTGGTAACAGCCTTATTTATTTTCACAGTACAGAATAGGGAATTTCATGTTTCTTCTTTCAATGTACACTGTCCATGCACATGCAGACTGAATTAGGTTTTGTTAAAACCCCCTTTACAACATACAGTATAGAGCCGCGTCAAAAAGTAGTTTTTGTACTGTTTTTAAACTTGAGTTTATGGATTATAAAGTTTTCTCCATTCAATAGATAATTGTGATATATTTAAAAAATCCTAATACAGTGTTTTCCAGGTTACAGTTTTCCTCTTTAAAATTTTGTTCTGTCAGGTAATCAATCCTTTTGGGATTAGTGACATAGAATACAAAAGGAGGATAGTCCTTGCAATCTTCAAAACTACAAAACAAGCTATTGTATTACTCAGAGAGAAAAGTCTGAAATCTTCTCCACAGCTTGTAGACTTAGGAAATGAAGTATAACGTATTTATATGCATAACCAAAGAACATACACTCCAAATTTAATATTACATACATTGGAGAACACTGTCTCCTCTTTAATACAAATCAAGAGAAATGAAACAAGATTCTTGTCATGATAAAATCTTTGAACTTATACACCTTGAGCGTATATTTCCGATGTTAATGTAGTAGTTTTGAATGAGAAGTTAGATACAGGAGTTAAAGCAACATAACATATGGGATATGATACATTGAGAAATTGCCTCTATTCTGGGACCTTGGCGGAAGAAGACAATTCAGAATGAAAGTACTACTACAGAAATGAAGGTTTGGACCAGTTATGTATTTATTTTAATCATACTAACTCTGTTGTGTGAAGTTAGAGGGAAAAAAAAGATTCTTTTGTAAAATCATTGATATCGTGTGGCATCAAAGTAAAGCTGTTTTATTTAGCACACAAACATTAAGCTGTTCTATAATAAAGAATCACTTGTATGAGGAGAAGTTGAAACTTTTTATTTTGTAAGAATCAAGTTTGAGTAGATATTATTCACAGTATACAAATTTATTAAATGAATGTATGACTCATCCTGATAATTATAATTGTCTCTAATATAGCTGATACTTGTGAATATTATGAAATATGAAACTGAAAAAATTGGATTTGTCCTGAACTTGAGTTGTAATATTTATTATAACATTTTTATTAGATGAATGTATTTTTCATCCTGATAATTATAATTGCCTCCTATGCCTCTAATATATATGATACTTGTAAATATTATGAAATATGAAACTGAAAAAATGGATGTATCCTGAAATTGTTTCTGTAATATTTATTAAGTTGTTATATTTAATGAAATATAATTTCAAAATTTCATATAATAGTCTACCTTCATATTTAATGAAGTGTCTTACCACACTAATATTTATCTAATTTGCTACAGATGCTTTTGGGACTATAATTTTGGTGAGAAACTTTTATATGATTATTTTACTGTCAGCTAGCATGCTTTTTATTACAGGGTTAATAAACAAGCTAACCTTGTCAAGTGTTATAATAAGAATTTTATTTTGTAATTTACATTTAGGCTGAAGAGTAAACATATATGAAGCTACTGACTTTATACTTGCACTCTGCATAACTCATCTTTTGTTGATTGAGGTTTTCATATGTGTATTCATTTAATTTATTTTTATTTTTATTTATTTATTTATTTTGCGGTACCTGGGCTCAATCTCACAACCTAAAGCTGCTGAGCCAGACTCCCAGGCCTATTTTTTTTTGAGGCAGAGTCGCCCTATGTAGTTCAGGCTGGCCTTGCTAACTTTGTAGCCCAAGCCAGACTGCAACCCACAAGGCTCCTCCTAAGTTAGCCTCCCCAGTACTGGGATTAAAAGTGTGCACCACCAAGCCTGGCTTTCTCATTCAATTTCTTTTTCCTTTGTTTCTTTTTGTTTTTTGGTACCAGGGATCAAACTTACCACCTTGAACTTGCCAGACAGGTGATTGTGACACTGAGCTAAATCCCCAGTCCCTTAATTGGTTTTTAATAGGTGACTTTTATTTTTTTTCTGTTAGTACGTGTTTGCAGTTCATAGTGAGTACATTTATTGTGAGGAGTTTGTACATGTACATGACACATCTTAATTCTTATTTTTTGTCCCATTCCCCTCCCGTTCTCCCTGCTCCTTCCAACTCTTCTTGCCTTCCCCATTTGCGAAAACTCTTTTGCCATATTTATTTTCAACTCTTTTTAAAAATTCCTCTCCCTTCTCTGCCTGCATCACTTGATCTCCTTCCCATTTGAAAAATGCTCCCTATTATCTGTCTTTTAATTTTCACATATACTTTTTGACTGTAGTATGGACTGTAACTTTGAAAGACAAAAATATCACTAATGAGTCTCTTATATTTGAATAGTAAAAATATAGGCATACAGACAAAATCAGTAAAATGACCAATTGACAATGAGAACATGAAAAAAATATAGAAAAAAGAAGTCAGAACAGGTTAGGACAGCAATAAGAGTAATCTTGCCATTATTTACTGTCATTTGAAATCATTGTGCAATTTGTAAGACCATAGGTGGGATATATAAAGTGCAATAAATTTCAAATACAAGTAAACATATAATCCAATATTCTTTTCAGGGTAAATGCTCTTGTTCTTCAGAAAACAATAGTATTCTATTGACCTACTCATGGCCTATAAGTCGAACAGACCCATGATCTCTAAGAAGACAAAAAAAGGAAGAAAAAAGTTTTAAAGCATAACGTAATTGTTACATTTTATATTGTGTACTAGAAATAAGATTGAAGGGGATGCAAATAAGGCAGAAGAGGCTACCATGACCAAGAGGAGAAACATATATATTCTCATTATCTTTGACATTTTGTTTGGTAGATCCTTCCTCTGTCACAGCAAATATTCAGTAAACCACATTAGATTGTTAAAAATGCATAATATACAAGGATATGTTTTATATTTGCTTGGGTGTTTATCAGAGACAAGAGGGTAATCAGTATAAGAACATATGTATAGCTATGATTTCTCAAAGGATATTATAAAACGTGTAAAAAGAATATTTTTCTTCCTTTTTATTAGCACATGTTTGTAGTACATAATGTTTATATTCCTTGTGGAGAATTGGCACATGTACATAATATACCTTAATTGTTTTTTGAAATCCTTTTTCCATTTCATGTTTCCTCCCTTCATCCATCTTTTGATCATCCTCCCTTTTTGTATATATACAATATATAATGTTGATAATCTTTGTGTGAAGTTGGCACATGTACATATTTTAATTCCTTTTTCATCCCCATTTCCCTCCTCCCCCCCCATCCATTGATCCCCTTCCTACTGGAGAAAGATCTATCTCTCTGCTTCTTATTATCTGTCTTATATTTTGCTCTTTATATTTTGGATTTTCATATAAAAGAACCCATAAGAAATTTAAGCTTGTGTGATTCGTTTCACGCAATATGATCTCAAGGTGTATCTATTTTCCAATGAATGACTGAAGTTTATCTTTTGTGTCTATGGAAGTTAAATATAAAGGAAAAATACAAGATTCAGAAAACAAAAGGAAAATAAATTTGAATCTTCAGAAAAAGTAGGAAAGGAGAACTAATAGTGGTCATGAGGATCCAAATCATGAAGGATATTAAGAAGTTTCATCAAAATGTGAAAATCCCAGGGATCTGGAGATGTTTACATGAACTGTATGTTGATTGAAAGCCGACAGAGAAGAGTGAGTTGCCAAATACTGTAAAGTAATTTATATGAAGTAGATATGCTGGAAAAATTCAAATACAATACAGAAAATATAAGTTAGATTATTATGATGTTTTGTGTTCTTTATATTTATACTTTTATGACTTTATTGATATGATATTTTATCCTTGTAAAATGCTTGGATTTATGTACTTTGAGAAACTAAAATAATTAAAAAATTGCACTTGGTGAAGTTTGGAGTAACAATTATATGAACAGATGTTCATAAGCTACTATTAATGAGTAAGACTATTGAAGGAGGTTAGTTGTGGATAGCAACATGTTTGTGAATCATCTCAAGATGTATCTTGTGCAGACCCACACCCTCTGCTTCTAATTTTCTCTTCTGATTTATTTAAAATAGAAATCAGCTATGCAAAACCACACAACAGTGACAGCCTTCATTCTTCTTGGGCTAACAGATGACCCACAGTTAAAGGTGATCATTTTTCTTCTCCTGTTTTTCACCTACCTGTTGAGTGCTGCAGGAAACCTAACTATCATCACCCTCACCCTACTGGATTCTCATCTCAAGACACCCATGTATTTCTTCCTCCGAAATTTCTCATTTTTAGAAATTTCGTTCACAACGGTTTGTATTCCCAGATTTCTTGTCAGTATGGTAACAGGAGTTAAGAGCATTTCTTACAATGACTGTGCAGCACAGATGTTTTTCACTATCCTCTTGGGAGCAACGGAATTTTTCTTCTGGCGGCCATGTCCTATGACCGCTTCGTGGCTATCTGCAAACCCCTGCACTACATGACTCTCATGAGCAGCAGAGTGTGCAACTTACTGGTCCTTGCTTCATGGACGTCTGGATTCCTGATCATATTTCCACCACTCCTTGTGGGTCTCCAGCTTGATTTCTGTGCGGACAACACCGTCGATCATTTCTTCTGTGATGTTTCTCCTATACTTCAGCTCTCTTGCACAGACACAGACACAATAGAATTAATGATGCTTCTTTCAGCCATTCTGACCCTTCTGGTTACACTGGTGTTAGTGATCCTCTCGTACACCAACATCATCAGGACCATTCTGAGAATACCTTCTTCTCAACAGAGGAAGAAAGCCTTTTCCACATGCTCTTCTCACATGGTTGTTGTGTCCATTTCTTATGGCAGCTGCATTTTCATGTATGTGAAACCGTCTGCAAAGGAACGAGTGTCTATGAATAAAGGGATAGCTCTGCTCAGTACTTCAGTTGCCCCCATGTTGAATCCCTTCATTTATACACTGAGAAACAAACAAGTGAAAGATGCTTTTAAGCACATGTCCAAAAGGATTGAAGCTTTTTCAATGAAGTGAAGCACTGCAATGACATTACTAAGCTTATGAGCAAATTAAACAAGAAGGATAGAATGTGACATGGAAATCTTCATCTTCTACTCAAAATTATTTGAGCTTTTCCTTGACATATAACTTTCATTGTGGCCTGCTTAATCCCCAAATCCTAATCGTTACTGCTATTTGTCCCTCATGCTGAGCGCACAAGAAATAGAGTATATTTTTGTTTTTGGTTAAATAATTTGCCTTTTTATTTCTACTGATTTCCTCTCAAAATTCCCTCAGAAAGAGACAAAGTAGGACTTCAATTTTTCTGTTCCTTTAATTGCTCAGGAATTCAAAGATCCAATTTGTTATGTATTTCACATAAACTTTAAAAAATTACCTAGAGTTGATCACCTAATGAACTTATCACTGGTGGGTGTAAAACGGGAAATGTGATTTATTTGCTCAGTGTTTAGTAGAAATTTAGAACAAATCAATCTAATAATATTTTTAAATGACATTGATAGTTTCAATTTTTAATTTTAATTTTTTATTGTTTTGCAGTATTATGATTACATTCCTTATGGTGAGGTCATACATGTATAACACGCATGTTAATTTAATATAAAAATGTAATATCTAAATGTGTATTGTAGGTAATTGATAGACCGAACTTGATGAAAAGCAATGTGGAAAAAATGATTAGGTGTTCTGAAACAAGTTCAATACGAACATGAAGCATGTTTATACACTCGGTAACTTAAATCTTATGATGCAATAAAGTCTCATTATATCATTTCAGAAAGGCTATTCAGTTTTACTTCATCACTAAAAAATTTGCCTTTGAAAACATTGTGAGTTCAAAGGGAATGACGAATATTACTGGAAATTCTGAGTATGAGAGAAAATCTTTAGGCAACTAATGATATGGAGCTTGAGGAAAAATTGCTTGCAAGTAAAATAAATGCTAACTCCAAACATTAAGATTACTATGCCATCAAAAATTATGAATTTGGGCTGGGGATTTAGCTAAGCAGTACAGGGCCTTCCTGGCAAGCACAAGATCCTGAGTTAGATTCCTGGTAAAAAAAAATTTATGGATTTTACCTTTTTATAACTACCTTCAATTGGGATATTCATTTTACATAATTTCATAGCACATATACATATATATGTGTTTGTTAAAAACTATGTATTTATGATAGTATACAATATTTTTAAATTTTCATAGAAAAATAGAAATGAAAGGAAATTATTAAGAAAGAAAAAATATGTTTTTTATCACTTGACAATGTAACTTTACTTATAATTGTTGACTGATGGAGTGATATATTTGTACATATTTATAAAGTACTATGTGATATTGTGATTTGTGTAAACAGTGTCTAGTGATCAAAGCATTTTATTCAATGTATCCATTACTGTAAAATTTTATCATTTCCTCATGGTGAATCTATTCAAATTTCTTTCTTCTATTTTGATGGCATTATTGTTGATTATATTCATCATGTGCCAATTTTATTAATGTTAAGAATATCGTGTGCATTTTAAGTACATATATTTTGTTATATTGAAAAATATTTATTTGATTCTTCTAATAAATGATCTGAAAGTTTTATTCCAAGATTAAGCTATCTAGTAGTTAAAAGGATCATGCATTTCAAAATTAATGCTTCACAATAATGTTCAGATATATCTTAAAATAAATGGAAATCATAATAACTATAGTAAGCCTGATACAAATATTATTTAAACTGCTATGCTTCTTTCTTATCTAATGTGAATCATCTGTCATGATTTTGTATTTTTATATAAAATTTTAAAGCAACTTTATTCTATATTGGAAAATTTTTAAAGAGATTAGTGTAATTTGATTTCCAAGTTTCATCTGTAGAAGACAATTTTCATTTTTAATATTTTACATTATGTTCAATAACAAAATCCAAGGCAAAAATTCAAATGATTGGTTTACAAATTTTTTATTTGTTTCAACTTTCTTTTGAAATCTAGTTACATTTTCACTGTTAAGATGTCATCTAATTTTTAACAGAGTAATTGTGCCAAATCTTTTAATAATGTAGTATTGGTGATTACTTATTTTCACAGAAAAGGAAAAACTAGAATATGTTTACCTTTAAAAATTCCATACTACTCACTGATGTATTTTTTAAAAATACTTTGCCTAAAATCCTGAATTTCAATCTGACATAATTTTTCAAACATCTGCCTGGCATATGTCATACACTTCTCATCTGCTTCTCTTCCTTTCCTCCTCTCCTTTCTCCTCTTCCTCCTCCCAACTCTGTAACAGATAAAACACTTCGTTGCATTGAAAGCTATGATTTCTGTACTCTAATAATTGAAAACAGCAGCATTTTATACTTATTGTAATTAAGATTAACTTAAAGATGAAGCCACACAATCCGGGAATAATCTACATTTCAGTGACTTCACTGGACATTTTTTATTTTTCTGGCAAAGGAACATGCATCCTTTGAGAAAGACTGGAGGAAAATTTTGATATTAGCATCAATGTAGAACCCTTCTGCAAAAAAACATTCTTCATGAGTTCTGGCTCTATGAAGTGGTTGAAGTGTACAATTGCATATGGAATTCTCACTGTATTATACTGGTTGAGTCATTCATTCTTTTATTCATTTTAAAGTCCTTCCAATTATACACACCACTTAGGTACTTAAAGTCTGATTATCTGATTTTAGTATTTGTAATTCTGTGATGTTACCCATTACTATAATGCAACATGTAAATTTGACTACTACTTCTGCCTTACTGATCATTAAGTAACCATATACAACTTATTATTGTCAATTAAGTGTTATAAAATCAGTCTGACTTTCTATAATGCATCCTTTCTAAACAAGTTAATTTTAATAAGAGTATCCCCTGTCTCCATTTCAAGCTGGAACTTATCATACTTGTAAAAGCTGTTAGTAAATCATCTTGTGAATATATCAATATTTTGTAGAAAGGATTTTGTTCTGGATTTTCTCTGGTTACATAGCTTAGAGGTATATTTTTGGAATGAACATGACTGTCTCATGTCACTAGTATCCTACACGTTAGGATTATTTTTCTTCATTAAAATAAGTATTTCATAAATTACAACCTTGAGTGGAAGCATAAGCCTGTGTGTTACTTCCATACTCAATAGAAATAAATCAATAAATTGTCATTCAAAAATTATACTTAACTATATCTGTGAAATATTGCCATAGCAGTTGTTCTGATTTATATTTTTCTGGCATTTGTCAGCAAAATAAGTAGATAACTGCAATACTGAACCCAAGGCCTTCACATTGAGATACATTCTCATCCAATTTAATGATTTTATTCTGAGGCGATTTTTTCCTAATTTGCTAAATTGCCTAAGGTATGCTCAAACTAGGGATTCTCCTGCCTCAGTCTTCTAGAGTGCTGGGTTTAGAGGCATGTACCACCACAAAGTTTGACTTTTTAGTTGGCACCCTATATTATTATTATTATTATTATTATTATTATTATTATTATTTGCAGCACTGGGGATTGAACTCACAATCTCGCACCTGCCAGACAGGCACTTGAGCCACTGAGCCAAACTCCCAGCCCTGGTTTTTTTGAAGCAGGGTCGCACTATGTAGCTCAGGCCGGCCTTGCACTCACTTTGTAGCCCAAGCGGGTCTCGAACTCACAATGCTCCGCCTACCTCAGCCTCCCGAGTGCTGGGATTAAAGGCGTGCGCCACCACGCCCGGCTTCTTCTTCTTCTTCTTCTTCTTCTTATTATTATTTATTTATTTATTTATTTTTTTTGCGGCACCAGGGATTGAACTCACAATCACGCGCCTGCCTGACAGGCGAGTAAGCTGCTGAGCCAAACTGCCAGCCCTGGTTTTTTGAGGCAGGGTCGCACTATGTAGCTCAGGCCGGTCTTGCGCTCGCGTTGTAGCCCAAGCCGGCCTTGAACTCACAATGCTCCACCTACCTCAGCCTCCCGAGTGCTGGGATTAAAGGCGTGCGCCACCACACCCGGCTAGGCACCCTATATTATGCTGGTATGACTATTTATTAATAAGGAGACAGTAAGTATTTGAAGCATGGGGCAAGACACTATCTGGAATTACCCTTAAATTGAACTGTGATGTTTGTAACCATTAGTGCCTTTAGGCAACCCAGTAGAGCTATAAAACACAAAAAGAGGGCTAGCTTCTGCTGACAATGAATTCTAGTATGAATTTTTTTTTCTAGAAAAATCAGAGATACTTGAAATATCTGTATATCTCTATATTCCTGTTGGTATCCATCATCCTCAAATTCCAATCAATGAATTGTCACAAAATAGATCTGGTAAGAATGCAAATTCAACTAACATTACTCTAACATTCTGCAAAATAAGAGCCTACTTTTGTTTTCAGGATCAATAGACATCAGCGTTCAAGAGATAACTAATTGATTTAGGACAACCATGGGATTTTTCGTGGGAAAGTCAAGCATCCTCGCACTAGCAAATAATAAATCTAAAATGTTATGTTACCTGGTAAAGCTACAGGGCTTAGATCTAAGAAGCAGATATATGAATAAAGGTACATCTCACAACCCCATTCATCTAAATAATTTACCTTTCCTTGGACAAATGAATTCTAAAAGATGACAATGATCCCATCAGCTCAATTAGATAGCTACATTTATTGCATTTGTCTTTTAAGTTGTGGCCTATTTACCGAAGATAGTTGAGAAAATGCCAGTACTTAATATCAAGTTATTGATTTAGTGAATGGACTTTTAGAGATTAAGAGGTAATACCAGATGCGTCTATGATTTTGCTATAACTCAAACTAAGCATTAAAAGTCATACACTTCAATTTTCTTTCTTTCATATCCTCAGTGTGGTTAAAAACAGCCTGATCATGTTAGAGAACTTTCACTACTGGTATTTCTCATATTTATAATATTGCTTTGTATACAGTACAACTTATTTGACACTAGGTTTTATGTAAGTTTCTTTCCAAGTGATAATACTTGAAGTAATGAACTGTTAATATTCCATCTTTTCATGAACACTGTCTTAAGATATCAAGGTGAAATAACTAAGTACATATGGTCCCTCCCTTAAAGGTCTGTTTCATGCAACCACTGTGGTACCAAATATATCAGCCATGACTGCTGGGTTGCAATTGCCTATAGTATTTCTGCACATCCTTTATTATCTCTTGTTTTGTATTATTTTGTCAGAGTCTTTCTTTTTATCCAATTCAAGATGAAAGATAAAGATAATATGTTTCTCTAAGAGAAAAACCATCATTGTTTCTTGAACAAGATAATAAGGGTAACATCTACCAGGATGATAATACATGGCAAGTTTTCTAGCAGCCTCCTTAAAATATCAGAATGTTCTGCACTTGCAGTTCCTTAGGTGTGACACAGGCCATCTGTGCAGCAGCATACATATAGGAACTCTCCTCAAACCCACACCAGATGTTGGGGAGCAAGCGGAAGTAATACAAGCACAAAGCTCCTGTCAACTGCTATGACTTGAGTAGTACCATTTTTTTTCTCAGAAAACTCAGAAGAATTGAATTTGTCCGGAAGCTGTGAAACTGGCTGGCTAAGCTATGCCTTTTAGTTATTCACAGTTTTGTTAGATGATAAGATGTTGACAGAGAAGTGACTTTCTGAAACAGATTTCTCAAGGGTTTTCAATGAATGAGGTTAGTGATTTGATGGACTCTCAAAACTTCTGCTGTGACTCTCTTGTCCAAGATTTGAGTAGGGGAGAGAAACTATTTCTCTTTCTTTATCTGCTAATGAGGCTAAGACCAGCAGCCAAAAGTGAAATTATACAAAAGAGCAATTTTTCTGTTGTTACCAGCACTTTTCAATGGTAGAGAGCTTGATCAAGTACCTCTCAAGTCTGGCACTGAACTTTCTGTGCTAGAAAATAATTGAAAGTGTGTTAGATTACCTGACAAGCAGATCTCTGGCTTGAAATGAAAACTAAGTGTGCCAGCATCTTTCAGTTCTAACTCCAGAATATAGAGCTTGCAAGTTGTTACTTCTGTGTTTATTATGAGAAAACTTCAGGAAACTGAAATCAGTGACTTGCTTTCTCTCTAGAAGAAAACTGAGACTGCAGGACAAAAATAACCTTTTGAAATATGTAGGCTAGACACCCAGAAAGACCTAGTTAAAATCTGCTTACCTGGAACAGAAGCTGATGCAGTAATAAATATGAGGATGCAAAAACTAATTTTGATAGTTCCTGCTATGGAAATAAATAATCTCCCTGAGGGTTAAGGTAGCCACCCATTTTTATGGAAATACAAAGAGTTTTCATGTGAATATTTGAGAAATACCCCCTTATGACTTTCACCTGTACTATAATCAGAAGTGTAATCATTATGTAGAAACATTCCTTGTGGAGGACATTTTTTGAATCTCTCATTTCATTTTGAAGATAGAGATTTTCCCACTCTTTCACCTGTTACCTACATATCTTAGCTAATAGAGCAAGTTAAAAAATAAATATATGTATAGCAAAGAAGTGCACATTGAGTATTGCAACTAGGAAAGGGCCATGGAATGGGGAAGAAAAAACTACCATTGAAGAAACAGCACTCAATGTCTCAGCCCAGATTCACAGATGCAGTAAATGGACAAGGCTTCATTAGAAGAATAGAATACACACCACCTCATCATTTCATACTGCCACATCACCAGGAATCCAGTATAATATCTCTGAATTGAAGTTGAAAACAACGGCATGTCATATACTCTTTTCAAGTATTTTGTTCTTATAAAACACAAACTGAAAATGTACAAAAGGAGACTAGAGAAAATGGAAGGTTCCCTCTCTTTATAGCTACAGAAATCATTAAACACACTACTTACATTGAAGACCTGTTTATCTTGTGTCTTTTTATGTTACATAGCTTTTCAAAATACAAAAAAAAACAAGACCAGAGAGAGAAATCATCTATTAAAATCAGACACAGATAGAACACAGATATTGAAATTATTAGGTAGGCAATTTGAAATAACTGTTATTTTAAGAGCTACAAGAGTATGAGGTGAAAATACTGGAGAATATTGTAAGAAGAGAAATTAAAATTCTAAATGTAAATACATGCTTAAAATAAAAACATTGTATTAACAATAAATAAGGCCTATTATGAACCATTTTCAATGAAGTACACATGGTTCCTGAATCAGTACTCTTGAAAATAGGTTAATATAAAATTCATAGACTAAAATAGTAAAAAAAAAAGTTAAAAATAATACCATCCAATGAATAAATAACTCAACTGTTATTGACTGAGGTACTTCTATAGTTAATGATAGACACCAAAGAGCAGATCCAAGGAAGTCAGAGAACATTTATTAGAATAAGATGAAAAACAATGGAAAACAATTACACAATGAAGCATATAATGTTCAAATGGTATGAAGCCAAACATAAAGAAACAATATTGAAGACAGTCAGAAAAAAAAAAACTTTTGAAAATTCATATAGATGAACTTTCTGACATCTCATTGGAAATCATGAAAAAAGAATATATACTACCATATTTAAAAGTTGAAAGAGAAGAAACATCAAGTGTTTTTATTCAGTGAAATTATATTCTAGAAATGAAAGAGAAATACACATTGCATCGATCAGCTTCCTTCTTTTGGGACAAAATACCTACTCCCACCATGTAAAGGAGCAGGGATGTGTCTTGGTTCATGGTTTCAAGGTTTCAGTTCATGCTCAACTGGCTCCAAGGCAGCGGTGTCGTGGTGAAAGGATTCCGCTGAGGAAAGTTGTTCGACTAATAGTGACAGACAAATTGCTCAAAAAGGAGCCAGGGGTCAGGTTTATGCTCTATGTTCATACTCTCATGTATTTCCTCCTTTGAGGCCTTCTCTTTTAATAGCCAATTAAGATATGAATTCATCAATAGGTTGACTCATCAAGGAGATTAGCCTATAACAATCCCAACATTTCTCCATTTGATTGAGTGAAGTTGACAATCAAGACCAATTTACACAAGTACTCACTCAAAGAAACAAAGTTAAGGACTCTACAGTACCTAGACATCTTAAAATTTTTTTGAATAAAATGTTTCTCAGAGGGAAGAAAAATAATACATGTAAAATCATGCATCTACATAAATTAAAGTATAGCAATGAAGAAGATATAAGACAAAATTATAATTTGCTTTTTTATTTCAAATTACCTAAAAAAGTATCATATGTTAAATAAATAGTAATAGTGGTTGGGCAATGTAGTGTACAGATGAGTGAATTGAATTACATAGGTATAGTTTGAATATCTGTTCCAAAAATTTTGTTCAAATTTATGTGCCATTTTGAAGACATTTAGATGTGGAAAGTGTAAGAAGTTAGTAGGCCATGAGAGTACTCCTTCCTGAATAGACCGATGCCGTTATTGAGGTAAGCGGTGATGAGAGGCTTTGGTGTAAAGTGAGCTATCGTTTGCAGTTAGGGATTTCCACCCTCACTTTCCCTCCTGAAAGTTTTATGATGCCACTCTCCATGTTAGGATTCAACTAGAAGATCCTCACCAGATATTGTCATTCTGATAGTGGACTTCTTCACTGCTGCAATTATAAGAACTAAATCATTCCTGAATAAATTGATTGTTCTGTGGTATTGTACTATAGTAGCAAAACTTAGATCAAGAGACAACAGTGTTACAAATGATAGGAGATAAGAACCAGAAGTGTTGTGTTATAAATTACCATGTACTGCAGATGATATTGCTGTGTTAATTGAACACGGACTTAGATTAACTTAAACTATCTATTTTAAGGTCAATTTAATATTTTAATAAAGAAGTACAACTAGAGAAGAGTCAATTGGGATGAAATAAAATACTAAAGTGAAACAAATGAAGGTAGAAAAAGAGTCCAAGAAACAACATATTGATGGGGCAATTCTGTAATTTGTCTTGAACTAATCCATTTCCCCTTCTATACCTTCCTTGCTTGTACATCTGAATAAAAACTGTCAACTTTCTGGGAATGCAATATCCTGAGATGAAGAGGTTCTGCTTTTTAGCTGGGTTTGTACTTTCCCTTCCTAGGGAAAGCAATACCTTGTGATAGAGAACAAATTCCCAGAATAGACAGGGTGCTGTTCCCTTCTCCCCTGAAGCAGCATATCCTTCCAAGATTTGCCCAGTATGTCAGGTGGTGACTAAGGTAAATGACCCAATACTGATTGTCTTTTGGGGCCTCTCATCCATTGTACAAAGTGGGCAACATGTCGACAACACTATCCAGCCTGGGAGATGCCTTGGGAGATGGGCTGACAGTAGATTAGAAGCTTCTCCTTTCCCCTGCTCCCTATCTGTAAGTAGCAAGTGCATTTCACATAACTTGTTAGATGTGATTATGTTCCTTCTTACCAGACTCCTAGAAGTAGGAAACCTGAACATGGTGGACCTAAACAGTGTCTTAGGATGTAATGTTTAGTGATCATATCAGTGTGATTAGCGTATCTGTATTCATATCATAAATAGATGAATTCCTGTTACTTGTAATTGGCCAGGTAATGATCTTTGCTATTGTCCAAGAAGTAAGACTATTATTTTAGGAATTTTAACTAGTGCATCTGCCTTACCATAACTAATTAGTAGAATACTTTTGCAAACATTGTAGATATTAATCCAAGGACACAAAATTGTAAGTCATGACAAGCATTTAAGGACTAAATACATCTATTAAAAGAAAGAAATAGTCAGAAATGAATTTTTAAAACTTATTATAAATTAATATAGGGCTGGGAGTTTGGCTCAGTAGTTTAAGCATCTGTCTGGCAGGCGCAAGATTGTGAGTTTGATCCCTGGTGCTGCAAAAAATAAATAAACAAATTAATTAATACAAATAATTATAGCAAATTATTATAAATTGTTGACATTAAATTCTCTTTATATTTGTAAGTAATATTAAAATATATATTTTCACAGACTCCAGGAAGAGAAAGAATTGTGCTCCTTGAGAACCTGCCATGCTGAGTTAGAGAGGCTCCAACCAGAAGACAACTGGCCTGCCTTTCTGATGAGTGCATGACCGGTGCAGATTGCAGGAGGGGAAAGATGTGCCTCCTCTATGCCTACCAGCGCTTGGGCTAAGAATCAAGGATATCCACCACCCCACCACCACCCCCGCCAAGCAACCTGCTGGTTCAGAGGACCGGCTAAGTTGATAGCAACTAAGGTACATAAAGCAACTAAATACTTGTATTGTTTGGTTGATTTTGCAGGCCTGGGGCTGGCAGTCTGAGCATCTCTTGGGAAGATGACAGTATGTAATGTAGCAAATATGGGGGATTCTCTTCTGTCTTGTCTTTGAGGACTAATGTTGTTCTAATTCTTTTGCTTTTTTCTGATTAACTTTTTTGCTTTATTTCATATTCTGTTTTTATTGGTTTTATTGTGTTTTGTTTTATTTTTGGTTTGATTTTACTATACCTGATGGAATGGTCAACTATTCTGAAAATAACAAGATATACTATAGTAGCTATTGTTTTCCTAATATTTTTCTTTGAAGTTCTGTACCAGTTCTACTTCTTTGTTTTGATTGATTTTGTTCTTTTATGTTTTGTTGGATTTTACTGTCTTTAAAATAAAAAAATTTAAAAATTTAAATATATATTTTAATTTCCATAAATTTACATATTTATGGCATATGGTATGATATTTTAATACATATACACAATGTCTACTTATCTGATCAGTGTGATTAGCATATCTGTTACTTGAAAAGGTATATTTTCTTGTCTGCAGGTAATTCTCCTTTACATAACAAGACATATATGTCAAAAGTACAGGAATGGTGTAAGTAATCCAGATAAAATTAAAATATCTATTTATTTCACACTAGAAAATTTGAGAAAAAATAACAAATATCAGGCACAAAATGGGCATTCATTATGATAATGGACCAATTCTCCAAGAAGACTTAACAATTCTAAAGATTTACTTAAAAACTGAACACGAAATATATTGGCCATATTTGGTGCAACTGAAAAGAACAATTTTAAAATCTACTATTTGAAATAATCATTAATTACTGGTAAAAAACACAAAATGATAGAGCCCCTTGAGGCTAATTTGGCAGTCTTGCACGGAGCTAACTCAAGTCTTTACATAATTACAAAGTCACATGCCTATTTATTTACCAATTGTTTGGAACTCAAATTCACATATCAAGCCCTTATACATAAATTATAAGTGGATTTATTCACAATTACAAAATAAGAAAATGAAGACGTTCTTCAATAGTTGAAGGACTCAATATGTGTGGTATATTTATAGAATATGTACTATTGAACAATAAAAGAAACAACTACACAGAGATGTGATGAGTGTTAAATGCATATCGGTGAATAAAAAGACAGAGTTATAAGATCATATGATTCTATTTACATGATATATTGAAGAGACAAATTTATAGAGAAAATAAACATAACAGTAATTTCCAAGACTGGGGTAGATGGAATTATGCAGTTATGATCCTTATAACTAGTTAAAGTCTTGTGTTCAGATCTTTAAAGCATCTGCATTTGACTGCTTTTGTCATACAAGCTGTTCAGCAGAGGACTAATAACCTCCATCTTACTTATTTTTTCCTTACCATGAAACCATGGAAAGCAGAGTGGTTAAAGGACACAGCTCTTTACAGAAAGGAATATGTCCAGTGTCCTTCGTGGATAAGGATCAAGAAAAAATTAGTTAAGGCATTATATGAATCTATTTTGAAAGTTCAAGATTTTATCTTGATCGCTTAAGGAAATACTATATCTTTTTCTTCTAATAGCAAATCAAGACCAGTCTACTTTTGAAGATTTCTAGCCTATAACCTGCATCCAGGGAGCTGCCATTGTTTGAGTATGAACCCCAAAATCTTTGGTGTTGAAACTGTAATGCTTCAGTGCATCACTAGGACCTATTGGGAGGTGTCTGCATCACTAGAGTAGAGCTATCCTGAAAGAATCAGTGCCTTTGTGTAAAAACAATGCCTACTTATTACAGGCATTCTTCTCTTCCAAACAAGTCCACTTGTGCTTCCACTTTCTGTTATGAGTGGAGGTTGCATGAACCTCTTAACTACTGCAGGCATCTGATCTTGAACTTCCATATCTCCAAAACATTAGCCTAAATGAACCCTTTTCCTTTATATGTTGCCCAGCTTCAGTTATCATAAACAAAAAATGGACTAAGATGTCTAAGTGATTTAAATTTACTTTTATTTAACTTTTCTAAAGATATCTTTATTTCTCACTTAACTGACCTTGGGGTATGAGAAGGATATGATTGGAAAAACAAACAAAATAAGAAAATATGGCTACTGGAATGGACACTCTGAACATGATTATAGTGGGGTAGAGAAAAAAAAAGTATTACCTAAAGGGAGAACATCTTAGATCTCACAAGACATGGAGGTTATTTAAGAATCTTGATTTTAAGAACAGTACCAGAAGTCTTCTTCCAGAAGAAAACTTCCCATGCAGGTGTCTCAAACTGCTTCAAGAGCCTTAGACTTAGCTTAATGTTGGGTATGATATCCCTTGCCAGGTGGCTTTGTCAGGATCCCAGGGATTAAAGGGAACAGCTCCAACAGCTGCTTATTCCTCTACTCACCCATCCATATGCAGGCTAAACACCTCCTAACATCCTCCTCATTCTATTCTGAGTCATAAAGTAGGCTGACAACTCTACACAAACAATAGCTTGAAAACCTAGACAGATTGGATCAATTGCATTCAGTTCACAATCCAAGTCAAGTTACTGAATTGGGAGCCCTAGACTAAAATGCTGAGCTGGAAAGTGATGTTGCAAGCCATGCAAATATATAATCTGAAGAATTATGTGTATCTTAGATACTTCCCTTGCTAATTGTAAACTTTTTCTTTTCACTAATACAAATACAAGCATGCATTTGGCCAATGAATGCTGATATCTCTGGTGACATAGTTTAAAATAGTTTCTTTATAATATACATTTTGCTTTTAAAATCCCTTCAACCAGTCAGAGGAAAAAGGCATTTTCTACATGTTCTTTTTTTCTTCTTCTGTTTCTTCTCCTTCTCCTTCTCCTTCTCCTTCTCCTTCTCCTTCTCCTTCTCCTTCTCCTTCTCCTTCTTCTTCTCCTTCTTCTTCTTCTTCTTCTTCTTTTTGTTTGGTACCAGGGATTGAACTCACAACCTTGCACCTGCCAGGCAGGTGGTTAGGCCAAGGAGCTAAATCCCCAACCCTATTTTATTGGATGGGGTCCCACTATGCAGTTCAGGCTAGCCTTGAACTCACTTTGAAGTCCAGCCTGGTCTGGAAATCACAAGGATCCTCCTGCCTCAGCCTCCTGAACGCTGGGATTAAAGGCGTGTGCCACCATGCCCGGCTGCAGCTGCTTCCTGATGTAACTAAAACCATCAGTCAAATAAAGAATATGTTTTTCAAAAGGAATTGCAGTTCTTAATATTTCAGGTGTTTCACGTTTGAATCCTTTTATCTGCACTTTGCAAAATCAAGTGAAAAAAGCTTTTGTTAATAGGACACACAGGATTGTCAGTTTCTCAAGCAAACAAATATTGTATTTCATTATTTAAAGGAACTGAATGAAGAAATCTCCATAATGATGTTTCCGTGACATACTTTTCTTTTTTTTCTTTCAATGCTTTTGTAGATTGATATAAATCTTTAGAACTTTTCAAACTTCTTTTACAAGAATATTTTGTCTAATGAAGGTAATTTTCTTTTTATTTTTCACTAAAAGTTTTCTTCTTCTTTTTTTTCCCTCTCATCATCTTTTTCCTATAGACATTTAAATACCTTTAGGCTACTTTTTCAATGCGTGTCCTGTGTCATTTAAAATTTCAGTTAGTCATAATTGTAAATCAATTGTATTTGAAATTACTTTTTTATATCATGCAAAACTATTATACAACCGTGTATTTCTGGTACATTGCAAACTTGAAGCTAATGCTTATTTGTATTTTGGTTATATTTCAGTGGTAGTGAAACTGGCATTTGTGCCATTTTGGGCTCTTTGTATCATTGAAAGCTCTTAAAGTGTCACCATCACTGGCCTATTTATTTGTGAATATTATATTCAAACAAGTGAAAATAAGTACACTTTAAAACTAACAATCATGTGTTTTAATAAATATTTTCAAATATGAGCAACAAAAGTGATGGTTAAAATTTCTTGTATTTTATTTTCACATTAGTCATTTATATTCTATGTGACAGAAGAATGTTACAAATAATCATGTTTCAAAGAATGTAAGTTAATCTTACCGATTTATTTTCAAAAATAACAGTGAAATTAAATATTTAGTTGATGTTCTCAAATCCCTGAAATTCCCTTGTTAAACTTGGGATACTACTGAAACTAATTGAAAACAATTTGTGAATGATTATTAGAAAAAATTAGCTAAGTCATGTTTATTCCTTTCAAAAATCATTTATCCAATATACAAGTGATATATCCTTGTGTATTTTACATATGTATATATATTTGTGTGTGTGTGTGTGTGCACAAGCAGACATGTATACGCATATATTTTTATAGATACACTTCCTACTAGTGAAACCAGGAAAGTGGAAGAATCAAGTGTTTTCCTTTACGAGATTCTCTATGAGTATTAATTTTTCTGTGTGACACTATGAATATACTGTTAATCATAATAAAAATGGTTCTTGCAGTTATACATTCTATTTCACAAATGTTTTTCAGTAAATGTGTATGTAATCCATGATATCATTTTTTCCATTTTTTCAAATCTGCAAATCTTGGTTGGAACAAAATATTTAAAAAATTGGTCCTTAAAGGGACTGAATAAAATAAACCAAAGAAAAATATTGTCATATGTAACTAGAAAATCGTGTGTGTTTCTGTAGAGTTGGTTAAAAATATAATTTTAAGTAAAAGAGTGATACAAACAGTTGATTACGACTTTCCCTGTCATTCAGTTATACATATGTTTTTCATTTTGGTAAAATACTCCAAATGATCCTAGAGCATTATCTAAATAATAGAAAAGTTATCAGTGCAGAAAATGAAAAAAAGTATATGTAGCATTATGAAGCAATGCAATAAAAGTAAAACATAAGGCTCTCCATAGATAGATTAATTTTAATTTTGTTAGGTGTGAGAATCTTACTTAACATGAAAATAACCCATGTTAAATCTGTTGGTTTAACTATCACTGAATTATTCTGAAACAGTTTAGCTATTAATAAGCTTGTCCTGGCCTTTCCACATACCAGCTGAAGAATCATTTTTCTTAAGAATATTGCTTGCCATTTCAAGGCAGTTAACTATGTGCTGTTTCATTCAAACAGTGAAAAGTTTAGTATTAATTCAGTGACAACTATGTTACAAAAATGATTTTAAGTTGCCTGTTGATTTTTCATTAAAATGAGCTATTTTGAATCAATTGTGTAAATAAAACCCAACAGACAGACACCTCCCATTCTGATTATGTGTACAGATGTGGATTGTACACTCATTTAGTTGATTTTCCAGAACTGATAGAAAATATCTAGGATTGATAAACATGATTAGGTATTGAAAAAATGCTATGAAATGTTCTCAAGATACAGATCTCAGTTTTTGGTCAATATGACAATAATACAACGTTCTTTATCTACTAAATAATAATTTTTTAATACTTTTAAATAATGGAAATATAACTCAAAAAGTTTTCTCAAGTCAAGAGTAAGTTTGAATCTCGTTAGCACTAGTCTATAATTACAGTCTTTAAGTGATATACATTATGTTTAATAATACAAATTCTTGGCAGAAAGTTGAAGTTTGTTTTTGAACAATTCTAAGTATACTTTCCTAAATTTTAGAATGTATTTCCTATATTTTGTGTCTCTTTCTCAAACAAACCAATACCCTATAATCAGATATTGGAATAAATCTGTATTTGTTTCCAAATGTCGATCATAGTTTAAAAATCTTTACAAATACTCTTTTTTTGAATATTTCAATCCCAATATAAATTATTCAAAGCTGAGTTAGGTTTTCTACTGTGAGTAAACTATTTGAAATATTCTGGCTTTTGTATCAGTGATGTTGGCCTCATAAAATTATGTTGGAACTATGTTGTGAACTTTCATTTTTTTTCAAGAAGATTAAAAAAATTTGTATTAATTCTTCATTGAGTATTTGTTGGCTTCAGCTACAAAGCCATCGTATCATGTTTTTTTTCAGTTGAGTACTTTTAATTACTTCAGTCATTTTATCAATAATTGGTACGTTCAACCTTTTTGTTTACTCTTGGTTTAGTCTTGGTGGGTTATATGTTTCTAGAAATTTATGCATTTCCTCTTGTTCACATTTTTTGAATTGCAATTTTATTTCTGAGCATTTGTAGTGATTCATCTTGATTTCTGATAATATTTCATTCTTCCTTCTTCTTGTTAGTAGACTAGATATGATTTTGTTGATTATATATTTTCAAAAAATCAACAGGACTTTTTCAATATTTTATACACTCCTTAAAATAGAATGGAAGAAATGAAACATTCTTTCTCTTTAAATGGAATTCTTTATAAAAATATGAAGCTTCTCACTTATTAAAAACTAAAGATATAAATACAAACCAACTGATTTTCCTAGGTAAAATTAGTTGATATTGCATCATATGTGGAAAAACAATTACATAAAATTGCCTTAGGAAAATACTAAGAAGACACCTTATGCCGGGGGCATGCCCAGGCTCTCCCCTCACTCCAAAGGCTCTCAACTCTTCGCAGCCAGACTCAAGGTCCTGGTGGTGTCACACTCCAGGGTGTGCACTGCCTAGCTGCCTGAGTCCTGGGGATTCCGACCCCAATCCAGTAAGGCGGTAGGTCCAGTGATGTACTCTGGGAGTGAGACCTTACTAACTGCACAGAGGATTGAGATCTGCCCAGCCCAGTGTCCTCGCACAATCCATCAAGGGAATGCCCAGCCATCCTCACAGGACACAGAGGTACCAAGCCCAGCCCACCCCAGAGACCCAGAGCCGCTCATCAGGGAGTGGCCAGCATGGCTGCAGGGTCTTGGAGAATTTGAGCATTGCCCATTAGAACACAAGGTGAGAACTCCATTGTTCAGGGGTGTATCTGCTACATGGCAGGTCCTAGAAGTTGTGAATTCTACCCAGCGAGGAGCAAGGCATGCTCACCATATGCCAGGGACATACCCGGGCTTGCCCTGCACTCCAGAGGCTCTGAGCTTCTCACAGCCAGACTCAAGGTCCTGGTGGTGCCACACTATGGGGTGTACTCCACCTAGCTGCATGGGTCCCAGGGATTCTGACCCCCACCAGTAAGGTGGAAGGTCCAGTGACACACCCCAGGGGTGCATCTCTGCTAGCCACCTGGGTTGCAGAGGTTCTGCTACACAGTCAGGTTTTAGGTCCCAGCAACCATCTCCAGTGGTGTGACCCTGTTAGCTACAGGGAGGATACAAACTTTGTCCAGTCCAGCATCCCAGAGCAACCCAACAAAATACATCAGGAGAACACACAGGCAGACTCACAGACCACAGAGCACAAGGATCCAGTGCCATAGTCTGGGAGTGTACACCAGCTAGCCATTGGGATATTGGAGGATTGAAGCTCTACTCAGCACAGTGTTTCAGTGCAATTCATCGGAAGGCTACCTGCCCAGCCACACAAGTCCCAGAAGAAAATGACAAAATGAAACAACAAGAGGCAGTCTCAGTCCCCCAGTCCACTGAGAACAAACCCAAGAGACACTGAAATGGAAGACAATGGGAGTCACACAACTGAACTTTCTGAAATGATAGCAACTAAAGTAAAGAAACAACTTCATGAAATTATAGAGGAACTCAAATCAGAAATAATCTCTCAGCTAAAAAATTAAATGACAATGATTATGAAAGAAATGCTGAGTGTATCTAAAGAAGATCAAGATAAACAAATAGAAGAACATAAGAAAATAATGGAAACTTTGAATGAACAAAATAAAGCACAAATAGAATGCATGAATCAGATTTAAAGGGAAATTCAGGAAATGAAAAATTCCACTGAAAGTTGGCAAAACCACTTGAATGAAGCTGAAGACCTTTAAGATAATATGGAAGCTTATGATCATGAAAGAAAAGATCTCTTAAAAATAACAAGGAACCAGGAAACAACAATTCAACAGCTGGAAGATGATACCAAGAGAAATATCAGATTAACAGGCATAAATGAAAAAGCAGGGGTCAATACTAATGACCTGCGAAGACTATTTGCAGAAATAATACCAGAAAATTTTCCACACATGGGAAGACAATCTGAAATACAGGTAACTGAGGCATACAGAACCCCTATTAGCAATAACCAAAATAAATCTTCACCCATACATATAATAGTTAGGGTATCAGAAATACAGCACAAGAACAAAATGCTAAAAGCTGTCAGAGAAAAGAAACAGATCACCTATGAAGGAAAGCCTATCAGAATCATGGCAGACTTCTCAACACAAACCTTGAAGTCAAGAAGAGCTTGGAGTGAAGTATTTCAAATCCTGAAAGAAAACAACTTTCAAACCAGATTGATGTATGCTGGAAAACTACCTTTAAAAATTGAAGGAGAAGTAAGATACTCCCATGACAAAGAACAACAGAAGAAATTTATGGCTACCAAACCAACATTACAAAGTACCAAAAGACATTTTAGAAAGAAACAAAGATAACTACAATCTTAAGAACAACAACAAAAGGAAGCCACTAAGCAAGGCAAACAATTAAATAGAAAATGTAGAAAACCAATAACAGAAAGATATGACAGGGATGAGTCAGTACATATCAGTTATATCCATCAGTGTAAATGGTGTCAACTCACCAATAAAAAGAAACAGACTGGCAGAGTGGGTTAAGAAACAAAATCCAATAATATGCTGTGTACAAGAAACACATTTAACTTAAAAATAAATTCATAGACTAGAAGTCAAAGGATGGAAAATAGTACTCCAAGCAGCAGGAACCCAGAAAAAGCAGGGTAGCTATTCTGTTTGCAGACAATGTAAACTTCAAACCAAGAGTGATAAAAAGAGATAAATAAGTTCGCTACATACTTATTAGGGGGAAACTTGAGGAGGAAGAGATTACAATCATAAATATATATGCACCGAATATGAGAGCACCCAACTATGTAAGACAAATGTTAATAGACATGAAAAATCAAATAAACAACAATACAGTTATAACAGGGAACCCCAGTGTCACAAAGAGATAGATCAACCAAATAAAAAATTAGCAAAGAAATAACAGAACTGAATCAAACTTATGAACAAATAGACCTAGTAGATGTGTACCAAGTGTTCCATCCAACAACATCACAATACACATTCTTCTCAGCTGCACATGGGTCATTCTCTAAAATGGATCATATACTAGACCACATAACATGCTTAAGTAAATGCAAAGGACTTGCAATAATCCCATGCATATTATCTGACCATAGCACAACAAAATTGGCAATTAACAACAAAGAACCCCACAAGCACTCCGTAAACACATGGAATTTAATTACACTCTCCTAAACAATGGGTCACAGAGGAAATTAAAGAAGAAATTAAACAATATTTACCATTGAACAGAAATGCAAATACATATTACCAGAACCTGTGGGACACAGTGAAAGCCATCCTCAAAGGGAAATATGTAGTGGTAAACTCCCACAGCAGGAAAATAGAATGAAAACAAATAAATAACCTAATGCTATATCTCAAACTTCTAGAAATGGAAGAGCAAGTCAAGCCCAAAGCCAAAAGAAAGGAGAATATTATAAAGATCAGAGGAGAAGTTAATGAAATTGAAACTAAGAAAGCAACATGAACAATTAATGCATTGATGAGTTGGATCTTTGAAAGATTAAATAAAATTGATAAAGTTCTAGCCAACCTTATCAAAAACAGGAAAGAAAAAAATCAAATCCATGCAAGAAGAAATGAAAAGGATGAAATCACTACAGACTCTATGGAAGTACAGAAAATCATCAACACCTACTTCAAAAATCTTCACTCTCATATGTTTGATAACACAGGAGAAATGGACAGATTCCTAAAAATATATGAATTACCAAAGTTGAATTAAGGTGTAAAACTGCTGAATAACTCAATTTCAGTTAATGAAATTGAAAATGTAATTAGAACATTACCAACAAAGAAAAGCCCAGGTCTTGATGAATTCACTGCTGAATTCTACAAGAAATTTAGGGAAGATTTAATGTCAACACTTCCCAAACACTTCAAGGAAATTGAAAGGGGAGTAATTCTTCCTAACTCATTCATGGAAGCAATTACTACCTGTCTTAGTTACTTTTCATTTGTTGCCGAGACAAAATACATGACGCCCAAAATTAGAGAAGGAAAGGTTTATTCTTACAGTTTCTCAGGAGTTTCAGTCCATTAGTTGGCTCCAAGTCAGCATGGGGTGGCGGGGCTACTGTTTATGGTGGCTGCAAGCTGCAAGGCATGCTGGCGAGAGAGAGAGAGAGAGAGAGAGAGAGAGAGAGAGAGAGAGAGGAAGCGGAAGCGGAAGACCTGCCTTCCCTTACACTGTATGTGGGTTCCACCCCTGGGCGTGTGCCAATCCCAGCGCTAGACAACAAACGAACACAAGCACTAGACTCAGCCCCATCAAAAGTATGAGGACTTGGGGGTACATAGCATATCATCCAATACATTACCCTAATACCAAAACGAGAGAAAGACTGAACCAAAAATAAAAATTACAGGGCAATCTCCTTAATGAAGATAGATGTAAAATGCTCAATAAAATACTGGCAACTAGAATGCAACAAGCTATCAAGAAGATTGTACAACATAATCAAGTGGGATTCATCCCAGGAATGTAGGAGTGGTTCAACATAGGCAAATCAATAAATGTAATACACCATATAAACAGAGCAAAGAACAAGAATCACATTATCATCTTGATAGATGCAGAAAATGCTTTTGACAAAATTCAACACTCATTCATAATAAAACCCTACAGAAATTTGAAATAGATTGTTCTTACCTCAATCTGATAAAAGCCACATATCATAAACCAACAGCCAACATCTTACTAAGTGGAAAAAAACTGAAAACTTTCAACCTGAAATCAGGAAGAAGACAAGGATGTCCCTTATCACCACTCCTATTCAATATAGTTCTGGAAACATTAGCCAAAGCAATTAGATAAGAGAGAGAATTAAAAGGAATAAGGGTAGGAAAGGAAGAAGTAAAAGTATTATTATTTGCAGATGATATGTTATTCTACATAGAAGACTCCCACAACTCCATTGAAAGACTTCTAGATGTAATAATCAAGTTCAGTAATGTAGCTGGATTCAAGGTCAACACTCAAAAGCTATAGCATTCTTTACACAAACAACAAACTCACTGAGCGAGAAATAAGGAAAACCGCACCACTCACAATGGCATGCAAAAAAATGAAACACTTAGAAATCGATCTAACAAAGGATGTATAAAATCTATACATCAAAAATTACATTATTCTGAAAAAGGAAGTCAAAGAGGATTTCAGAAAATGGAAAGACATTCCTTGTTCACGGACAGAAAGAGCAAACATTGTGAAAATGGTCATTTTCCCAAAATTGTTATGCAGCTTTAATGCAATTCCAATCATAATACAGTTTGCATACCTGACAGATCTATAGAAATCATCCCTAAAATTCATCCGGAACCAGAAGAGACCTACAATAGCAAAGGCAATTCTGGGTAACAAAGGTAAGGCAGGAGGCATCACAATCCCTGACTTGAAATTATGTAACAATGCTAGTGTGATAAAATCAGCATGGTACTTGAATAAAAACAGTCCTAAAAATCAATGGAATAGATTAGGAGATACAGCCACAACTGCAAACACACTCAACCACCTCATCTTTGACAAACGGGCAAAACGTTCAATGGAAGAAAGATAACCTCTTTAGTAAGTGGTGCTGGAATAACTGGCTTTCTATATGCTGAAAACTCAAACTAGACCTATGCCTGTCACCATGCACTAAACAAAAGTTAAAATGGATCAAAGATCTAAATATTAAAACAGAAACACTAAATCTGCTGGAAGGCAAAGTAGATAGTTATCTTGAAGACATAGGGTTAGACAGAGAATTCATGAACAAAAATCAAACAGCATGGAAAATACTTCCCAGAATCAACAATTGGGATCTCGGCTTATTAAACAGTTTTTGCATATCAAAAGAAATCTCCAACAGAGTGAAAAGTAAACCCACGAGTTGGGAAAATATCTTAGTCAACTGTCCCTCAGACAAAGGACTTCTATCTAGAACACATAAAGAATTAAAAAAAAATTAGCCTCCCAAAATCAAGCACCTAGTCCAAAAATGGGCCACAGATAAATACACACTTCTTAGAGGAAGAAATACAAATGGAAAAGAAATATATGAAAGAATGTTCAACATCAATGGTCATTGGGGAAATGCAAATTAAAACAACACTGAGATTCCCTCTCACTCCAGAAAAAATGGCCAAGACGAAGAAATCAACAATAACAAATGCTGGAGGGGCTGAGGGGAAAAAGGAATTTTTCTTCACTGTTGGTGGGAGTGTATACTGGTGCGACCACTGTGCAAATCAGTGTGAAGATTGCTCAAAACCTAGGATTAGAGATTCCATTTAACCTAGCTATCCCACTTCTGGGCATTTTCCCAGAAGAATTGAAAACATCATACCACTGTGATATATGTGCACCCATGTTGATAGCAGCACAATTTGTAATAGCCATATTTTGGAAACAACTCAAATGCCCACCAATCGAGTAATGGATAAAGAAGATGTAGCATTTTTTCACAATGTAATACTTCTTAGGTATCAAGAAAGATTGCATCAAGACTTTTATAAGTAAATGGATGCAATTTGAGACTATATTCATAAGTGAGATAAATCAAACTCACATGTAAAAATACTGCATTGTCTCTCTAGTGTATGAAACTTAAAATATATATATGATCCAAAATCTACAGTAAATACTGTATAAGGAGAAGAAACTGGTCAAAAAGGAAAAGCAACTTGGATAAGGGAAAGGAGGAAAGAAGGAAAGGAAAAGGAGAAAGACATAAATTTGCATATATATATATATATATATATATATATACATACATATAAGATAGCTAAAAGGAGTATACTACAAATTGCATTAGTTCATGGTAAAGAACAGTTAATAGTCATAGGATTAGAGCAATTTTACATTTGTATATCTGGTAATCTAAGCAATCCTTCTGAAGATAACAATATGCAATATTAGAACCATTGTCAAATTCCTATCATCTTGTTTTGTAAATCTATACTGTTACTGTTTTAGATTTGTTGCTGTTATTTCTCTTTTGCTTTTTGTTTTTATTTTCTGTGTTTTTTTTCTCTTAAATAAAAAATAAAAAATAAATTCCTATAAAATAAAAGGTAAAAGACATTGTAGATAATTTGTCATATATTTTAGTACATTCTGACCTTGAATAAAACTTTCCAACCTGGACTCATATCTTGAAAGGTTAATTATCAGAATATATGGAAAAATAAGATATTTCCATGGCTAAAAACCCCTAAAAATTGTTGACCAAATTGGCACTCCAAAAACTTACTATAGTGAAGTTAAAAAAGACAAAATGAATAATAGAAGAAATGCACCTTGCAAGGTGAGCAGTTAAATAGAAGCAAAATAAAGGGAGTCAGCAACAGGCAAATAATGTAATGACAGGAATATGCCAATAACTTTCAGTAATAACAGCCTCTGTGATCCCCAAGTGTATTGGTCTATAGTACTCCTTTTTTTTTTTTTTGAGTTGGTACAGTTCTTTATTGTGGGGGGTCTTAATTCCTGAATCAAAAGACATAGATTGGCAAAATGGATCAAGAAGCAAAACTAAATGGTAGGATGTATACAAGAAACACATTTAGCTCAAAAAAGAAATTCATAGACTAAAAGCCCCAAAGGATGGGAAGCAGTATCTTGTACAACGGGACCCTGAAAACATGCAGGAGTAGCTATGCTATTTTCACATATAGTGGACTTCAAACCAAAACTGATGAGAGAGGAAAAGAAGGTCACTACACAATGGTTAAGGGAAAAGATAAAAGGAAAAGATAATAATTATCAACATATTTACATTAAACAGTGGTGTACCCAATTTCATGAAACTGCACAAAAGTAATCAGACAAAAATATAAACAATTATAGTGGGGATTTTATTACCCCACTGTCACAAATAGACAGATTAACTAGATGAAAAATTGATCAAAGGAGTATCAAATGTGAAGAAAAACTTCAAAAGGATTTAATAGTTATCTGCAGAGTGTTCTTCAAACAACAGTGGAACATATGAACACACATTCTCTTCAGCAGAATGTTGAACTTTCTCTGAAATAGACAACATACAAGCCAATGAAGTATGGTTAAGTCAATATGAAAGAACAAAGAATATCCCATGGATATTATCAATTTTGTCAAAGGTTTTTCCTACATCTGTTAAATTGGTGGTGTGGTGTTTTTTATCCTTGATTATATTTGTGTGTTGTGTCATGTTTATTGACTTATGTATATGTACAGTCTTTTCATTGTTGGGATGATTTCAACTTGGTCTTAACATATAATCTCTTTAATAATTTGATGCATTCTGTTTGAGAATATCTTGTTGAGGACGTTTGCCTCTGTGATCCCCAAGTGTATTGGTCTATAGTACTCCTTTTTTTTTTTTTTTTTTTTGAGTTGGTACAGTTTTTTATTGTGGTTTTGTGGTCCAGTTTTGGTGCCAGGGAATCATAGAAGGAGTGTGGTGGCTTTTGTTCCTTCTCACCTTCATGGAAAAGTTTGTAAGGTATCAGCATCTTTAAACTGAAGTTGCAAATAAATTCGGCAGTGATTTTATTGGGTCCTGGCCTTCTCTTATTGGGTAGAGGCCATCAATTTCATTGCCTGTTTTGGTCTTTTCAGGGTTTTTATGGCTTCTTGGTTTGTTCAAATTTGGTATTTGGTAAGTATCTCAGAACTTACCTATTTCTTCTATATTCTCCAATCTATTAAAATATTATAATTCAAAATAGTACCTTATAAGCATCTAGATCTCAGTACTGTCTTCTACTTGCCTTCTTTAGTTCTAGTTGTATTGATGTGGGTCTCTTCTTCTTTTACTATATTTGGCTAAATGTTTACCAATTTTATTTATCCTTTTCAAACACTAACTTTAATTCAATGATCCTTTGCGTTGTTTTTCTTATCAATTTATATTACTTTCTGCTCTGGTATTTATAATTTTTTTCCTTGTCAGCTTTTGAATTGCTCTTGCTTTTCTAAGAATTTGAGATGCACCTCTGAATTTTTGTTTGATATTTCTCATTTTTTTAATGTGGGCACTCACAGTTTTAAATTTGTGTCAAAAACTGCTCTCAATAGTCACAAAGTTTCTGATATATTTTAAGGCCATTGCTATTTAATTCTAGAAGATTTCAAATATCTTCCTAAATTGCTTCTGTGAACAGTTGATTTATGAGGACTGTCTTGTTTAATCTCCATGTATTTCAATACTTTCTACTGCTGATGATTTATACTTGTGCTATGATCTGATAGGATGAAAGAGATTTTTAAAATAATTTTATATTTATTAAGATATGCTTTATGACAAAAGAGACATTAAAATGTTATCTATTTGAGGGAAGTTTCTGTGGAGTTCTTGAAAAAATGTGTTGTGTTGTTCTTGGTAAAATACTGTGCAGGTATCTGTTAAGATCTGTTCAATGGAAACACAGAAAGCTATCAAAAATCAACTGTAAATTGATGTATTTAATTATCACTGAATTCCATTAACATAAAGAATGAACAGATTATTCAAAAATCAAATAAAATAAACAGAACCCTGATTTTTATTTGGAAGAAAAGTAGTAGCCAATAAAAATTGCAGAAAGCTTGCATTATCACAGTATTCGATCAATCTTAAATCTCTAGTAACGTAGATTTTTGAGTCTGCAAAACAGTAAAATAAGGAATCCAAAATTTTATGCTTATTACATATTAGCTTTTAGATATTTAGAAAAATATTAAGATGTGATTACAGGTTTGAGATTAAGTATTTTGACTGAGTCTTTGAAAATAAGCAATCTATATGGAATAGATGATACTGTTATTCACAAAATCAATGAATTTTGAGTTTCATTGTGAGAATGGTTTGAGTTAATATGTATTTCATTGAGGTAAAAATGGGAGTTTTGAGTGGGATCCTGAATAATGAAAAGTTGTGTGATAGATCCAGGATGCTGAGCAAACATCTGTGCCAAAAGGACCACTGAATCCATCACACTGGATGCTGCTTGAAATCATGAGCAAAGATGATGACAATAAAATATAATTTCATACTGAAAATAAAATAATGCTTTAATTTTACTTATGATGTTTTAAATCAGGCTTTCACAAAGAGAAGAGATTTATATACAGAAAAAAGAAAAATCAACAGAGATACTAAAATCAGGCTTTACAGACACTGAAAAAAAATGTCATCTAGTCAGATTCCAATCTCACACTCCCTCTGTATCTCCGCCTCTGTTTCTCTCCCGTGTCATTCATGCTCTCTCTGTCCTCCCCCATGCCACTACTGAATCCAGGTGCCTGAGTATTACCTAATAATAAAAGTAAAATTGGAGTCAAATTGCTCTCCAGAGGGCACAAAGCAATGTTTGAATTAAAAGTAAAATAAAATTGTCAGAATTGTGGCACACTCTAAAATAAAACGACTGAGGTAAAAGAAATAATTGACTTGAGACTGCATGCACTTCCCCTTTATGATTGGATTGTACTCCTTGGAGGTCCAGTTGAAAGTGAACAATAAGAAGTAAACAGCAAAATCACAAGACTACAACTCTCCTAATCACCTTAACTAGTGAATATTCCTTGGCAGATTTTATGGAAAGTGAATGGGTTAAGTCCCAAGGTCTGAGATTTGACAATACACGTTCATCTGTCATATAGTGTAAGAATTTTGCCTTGTGAAGAAAAACTGCAAATACCTGAGATTTTAAATGTCAGTGATTGTACTGCACTGTATTGTATGACATTAGGCAATAAAATATTCCAAATCAGCAAAGCAGGCTGTTAATAATTGATTATGAAAAAATCTGGCATGTGACCAAAAATGCAGCTCAGATAAAATAAAATAAACATTTTTCTTTCTTTGGATTTGTGAGAAGTTCACTTGCAGATCAAAACTAGTGGCCAGACATATGTATATCAGGCAAACATTTCTAAAGTTTGTGATAAAGCAGGGCTGCAGGAAATCTTGATTGCTGAGAGGGATGCGAAGTGCCTGTGAAGAAAAGGGGATGTAAAAAGTTGAGGGAAAATCATCACTTTATACTTCCCTATGCTGTAAGTGGATGACTTAAGGGGTTGGAAGAAAGCAATGAATATTTCTAACCTAAACTGTACCTCAATGTCTAGCAAGCTAGAAGTGAAATTGAAAATAGCTGCAGCAAAACAGTAAATCATTCCAAATATCTTTATCTTGTGTTATGGATTAAAATCTTGTGATCAACCTAACACCAGCTGTATTAAATCGATATGGTGCAGATTGTAGATGGCCCACCTGAGGAAAGTTGACAGCATAAATAGAGGTGTGCTGAGGAGCGAAGCACTGTGGGTTCTCCTAAGTGTTGCTGTTTCAAGCTGTTGGTTCTACTGCAGGAGCTTGTCATGCTGGCTTCCCCAATATGGATTCAGTCATTATCATTGGAGGAGCTTAGGACCTCATTGCTGAGCGTGTCTGTGGTTCACTTTGGGGGAGCTCTGCTCCTTACATTGAGCATCACTTCCTGGCTTCAGAGGGGAAGATGTGTGCTGTGTAAGCTCCAGGAGAAATTTGTCACACTGCCTTTCTGGCATGTACTTGACTGTTCTCATTGTTGGAAGAGCTCGGGACATCATTGCCACTAATGATGGCTGTGATAATTTTCAGGGCAGCCCTGGTCCTTATTTTCAGTGTCACTTCTCGGCTCCAGTATAGAACCCTCAACCTGCTGGCACAGCTCCTTCACCCTGCTGGCATAGACTTTCTAGCTTCCATTGCTGACATTTGGTCCTTCCCTGCGCAAATCCATAAAACAGACTGGCGTGAGTTCTTGTTGTGGGCTGTAGACCTCCGTTTGGATTCATGGGAGGCATTTTCATAGGATCTATCACTTCAACTGGACTCATGCAGGACATTGCTGTGGGATCCAGGTCCTTGACTGAATATCCTGGGTCTTTAGTGTTGTGGACAGATTTTCTTGCACTTTCTGAGTTTAACTCTTGGTGATCGTAATAAAACAGTACTATAAATTCAGTGTCCTATATGTAAGTGTTCTCCTTGTAACCCCTGACTACAACATCTTTCATCTTGGTACTTGCAAAATTTCTATTTCATTAACAAATCTGGTTTGGGGCATAACTACTCATTTAGGTAATTTCTCTATGCATGAAAGATGTGTGACATAATTGTGCACAACTTCTTTAAAATCGTTCAATATATGTATGTAGGGAGTGTAAATGATGAATTAAATGTAATTATTCCCATTTAATAGCTTTATAATCTAAAAGTCAGCGGCATATAGCCTGTTATATGTGTGCAGACTTTTACAGTTTCCTGAAGGTAAATCTCACTACAGACATTTATGACTTTGAGAATATCTGAAAAAAAAAAAAAGAGAGAATTTCTGAGCATTATACAGGGACATCAACCCACAATTTAGTGACCTAATTTTCAGGTTGTTACTGGCACTGGATAGCAAATGACTAGTTGACTAAATTGCCATGCAATTTAGCTTCCCAGCATGAACTTGTTTGACACTCCTACTCATAAAGCTGGATTTATGTAGCATCAGTAGATCATCAAATGGATATGACTTTCCATCTTTGCAGTCATCTGTTAATGAATGTTATAGATTGCAATAAAATATAAAAAATGTTAGAGGGTGTCAGTGGAAAGAGCATGTAGCTCACATATTATCTACCACTTTACACTGACTGTTTTTTCGTTTCATGTCATTGGCTTCATGGAAAATTATTTGTGGCACAAGCGCAATGGGAAGGATGTATTCATACTGGGTAGTGTTGGAAGCTATGTGGCCCCAACAGCAAGAAGTCTACCCTCAAGTCTTTTGTTACTGAAAGTCATATCAAGAAGGAACCTACACTGGAAGTTAATACCTTATAAAATATAATTTCTGAAGAAAATAAGTAATTTCCTTTAGCCTTTTTAAACTTCATATTGTTGAGGTTTCAGTGCATGGCACTGAAAAAAGTATTGCTTTACTTGTTTCATGGCATTTTAATAAATCAGTGAACATCATTTGTTAACTTCATTAATTTACATAGTTACATCCTAATCAGTACAAAGTTTTTCATTTCCCTATAAAAAAAACCTTACTTTGACATTTTCCAAAGAAAACACATATTTAGCTCTCAATCTAGATAGATCTCTTAAAACTAGGTACATTTTCTAAAAATTGTTATGGATAAATACAATTATGTCATTTGTGCTTGGGATACAATATAAATCTAAGACAGTAAATTTGTCTAAATGAAAACATATTTAACCCTGAATGTAAATGATTGACTAATCATAGCATCTGGATTTTAAAAGCTTATCATAGTTTTAAGTTATAGCATTTTTAAATACATAATTATTATTTTTCAAAATATACTCACCTATGCATGCTATAGTTCCCAGAAAATACAAGGGTCCGATTATCTTAAATTATCTCTAAACATTTCTGAGAAAATAAATTTAAGCTATACTAAACTAAATATATAACATATTTGGGAATGGGGAAGAATTTAGCTGTGTCTCTTGCAAGTAGGAAGTCCAGGATTTCATTCCCAGCACTGCCAAAAAAAGTGTATGTGGTCTGCCTTCATTCCTAGCTGGCTAAGTATATGATTATGCACTATACTGAAGGAGACATTTATAATATTGGGCAAAAATATCAAGTAAAAGCAGTATTCGTGGTTCATGCATTCATTTTCAGAAACTATCCAGAAAGATTTATATGACCTCAACAAAAGGTCAGAAAGTCCCCCTGGCTGGTGATTTAAAACTTCAGTGGAATTTTATCTTCATTATCTGTTTCTGGATGAGTGTCATCTACAGTCACTGTGCATATGAAAAAAAGAGATACAACATAACTCACTATTTAGGCACAAGATTATTGATGCAGAGAAGTCTAGATCCTTACAAAGAAATCCCTAATATCAAGCTGCAATTTATTTACTCCATACTGTTGCCATCCTGCGGATATTTCATCTTCATTATTTTAGCTGAAATTTTTTCATGTGAGAATGTTTCATGTACCTGAAAAAGTCAAGAAATATTTTCCTATAGATATTTTAACTCACCTAAGATCTGGTAAACAATTTTTGGAAGCACTGTAGGTTTAAAGGTTTAAATAAACACAGGTCTCACGCAAGCACAGGTATCAATCTATTACACTGTCCTAATTCTCACTTGACGAAATTCATTTTAAGGAAATAAATGTTGACAGAATGTCAGTGAGAGAGTTTTTACTGACTTCATGAAAATATCAAAATGAGACCTCACTTTGGTCTAGAGTTTGGTTTATATAATTGAGTTGCAGAATACGAATGTGGGAAATAATTTAGAAGCTATCAACTATTTTGGAATGGTGAACACAAATTAAACTCATTCAAAATCGATGCCTAAACATCAAACACATGTAAACAGGGGAGTATGTAAAGTACTATCTGTGTAGTTTAAACCTGAGCATGTATATTTTCAATAACCTTATTATTTTTCTCTACTGACGTCTGAGTTCTTTTTCTAGAGTCAAGTCATTTGAGAAATAAAAACATGGCTAGCATGTATCTTTAAAAATAGAATTAAAGATACTATGTGTACTTTTGAGAATTTTTTCATGTTGGGAATTCAAGTTAAACAATGATTTTATAAGCATGGTGAATATCTCATTTAAAATATCACCATATTTCTTTTTTTCTTTTCATAGTGTTTCTTTCTCTCTGAAAGCATTGAATAAATAGTTCAATGTACAACTACTTTACAAATTCTCTGTTAGTACATTTATTGCAACAAATAAGTTAAATTTACTAGTCAAGAATCAGAATAACTGTTAAGTAGACACAAGAGAAACTAGTCCCCCTAATTCTCTACTGCCCAGTAGTCACGATGTGAGCAGTTTTCTCTCTTCTAGTCCTTCTGCTATAGTGTTTCTGTGTTGGAGCCAACCAACTATGGACTGTCACTGAACCAAAATAAACCCTTCTTTAAATTGTGGGTGTCAGTTATTTTGTACCAGTGAGGAGATAGTGACTAAGACAGATTTTGGTACAAGAGAACTGGGATCATTGTCAAGATCATACCTGACAATGTGATTCTGAAAACTTTGAAATTGGTTTGTGGGAGGAGTTAGGAAAGTTTGCAGATTATTGCTAGACAAATCTAGACTGTCAAACTTGATGAGAGAGTCTTGTGGAAGCTCAAGAGATCAGAATGCAGACAGCAATGCATTTAAAATCTGATTTGTAAACTTGTGAACTTGTGTGATACATTCTTTTATTTATTTTTTATTTTTTAATTTTTTTTTGTGGCACCAGAGATCGAACTCACAACCTCACGCCTGCCAGGCAGGCGCTTAAGCCGCTCAGCCAAACTCCCATCCCTAGTTTTTTGAGACAGGGTCACACTGTGTAGCTCAGGCCAACCTTGCGCTCATGTTGTAGCCCAAGCCAGCCTCGACTCACAACGTTCCTCCTACCTCTGCCTCCTGAGTGCTGGGATTAAAGGCGTGCACCACCACGCCCGGCTTCGATACATTCTTTTAACACAGTGGAATTAAATTAGAATTCAGCCTAGAGACACCTGCATTTTCTGCCTAATATATTTTTTAAATTGAAGGCACAGGTCTATACAACATAAAAATTAGGTCCATTCATGCTGATGAAAATGAAAGGAGGAAATCAATATATTATGCCAAAATAAGACAGAAAGAAGTGTCATATGCCCTCACTCATTCATGGAAACAAATCAGCCAACTTTATAAAAGAATATAATGGAATACTGGCTACAAGAACCTAGGAATGGTGGCGGGGAGGAGGTCACCATTACACAGGAGGAATCACTGCTATTTGTCTTTAGCATGGTTGGGTACCTATTGGACAAAACAGCCTATAATATATTTCAAAACAAGTGGAAGGGTACAAAATTCCCAAAACATGAAAGTGATTAGCAAAGAAATGGAAATGTTTATTACCTCAATTTTATTATTGTGCATGATATGTATGTTTTGAATTACCATCATTTACCCCAAACTCATAATTAGTAAAATAGGAAACAATTATACATAAATTAAAAAATCAAATCTTAAATTCTAAAGTATCTTAAACTGAATTAAAACTTACAAACTTACAAAGAACATATCAAAACTTGTGTGCAACTATAAATAGTGGATAGAAGGAAGTTTGTGACACTAAAAGCTTACATTAAACAATAAGCATACATCAATAACCTAGCAATCAGAAAAGCAGAATGAACAAAACCCAGGGTAACCAAAAGATAAGAAACACAACAGTGAAAGGAGAAATATATTTACATAGAAAAATGGTGAGTAACAAAAGTGATTTCAGTCAAAATGGAAACAATTGGTGGATTTCTGAGCAGATTAATCAGAAAAAAATAAGGAAAAAGCACATCTGTGAACATCAGGAATAAAAGAGGAGATAATAACATGAATTGTTTGTTTTACAGATATTGTATTACCGGTCCCTTTCTGTACACAATACTTGACACCCAAAATTTAAAGACAAAGAGGTTTAATTTGACTCATTGTCTTAAGGAATTCATTTTACAGTGTGAAAAAACAGCATGTTAGATGGATGTGTTGGAACAAAGTAGTAAGTTGATGGCAGCCAGATGGCAGAGCAGACGAAAAGTTCCAGACAGAAATGTGTGAAGGACCATATGTAGCATTCAAAGACACACCTCGGTGATGCACCTAGATGTATCCAGGAGCCTGCATTAGTAAAAAAGTAGGTGCTTTTTAATCTAATGCTGTTGTCATATCAGAATTGACAGTCACAATCCACTCCTTGTCAACTTCAAATACAAACACATCTTAAGCTGTTTTGAATCTCCAAATAAAGACAGAAGCCAGTTCATAATTCTAGCTAACATAGCACAACTACCCTACAGACAACTGGAAATGCAATAACCCTTTCTCCAAAGTCCCACCAGTCCCACCTTTCTTCAAAAGTCCAAGTATTTTCTGAGACTCAAAACAAACTCTAAGCTATGAACCTTTGGAAATAAGCTATGTAATTCAAAGACAGAATGGCACAGGGTAAAATTTCCTATTCCAAAAAGGCGGAATAGAGGACTAGAAAACTATTGGACCAAAGAAACACTGAAAAACCAGCAGGGAAACATTAATTCCTAAAATTTCTGTGTCTGGCATCCAGGGCACATCTCCAGGGAGATCTCAGTTCCAGAGGGAAGGAAATTTGGACTTCCTGGGCCCCATCACACCTTTCATTTCATTCCTACAGCTTTGTATACTGCCTTCACAGGGAATCTTTGCCTGGACTCTCAGACTTTCTTTTGATATCTGGGTTAAATCCTTTCTGATCCCACAACACATGCACTCTGCATGCCAGTAAAACCAGCATCATGAGGATGACAACAAAGCTGGTTGCCAGCTTGAATTATAGTTAATTCTCCTTGGGTCATTGTCCCATGGCCTCTGAATGCCTGGATAGCTGAGCACAGTGAAATGAAACCTGGGGAAGCAATTCCCCTGTAGGCCCTTTTTGATAAGTCAGTCATCCAAGGAACTCTATCCTCAAACGAAAAGTTTACACTTTTGCATCCTTGAACCTGGAATGGGTATGTCGGTCCTGAGACCCTATCATGTTTGCCTTTGAAATGGTTGTTTCTTAAAACATAAATAATCAGGCCTCACACAAGGGGAAATATACAACATGAACATAAACATGAACAACAGTGTATAGATGACATTATATTACTAGGTGAATACTTGCCCAATTTTCATCTCGCATGGCTTCAGTGACAAACACTACTATACTACTGAAGAAGAAATAACACCAAATTTGCAGTTGCCAACTTGTAAAGACTGTTGCCCTAACAATAAAACCAAAAGAAAACATTGTCAGAGATGAAAATTGGAGTGAAATATTCCTCATGAGCATAAATGGAAAAATTATTCAAAACTATTAACAAATCACACCAATGATGTATAAAATATGTATCATTATCAGATTAGGCTCAACCTAGTGATGCATACTTAGTTTACTATTGGAAATTTAATAATGGAACTCATCATATTACCAGAATAACAAAGAAACGTTTTGTTCATCTTAGTAGAACCAATAAAGCGTTTTAAGAAACCAAAAATATTTCTAACTAAAAATTCTCAGTAGACTATGAATTTTCTACTCAGATTTTCAAAGTGATGAACAGCACAATGCTATAATATAACATGTGGAAGGAAAGGTTATGGTTAGGGTGGAGGGTGGAGAACACTGTGGCTTCAAGGTAGCCTTTTGCTGACACTGTGAGAAGATTGAGTGCAATAAGGAGTGATTATATTACACAGAGAAAAGTAAAGAAAAACCATGAGAACCAACAAAGAAGTGTTGGGAAATCTAAACAGTGTGGAAAATAATAGGGACAATGTTGCATGCTTGTAGTCCTAACACCCTGGGAGACTAAGGCAGGAGAACTGCAATTTCCAGCACAGGCAGGTTGGTGCAGTAATTTAGCCAAATTCTGCCTTGAAATTCAAATACAATGCAACGCAACAAGGCAAGACAAAGCTTGAGGTCATAGATTTGTATAAAGGCCTTGGGTTCAATCCCTGGTAATGGTAAAAAGACAAAAACACTGGTAAGCAATTTGCAATAGCTCCCCTTCATGGGAGGGGAGCCATACTCTGCAGGCATGAGATATGTTACCAGGGAGTGCAGCAGGTCCAGATGGTGAACTCAGATGAACAGTTCTAACCTCTGGAAAGATTCATGATCCACACAAGCTTGGGATTCATTTGGGGAATTTGGTCAGACAGCATCTTGCCCTGCATAGCAAACCGGCTCTAGACCAACAATTCAGTACATCACCAAGCAATTTCTCAGAGAGCAGTGGCCAGGGGACATCTTCAGAGGATTCTGTTGTTAGGGATGGAACTGCTAAAAGAGCACGTTTAAGAACAGCAAACAATTGGGGTTGCATGGACTCTTCATTGCAGTGACTATCTCTCAATTGTCTTGTCAGCCATTAGTAGCTGGGGACAGCGTCCAACACATTAAAGAGAAAAATGTAGATGACTTAAATTTAACAGAGCTTGATAGAACAGAACAAGTTTCACTAATTAGCTAGTGTTTGGTGCCAAAAGCAGTTCAGAGTGCTCCACACCCCCGTGTATGCAGCTATATTTACAACTGAGGAAATAAAAATGACACATGGAAATAACTTGGATTGCTGCTGTGCAGTCTTTGCCTCACTTGCACGTATCTTTGCTGCTTTAAGTGGCTGAAAGTTTTGTTGCCATGATTGGCTGAGACTGATTGCCTGTTATAAAAATACACTTTTATATTAAGTTGAAATTTATTTACGCGTTGAGTTTGGGTACAATTATGTACTGAGGCAATCTTAGGCCAAAAAATTCAATTTTAACAGTAGGAAATACAGAGGTTTTATGTTGGTGGCAACTTTGGGTGACCACCGAGTAGTATGATATAGAGTGAGATAGGAAAAAGTGAGTAAGCAAAATAGTGGCAATAGATAAATTTTAAGATACCAGAAGAAGTAAGCAAGGATTGGTATAGGACAAATCATGTTTATCTGCTCTAACCAGGACTGCTTTCTTTTTTCCTACCTCTAATTTGATGAAGGTTTTTTGGGGTCAGAAAGTCAGACATTTCTGGACATCTGAAATTAGACAAATTCTGACTTTGCCTTCTTTTGTTTATATCTCCTGAGAATTATAAGTACAGTTGCTAAACTAATAGAGTTTCTATATATCCCTCACTCTATGTCATCTAGTAATATGAGTACCATAAAAGTATGACTATCAAAGTAAGAAGATAGTGTTGGCGAAATGCTACTTGTCTTAATTACTTTCCCATCACTGAGACGCAATACCTAACGTCTGAAAATGAAAGGAGGCGAGGTTTGTTTTGGCACACAGTTTGTAAGAGTTTTCAGTACACAGATGGCTGACTCCAAAGCATCCGATGCATGGAAGTAGGCCATGGGAGGAGAAACAGTTCATGGCATGCAGGCAGGAACCAGAAAGGGATCAATGGAAGAGGAAGGGAGATGTAGCCTTCTGGGCCAAGCCCCAGGGGCCCACCCGCTCTGGACAGGCTTCACCTCCCAACAACATGTTTAGCTATAAACTCACCATTGGACTGATACACTGATGAGTATCACAGCCCCAAGACCCAGTCAACTCTCCAAAGCCCCACCTATGAGCCCATGAGTCTTTGGGGGAAATCTGGATGTAAGCCCTAACACTACTAAAATAAAAACCTTAGACTTCACCTGGACTCCCACTTGGATCTTTTTTCTGGTTTAGGAAACTTTATTACATTTAGTCATTTAGTCAATCCAACACAACTGATTTTATCATATAAGTATGTTTAGGTAGAAAATGTTCCACCAAATTCACGCAATTAGAGTTTAAAGTGGTAAAATAACTCATTATTGTTATTTTTATTATTTTGTTATTTTACTTCCAAGTCTCACTTTCTATGGATCTTGTTCTATTAATATTCCTTCTTAATGCCACATAGAACAATAATTCATAAATTGTTAGGCAATTTTTAAAGGTTTGAGATCCACTATATGAATGATTTAGTTTTTTCCAGTCTATTCTTCAGTCTTCCTTTACTTATATGTTATGTTTTTGACAGTTCTGAAGATCATTGATCCCTTGTTTTGCAGAATGTCCTTCAGTTTGGGTCAGGCTCATATTTTGCATTATTGGAATGAAATTATACATTTGTCATATTTACTACAGTAATGCATTATTACTAAGTGCTTTACAATAAACAGTTCAAGATGACAATAATGTTTATTAACGGTCATTTAAATTCTGATAATTTGATTAAGTTTACAGTTTTCCACACTGTAAAGTCACTATCCTGTTTGTAACTGTTTGTAACTGCCTAATAATGTGATAAAGGATACGTGTTGAGTTGGCTTATTTTTTTCTCAGATTATTTTATAATGTCCCACTAAAACATTTGACAATTCCTTATATTAATACTACCACACATTAACTACCAGGAAAGATTATATTTTTGTAAAGCTTATATATACTTTTATTCGCACAGAAATTATTAAGTATTCAAAGCTCAAAGTAGACAAAGACGTATCTAATTTTATCTATGACAGAGTTTTTGAAGTAAATAGAATATACAAGTTCATATACTTTCCTTGGTTATGTTCATCTTTTTATAGCTTGCTTGAACTTTTCACCTTCTCATGACCCAGGGAGCTTTCCCCAGTGCATAATGAATCTTTATATTCTTCAATTCAGCCACCTAACTTGGAACTAAGAACTGATTCACAAGACTAAGACAGGAGAAGGTTGGTGTTTGCTGCATTTATGAGTGATACACAGTTTGTTTGTTGGGTGTTTCACTTTTCATCATTGTTCACATAACTGCAGTACATTCTTTTCATAAATTTTTTGTTGATTTGTACAAATACAGATAAAAGTTCAACACATGATTTTACCACATGTGTATGTTTAGGTAGAAAATGTTTCACTATATTCACACAATTAAGAGTTTAAAGTGGTAATATAATTCATATTATTTTTTGCTTTTTTAATTCCCTTTCTTACTTCCCATGAATCCTGATTATTAATATTTCTTCTAAATGTAACCCAGGGCAATATTTCATGAATTGATAGGCAAATTTTAAAGATTTGAGATCCACTGTAAGAGGCAAAGGCTAAACATGAGAATTACCTAAATCTTTCTAGGAATGATTTTACTTTGGGACATGTGATTATAATTAAATTTATCCAGAAATGATGGATCTTTTCCATGGTCATATAATCACAATTAAAATTTACATTTTGAAATTTTTAAATTAGTATCCAGGCAATAAAGATTTGGAAGATAATTATTTTTTGTCAAGTAAAGTTGATTGAACCAAGATTTTATTATTATATTGTGTGCAGGTAACATTAATTTATATAAATATATAACATCCATCTTTACTGTAAAGGACTGTCATTTAATATGCTGAAATTAGTGTTTGATATAAACTTTTCTTATATAAAATAATACAAAATGCTGCTTTACTTTCTTGTTTGATCCTCATTAATTTGTTCTTTCAGTGAAATAAAGAATAATTTATAAAGTTTATGTTTTGTCAAAGATAGGACAACTTAAACTATGGAATTTTCAAGATGCTAATGTTTAGTGAATGCATTTTCTTGATTAATTGCTTTGTAAATCAGAACTTTAAATCTTAACTAATATTTAGGAATTCCAAGTGGAATATCAAATTGATGTCTTCAAATTATCTGAGACACTAGTTATTTTCATGTAGAAACAAAATCATTACTGATTAGTTGAATTTCGAAGATTTATTCAACTAAATTCTGGGACTGTTATAATTTAATGAAGTATTTTGTCATAGTGCAATTTGATGACAATATTTCTCTGAACATGAATTCTTTTGTAAATTCTTTTTTCACTACTAGTGCATAAGTTTTTAATTTTCCACATTAATTTTTCTCTACTCATTATAAAATAAGCAAGATAATACATTCTGGCATAAATATTTATAATTATAGTTAGCAGTTAAATTTGTATTATGGGTAGAGTGATTTACATTATTTATCAATATAGCAGAATATTTAATGTAATGCTGTATAACTGGTTGGTATATTAGAGTTTTAAAATATTAATATATTTGATCCTTACTACCGACTTGTGATTTTTTTAAAGAAAAGATTATTATCTAGTAAAATACAAATTATTCATGTTACAATATTGAGAACATTGAAATTTTCCAGGTATAATTCTACTAGGTTATACATTTCTCTAACTTGGCAAGAACTATCTTTGTCTATATTAAATATTAACCTTGATAAAGAAGAAACAGGTGGCTATTATTACTTATTATAGGAATATAACAATATAGGTAATCAAACAATTGTTAACATGAAAAAAATCTTCATAAATTTTTGAGTAGGGAAAAGCCTTCTCTTAATATATCTTCATGTTGATGCTCAAAAATACTAAAAAGAAAGTTGTGAAGAACTATATGTATAAAAAATTGCAGGTTTTTAGTTGAATAAGAATTCAATAGCATTCAGTGTAGTTGGGTTATTTATTTTTAAAAAGTCAAAATATATTTTGCATTAAAATATTTACCTACCTACACAATTTTGTCACCTTTATAAAAGATAGAAAGCATCCAGGTGAGTGGTGCATATTTGGAATCACAGAAGCAGGAGGCTGAGGCAGGAAGAACAAGAGTTTAAGGCCAGTCAGCTCTCCAAAATGATTGCCTGTCTCAAAAAAACGTAGAAAGAAATGGAAGACTATTCCTTTTTTCGGTTTTATTTTCATTCATACATGTTCTCAGAGAAAAATGATTACATTCATTGTGAGCAGTCGGTACATGTATATAACACATCTTAATTTCTTTTCATGCTTTTCCTCCTTTACCTTTCTCTCTTAGTCACCTTCTCTTTTGCAAAAGATGTATCTCCCCATTTCCTATTATTTATCATTTATTTTTATCCAATTTATTTATATCTTGGATTTCTCGTGTAAGAGAAATTATGAGATACTTGCATTTGTGTGCCTGACTCATTTCACAAAAGGCATGCACGTGGAAGCTGATTCTGGCAGCTATTTTGTTTACTTTGAAGTTGAAAAATAAATCATACACATGGGATATAACTAAAAAATAATTTGACTTTATAACCCAGTATTATATTTTGGTACATATTTATAAAGATGTAGAAACAATGATTGAGTTAGAGAAAATCGCATGGGAAGCTGAATTTGAAGTTACTTTATAGGGAACTATAACATATTAGTGGACAGAGAATGTGTACAACAAAGCAGCAAAACCAGTAAGATTATTTTGACTTAATATTTGACTAGGGACTAACTAATCCTATACTGAATGACTGAGACTTTCATTGTCATTGTCAAAACACAGAAACTCTAGTTAATATGAATAGTGAACATGCTGTCAAGATTTACAGAAAACTCTATGGAGACTTTGAGTTTCAGTAGGTTCACAAAGTAATCATCACTCAAAATGACCAAATGAAAATAAGCAAAAAATTACAAAACAACAGAAAAAAATGACGAAGTGCAATTTTTTCTTATGAGTCATACCTTGGGTTACATATTTAAATTGAATATCAGACAGATAATTTTGCTTTAGATTTATTTACACATATGTAGCACCAGCTAAAGATTGAGAGAAAATCAGAATAGAATGAATAAAAAATGGCAAAAAATATTGATACACTTTAGAAGTAATTAAAGCTGTCCCTAAGAAGCAGGACTTTATTTTAATTTATGAAATTCAGTAGTTCAGAGTGTTCATTTGCTTTTCTTTTTGTTACTTTGTAATCATTTCCAAAAAAAATGTAGAAAAATTTTGTTTTCAAACATTTTCTATCCATGGTTTTGTATTTCAATAAAATAATTGGAACCTTCAGTTTTATTCAATTTTCATCATCGGTGTTATTCTCTACCTTAACTTCTCTGAAGTTAATAATGGGAAACCAAACGTCAGTGACAGAGTTCATTCTTCTTGGATTAACAAATGACGCCAAGCTTGAAGTTATTCTTTTCCTTTTCCTGCTGCTAACTTACATCTTAAGTATCACGGGAAACACGACCATCATCATCTTGACCCTGCTGGATTATCGCCTCCAGACTCCTATGTATTTCTTCCTCCGAAATTTTGCTTTTTTGGAAGTATCTTTTACGTCTGTATTTGTTCCCAAAATGCTAGTCAATACTGGAAGTGGAGACAAGACTATCTCTTTTGCCAGTTGTTTCACTCAGTATTTTTTTGCAATCTTGCTGGGAGCCACTGAATTTTACCTTTTAGCTGCCATGTCCTATGATCGTTATGTTGCTATTTGCACACCCCTGCATTATACAACCAGAATAAGTAGGAGACTTTGCATTCAGCTTGTGCTATGTTCCTGGTTCTCGGGCTTTGTAGTTGTCATTGTGCCATATATAATGACTCTTCGGCTGCCTTTCTGTGCATCCAACATCATCAATCATTATTGCTGCGACTATACTATATTGTTGCATTTATCTTGTTCAGACACACATTCCATAGAAGTGATTCAGTTTGTCCTTGCTGCAGTGACCCTCATCTTTACCCTGTTCCTGGTGATTCTTTCCTACACCCACATCATCAAGACCATTCTGAGAATCCCCTCCGTTCAGGAGAGAAAAAAAGCTTTCTCTACATGTTCCTCTCATATGATTGTGGTCTCCCTTTCTTATGGAAGCTGTATCTTTATGTATATAAATCCTTCTGCAAAGGATGCAGCAACTTTTAATAAATGGGTGGGTATTTTAAATACCTCAGTTGCTCCTCTGTTGAACCCATTTATCTATACTCTAAGGAACAAGCAAGTGAAAGTAGCCTTTAAAGATATGGTAAACAAGATAAAAAATTTTTTCAAAAAAGTGACACTATTTGAGGTTCATTATTAAAGTAACAAACCTTCAGAAGACTGTAGTTAGATGCTATTATAATGCAAGTGTATTTTCTACATTGCACAGTTAATATTCCTACTTGTATACTGATACAGTGAAATGATTTATGTAATTAAGGCAGTTTTTTCATCTTTCTGCTCTCAAAATTCCAAATCTCTCTGTGACTGTGTTTGTATTCCCTAATATTTCATTGCTATTTTTCTTTGCTTGGACCTCCCTTTAAGAAAATAGGGTGAAATCAGAATTTATAATGTGGATTTTAATAAGGTTTTGAAAACTGAATTTAGAAAAATTCTGTCCATTGTCATATGGCATTTGATCTCTAGAGTTGTAACTTAATTAAATTCATATGGCAAATAAACTTACTTTAACTTGTCAATAATAATTTAAGTAATATATTGAATTAATACCAAATTCATTATTTTCAAATTTAAAATTTAGCTGAAAATTTAGTGGTTTCTTAACATTTATTTGATAAGTGAGCATACTCAGTGTTCAAGAGAATTCTAAAAATAGGGAAATCTTCCATGTTTATTTTAATACTGATAAGAAAATGTTAAATTCCTTCAGTTAATTCGTTAGAGATGATGGAATGATTTGAGCTTATGGTAATATGAAATACACTTTCCTAGAAAATTTTATACAGTTTAGTGTTGTGCCTGGCCATTGTTCTAGTTCTTATTTAATGGGATGATGAAGTAAAGTCATATTAATATTATACATAGTATATTCATGGTGAAATAGTTTAATGCTCTTCAATCATATTCCTTTGAAGTTCTTTTCTCTTTATGTTGAATCAGCAGTTTTCATAATCAGATTTCATTGGGCAGAAATTCCATCACAAATAAAGCTACTATTTTCTGAACATTTTTGTCTATATTAATATTTTAGAATTCGTGAACCAGATTTTAAAATATAAATACTCTATATATATTTCTACTCCAGCCTATTAAGCATTTATATGAAGATACCAGAGATGAGTATTACAGAGGTTAACGTTTTCTAAAGTGTATAGTTAATGAATGCCAAGCTTAAAATCTTTACATTTCCTTTGAATAATAATGGAATATTTAATAGGTAGTAGAGATAATAAAAGTATGTTGCTAGAAACTATAGAAGAGAAAATTGAATTAGATTGTACAATTTGAGACTTCTATATAGAGCCATAATTATGCAAAAATTCACCCAAATACTTAACATGTAACTGTTATTGAGTTATCTTGCTTATGATTTAGGCAGATAAGCCCTTGAATCATTAGGTCACTTATTTGTTTATTTATTGTTTTAAACACCATCGTCGGAATGTTAAACACAGTCATCCAAAACATTCTCTCACCTATGATAGTAGATCAATTTTAAGACAGTTTAAAGAATTATATATAACTAAATATTTAACAGTGGAGGCTAATTTTTCACAAACACACAAGTGTACACACACAAATAGAAAATATGTATTCATTTTTAAAGGTTTTTTGTTTTTATTAATTTTATTAGTGTACGTTTATTGGTGCATATATACAACATATTTTGGTTGTTTTTACTCTCCTTTGCCCCCAACCCTGCATTCTCATTCCTTTCCAGGATACTCTTCCCATCTCCACAAGTCTATCTCCCTCCTTCCTACCATTTCTCTTTTATCTTGCTGCAAATCATTTATATTTGGGGTCTTTAATATTAGAGAAACCACATGATTTCCTTTATCTGCTTAATTTCACTTAATATTAGAGTCTCAAGATGCATTCATTTTCCTATAAACACCCTAAATTTATTCTTCTTTATTGCTGACTAGTACTCCACTGTATATATATACCACATTTTCTTTATCCATTTATCTGTTCATAGTATATAAATCACTTTCCTATTTAGCTATTGTGAATTGTGCTGCTGTAAACATGGGTGTGAATGTTGTGCTATGCTATATTGATTTAAATTCTTTTGGGGAAATAATCATAAGAAGTAGAGCTGAATCATATAAAATTTCTATTTTTAGTTCTTTGAGGAATCTCCATACTTATTCTCATAGTGGTCATATTAATTTACATCTCACCAACAATGCAGAAAAGTTCATTTCTCCCACAATCTCTCTAGCATGTGTGGTTTGAAGTCTTTGACAGTAGTTATTCTTACTGGAGTAAGACGGAATCTAACTTTTGACTTGAGTTCTCTCATGGTTGAAGTTGCTGAATATTATTTTCTTTTCGTATACTTCTTGGTCATTTGTACTTGTTTTGAGAAGTACACATTCATTTCAATTGTCCCGTTTTTGATTGGGTCTTTTGTTTTGAAGATGGTTTTTATTTTTTCCCAGTTTTTTTATACTCTAGATATCAGTACTCTGAGTAGTCATTGGAAAAGTATTTTCTCATGTGTAAGTTATCTCTTCACTGTTGGATTTTTGCTTTGCTATGCAGAGGATTTTTAATTCAACATAATCCACGTGTTGTTTCTTGGTATTATATTTTGTGTAATTGAGGTTTAGAACGTGTTTGCCTATACCTATATCTTCAAGAATTTACCATTTTTTCCCTCTTCAGGTGGTATAATGTTTCCATATTTATACCTAGGTCTTTGTTTCATTTTGAGTTTGTGTTTGTAAAGCATGGTTGACATGGATCCAGAATCATTCTTCTGTATGTAACCAGTTTTACCAGAAACATTTGTTGAGGAGGTTATATTCTCTCTTGTGTGGGCTATTATTTACTTTGTCAAAGGGTTGAAAGTTCTTGGAATTGTTTCTGCCTCCTCTATTATTTTCTATTTGTCAAAATATCTGGTATTTTTTGTCAATATCATGCTGTTTTCATTATTGTAGCTTTGTATCATAAGTTGAAGTCTAGGATTGCAATATCTCTTATTTTGCTCCTGTTGCTCAGGATTGCTTTAGCTATTCTGGATCTTGTCTAGTTTAATATAAATACTAGAACTGTTAATGCTAATTCTGTAAAAAATACTGTTGGTATTTTTATTGAAATTCCATTAAAGCATGAATGTGGTGCTTTGGGATAGAGCAGGAGCTATGTCAGAGAGTCCATTAAGCTGAAAGAGCCCATGGTCCAAATCCATACACTACTTCCAACTGTTGAACTGGTACTTCTTTGTTATTTCACGTCTCCAACTGTCCGTAAAATCATTTGTAAAACAGTTTTCATTATTATGGCAGTGAGTGAAATGTGAGAAATCACCTATAGAGGCAGAGACCAGGTACAAATAAGCTTTTTCAGCCTGTGGAGACTGTCCGGCAGATTACTGGGGCATTGAGCTCAGAAGGCAACTGAGTTAGGGGTATATACAGTTTTAGTCCATGGCAGAAATGGGCAAGGCTATATTGTCCCATTTGGCCTGGGAATCTATCAGGCACAGAGGGTACTTTCCATTGGTGGGGAGGGCAGGGTGTAACCAGTCATCTCACAAGAGCTCAAGGTGAAGCAAAGCAAAAGTTTTGCAGTTTGGCCCATGTGACTATTTTTCTAGGAAATAATTGTGGGAACCAGATCTTATATCCTTTTTGTAGCTAAGATGTTGTCTGAGATCTAGGATAGCATTAGTCTGGCTCATTCCTATATCCTTTTCCCCTTGAGGACATTCTCTTAACAGGGGGTGTCTAGAACTGTCCTAACCTGATCCATATGCAGAATTTTTAACCAGAATTAACAGCTGCATGTGTTCCAGACCCAGGCATACTCTATTTAGTACTCATTTGATTAAACAAGGGGCTACAGAATTGCAGCCATGTAGGGCCTGGGAGGAGAAACAGGAAGCCAATTTCCCTTCTTGTGAGCCAGCAGCAGTCAAAAGAGACCCGGAGGGAGAAAAAAGAAGCCAATTCACCCTTCCCATGAGCCAGCCAACACAGGTTGGGAGACAGGAACACTCCTGCAATCCCCAGGAGCAACCAGCTGAGTCAGAGGGACACAGGCTGTGTTGATAGCTACTGAGATTCAAAAACAATTTAAAGCTTATACTGTTTGATTGATTTTGCAGGCCTAAATCTAGTAGTCTGAACACCTATTTAGAGAATAACAAAATGCAATATAGCAATTATGGGGGATTGCCTTCTGTCTTGTTTGTGAAATCCAATATTGCTTTCACTGCTTTGTTTTGCTCTGTTTTATTGTTTTGTTTTCTTCAGTGTTTTGATTTGATTGGTTTTATTCTGTTCTGATTTGCTTGATCTTACTGTGTCTGAATGTATGTTCAGCAATTTTGCAGATAACAAGAGGCATTACAGTAGCCATTGTTGATTTCCTATTACCTTGTTTTGGAGTCCTGTTTCACTTTCACTGATTCATTTTGATTGGCTTTATTGTGTTTTATTTTGTTTGGTTTTATTCTCTTTAAAATAAAATAAAATAATTAAATACAAAACAAAACAAAACAAGAGGCTCCAAGAAGGAGGACTAGGCATTTCAGCAATGGTCCTGCTATGCTGGTTAACAATAAAGTCAGTCAGCAATTCCAATTGTATATCCGAGTGTACTAACTCTGGAAATTTTGGTGATCATTGGCTTGTATAGTCTCTCTCGGCCTTTAGCTAAGGTGTCTCTGATAACTCCTAGAAGTTTGCATAGAAACAACATTCTTCTCTTAGGGCAGCACAAAGTCCAACTTGTTCCATGAAGAGAAGGTTTAGTCCTCTTCTGTTTTGGAGAACAACCTTGGTTAAAGAATTAACCTGACCATGTAGCCATTGAACTGCATATTGTACACCTAACAAGTCTTCCTCAGTGGCTTGTGACATACATTTGAATCCTTGAAATCTGGTCTCAGTCTGTACAATTACTCCAATGCCAAGAGCTGTAGTTCCCCTTAAGGCTGTGCCAAAAGGAATGGGGAGTAGGACTGGTGCCTTCTTTTGTCGGTGGCCTGACTAGAGGGCAAGGAGCTGTAGTCCCTCATCCCCCCATCCGTGGGTAAATAATCAGAGAAGGAATATTAACAAAAGACAAGGTTCTGTTGAGATGGTCCCTGAGTCAATACATTTAACAAGGCCTTATTGGCAAAGAAACCAACTCTTGTGTGGGGCTCTCATGACTTGAGTGAGAGGCAGGGTTATGTTGCATGGAATCCCTGGGTATTACCCATTGGTTGCTTTACCTACAAAAGTATCATTATCTCTTAAGATGAAAAAATTGTCCATGAGGTTAGTGGGTCTGTCAGAGGAGGACAGAGTCCCATAGAAGGGTGGCTGTGCCCAAATACTGAGCCAAGAGTCTTGGGCCAAGTCTGGTCTAGTGTGTTTTAAGATGGATATGGTCCCTCCCACTTAGGTTGGAGGGGTTTGTCCTTCCAACCCTTCCAGAACCTGGTCTGGTTTAAAAGGGTGCACAGGAGTATGTATGTATAGGGATGGGATGTAATTCCAAAACAATCTTTTGAAGTTTTTCATGGGTTTGATGGAGAGTCTTGATCTGTCATTGCAAGTCATGCTACCTACTCTCTAGCAGTCCTTCTAATACAGACACGAGAAGGGGAGGCCTCCCAAACAAAATTTCAGAAGGAGTGAGACCATCTCAGTACAGCATGCACTGAGAACTGAGGAGGGCCACTGGCAACAGTCACCCATGTGACTCCAGTCTCTTGGCAGAGAGTGGTCTTGAGGTTGCAAATTTTGTCTTTCCATCTGGCCAGAGCTCTGAGGCCAATAGGTTGTATGGAGCTTCCATTTTAGCCTCAAAGCTGAGGCTAATCCCTGGACTGCTCTACCCAGGAATGCTGGCTCATTATCTGACCAGATGGTCTTTGGGAGCCCATACTGGGGGACAATCAGCTCCAAGAGGGCGCTGGTCACCTACCTAGAGTTCTTAGTCTTATTGGAGAAGGCCTCCATTCAGCCTTAATAGGTACAGATCAGGACCAGAAAATACCTACTCTTTCCCAGAGTCCACTGGATCTCAGTGAAATTGACCTCAGTGTCTTCCAACAGGGTGGCTTCTTTTCTTTGAACACCAGGCTGGCAATGTGGCTGCTGTGCAGGATAGTTACAGGCAGAAGTTCTTCAACCTGCAACCACAGAGGAACATAGCATCCAAAGCCTAGGGATGTAAAAATATTGTCGAAGCAACTCTGCCATGGCAGTCTAACTCAAGTGTGTCCAGGCATGCAAATCATTAATCAGAAACTGTCCTAGGGCCTCAGGGAGGAATACAGTCTCTGCTGGCATCCTTTGCTAGCCATTGTGGTCTGTAGCGCCCTCTGATTTGGCCCATTTGAGTTCAGCCTTGGAATAAGTGGGGGTTTTATGTATGGTGCCAAAACACCTTTTCAAATTTGGGAATGTCCAGGTTGGCTGCCTGATGCCTGCTTGATCCACACTGTGGTTGCCTCTGGCCTCAAGTGAATCCCCTCTCATGACTGCGACACTGTATAACAGCCAGATTCTTGGGCAGCCACACTGCCTGTAGTAATCCTAAAATCGTCGGTGAATTTTTAATGTCTTTGCCTCCTCCTGCAGTCAGGAATCCCCTTTCCTTATAATAGCTTTGGGCACTCCCTTTTAAAATGTCCCTTTGCTTTGCAATAGGTACATTGATCTGGATCTAGAGGAAAATGATGTGATCATGATCTGGACCCTTCACTGTTAACCTTATTGACCTCTGGTTTAGTAGCCTCTCAGAAAGCTGCCACCAGAACTTTAGCCTTTTCTTTTTGGCTCCTTTTTTCCTTTTCATCTTTTGCCTTTTTGGTAGCTTCCTTCTTATTGTGGTACACTGTTTGGGCTATTTCTACCAGTCGTAACATATTCATGCCTGCAAAGCCTTCTCACTTCTGTAGTTTACACAAAATGTCAGGGGCTGACTGGGTGAAAAAAGCCATGCTGACATTCCAGGCATCTCAGGGGGTCAAAAGGAGTGTAAGTCTGATAATCCTTCAGGAGGCTCTCAAGATATCCTGTTGAACTCTCAGTCAGTCCCTGAAACACTTCCACTACGTTATTTAGATTTGTGGTTCTTGGGCTGCTATGATCAGGTCATAATGTAAGGCTCAGTGGGGGGCCTCCAGCAAACACATACCACTTGCAGTACTGGGGTCCCAAACTGGGGCTTTTCTGGGCAGGGTCTTTTTTATGGTTTCCTGTTTATCATGCTCTGTGCCCACAGTTTCTTTCCTAATATAATCTACTGCTGCTTTCCAAACTCAATCTTCTTCTTCAGAGGTGAAGAGAGTCAACAGCAACTGTTGATAATCATCCCAAGTGGGGCAATGAGTCCAGAAAACTGACTTAAGAAGAGTAATTAAGGAATTGGAATGTTCAGAAAAAAGTGGGCTTGGTGCCTTCCTGCTGTCCAAGTCACTTGTGCTGAAAGGGACACAAACTGTAATAGATCGGGCTTGTCTTCCATCCCTGGTCACTGGCATTTGGCATAAGGGGAGGAGGGGGCGCTGGATTCACAGTTACTGAATCCCCAGTGGTGGAGTCCGGCCCTGTCTCCGGAGACAGCTGCTATGGAGCAGGATGAGTTACTGGATAGGGTGGAGGAGAGGCCACAGGCGGTGTGGCAGTTGCTAATGGATCATCTTCCTTCAGGGCTGACAGTAGAACTGGTGCTTTCCTTTTGGGGCCTACCCCTTCAGAAGAAGGACTCTTTAGGGTACCTACAGCACACACCCTAACCCATGGAGGAAAGGCTAGCATCACCTGCAATCAGAGTCAATAGAGGGGAATTGATCAGGGTACCCTGGCTTGTGGGTCACAATATTCCACACCTTTTCGGTTGCCTGGGGATCCAAAGTTGCCTGGGGTCCTGAAGGAGGGCCATTCTAATTCACAGAGCATTCACAACTTTCCTGGTTTCATTTTTAATCCATAATCATTTTTAAACATAACAAAATTCTTAATCATACATTATAACACAGTGGGCTTAGAGGGTGTTGCTCCCATGTTAGCAACTTGTACTAGATTTCGGATCAGATAGCTTCTACCTCAATTGTTTCCACCCCACTTTGCAAGAAGTCCAAATGAAAATCACAGACTCAACGAATTGGAGATGACTGTGACACAGGTAATAGTCCCTGCCAATCGATTGATATGGGGTCTCTGGTTGTGTTTATGATGAAAAAGTTCAGGCAGGCTGTGTAGAAGGCTGATGCTCACTATCACAAAAGTTGCAAGGATCGTGGACATACATGAAATCGTGAGCACAGTCGGTCAAAGGGGAAACATTGAACAAACAGAAAAATGACAAAGAACAGAAACACCAAATACACTCCTGGTTTGAACTGATCCACCCCCAACCATCAAATTTGACCAAACAGACTGCTGGGGCCCTTTGGATCCCCTGTTTTTCCCTAATTCTTGACATAGTCAAGACAAATGACCCCTGCTTGCAGAGGTCAAGCCTGAAATATCACCAGTTTCAAAGTCCCGGTATACCGTTTCCTGGATGAACCAAAAACAAACCCAAATCTTACGTGGTTTGGTTGGGCAGTCTTGGTTGTCCGATCTTGTGGCAATTGATCCTTCCTCACTGACCTAGCCTTGGGTGACTGACTGAACTCTGCTGGGGTGCCCTTAGTTGCGCGGATCTCAGGTACAAGGTCAGGGCCAATGCCTCCACTTCTGGGGGCCTTTTGTGAGGATCTTGTTGGGTCTTCCAAATGTATGGTGGAGAGCAAAATGTAAGAAATCACCCACGGAGGCAGAAAGCAGGTAGAAGCAAGCTTTATTATCTGGTGGGTAGCATCTAGCAAATACTAGGATGTCGACCCTGAGTTAGGTTTATATACAGTTTTAGTTCAGGGCAGAAATAAGCAAGGATATATTGCCTCATGTGGCTTGGAATCTAGTCAGCACAGAGGGTATTTTCCATCCAGGTGGAGGACAGAGTGTAATCAATCATCGTGGAACAGCTCAGGGTGAAGCAAAGGTGAGATTTGAGGTTTGAACCACAAGGCTATTTTTGCAAGAAACAATTGTATGAACCAGATCTTGCATCCTTTTTAAAGCTAAAATGTTGGCTGAGACCTAGAATACCATTAGTCTGGCTCATTCCCATATCATCATCTGAAGAATATTCTGATGATGACAGTGATGAAGGCTATGAGTAGCTCAAACAAGCAGGACCTAAAAGCCTTCATGCAGAATATCAGTTGAGGAGCAACTCACACTGACATAGCTCACTTTCTTAAGGAAACCAGTCATTTAGTCATTTGGTAGCAAGTTGACTATATTATATTCCTAATACCTCATGTGGGGTGGAGATAGGTCTTGATTGTTATTATGAATACTCTAAGCATAGTTTTTTCTCTAGGACTTCAATTATCAACACTATCTGAGGCCTTACAGGATATCTGCTCCACTGATGTAGTATCTAATACAGCACTGCGTTAGATCAGGGTCTGTTCTCATGAAGGAGATGTGACATGAAGCATATGACTGTAAAAGCTACTACACTGCTAAACAGTTATTCACAATCAGAGAACCTAATAAAGCAACGAAATGGCCAAGTATGGAACAACTAAGGAACCAGAGATGACACCACAAATAAATGACGTACTATCCTTCAGGAAGTTGTAGTCACTGAAATTAATGTTCAGTATGTATGGTATGATATGGTGTGGTGTGGTATACATAACACATGGTTGTGATACCCAGCCCTCTCTCCCAAAACCAAGGTGTAGAAGGATGAGTTATTTAATATCATTTCTAATGTTCTACTTGGATAATTATCACTTTGTACTTAACTGTTCCCTGTGAATATTAAGGCCTGAGACCCAGGGGAAAATCATTCTAGCAGAGTAAGTAGAAAGAGTCCCATTGAACTTTATATTATAACTGTAATAAATCTGATGGCCTTGTGATAAGTGATCAGTCAGTAAGAAAATAGTATGAAAAGAGGTAATTGTGCTTGGTCATTCAAAGTGAATGAACTTCCTATTTTTTAATTGGATGGGAAAAATATTAGCTACTCTACTACCCAGATTTCATGATATTCCTCTGCTCAATTTTGACAATAAGTGGACAAGTGTAGTGGCCATGATCTGAGAAGTAAGTGACATTCAGAGTGAAATATCTCATCTAGTAAGTCAACTAGATGGGAAGAAATGAGTGGCATTTATAAAAGTAGTGTAACTTAGTCAGGTAGAGCTGCCACAACAAAGCATTCCAGATTTTGTGGATTCAATAACAAACATTTATTTCTCATGCTTCCTGAGACTGCAAAGTGCAGTCAGCATTAGTATCCAATGAAGACTCATTCTTGGTTTTCTCTCTTTATCTTTATATCCACATTGCCTTTTCTTGCATGGTGATAGGGGGACTAAGACTTTGTCTTTTGGTAAGAACATTCACTCCATCATGAAAGCCCCACCCTTGTGAACAAATTCAACCTAATTACCTCTCCAGAGGTATCCCCCTGCAAACAAACAAACAAAAAACAGCACAACGGAAATTAGCATATGCATTTGGGGGCTGGACACAAACAACATTTCATAGCACTAAAGGAGGCATATGATGTTCAACTCCAATTTCCTGATCAACTGCAATAGAAGGGGCTATCATTTTTTGCTTTTACATCCACCAGGAAAATAGGCCCTGAAACTCTGGAAGAGCTGCTTTTTGTCTTATTATGTGGGTCAAATGGATCTCAGTGATGCCATAGAGTATGGTATAATAATGAGTGTTGTGCTACTGAGAACAAAGGTGGATACTTTGGAAGTGAAGCTTTTATTACCTCAAGTTACATCTCAGCCCTTCCTGAGAGAAGCTTTCATCCAACCACTCGTTGGGGTATCCAAGCTTTGCTTAGCCAAATGTCTCACCTTGGAAAAAATGTTCACGGATATTGCAGTTCCAGTGCTTTCAGTAACATAAAAGTGAGAGTTGCAAATATATCTCAATGTTTTCACACCTGGACCTGCTTGCTTTACTCTTGCACAGCTGTTGATCCTGAAATCCTAGTCCAATAAATATTCCTTTTGCAAATCTGTATATCAGAGTCTATGTACCAAGGAAGTGCAGCCCTTGGAATGTGAATGCATTCTAGATTATTGATTAATTTTTAACTCAATGCATATGTAGAAAAAATATATATTCAGGAAATAATTGTTATGACCTTGTGTGTGTTAATTTTCTCTCATTGCTGAGACAAAATATCCAACACCCAAAGTTAAGGAGAGAAAAGTTTATTTAGCTCATGGTTTGTGGAAGTTTCAGTCTGTAATCAGGTGGCTCCAAGGCAGGGTGGCATGGCACAGAGGTAACAGTTTAAGATGGCAGAAGACGGCAAAAGCAACAAGAGGGAAAGGAAGGAGAGCAAGTCTCTTTTTCTCCCTTATATTGTATGCAGGCTATCTGCCCACACCATCTCCCTACCCTCCTCTTGCACAAGCTCAGGATGTTTACAAAGTGAGGATCCTGGCTGCCTGCTGAGTTACTTAGTTAAGCTTTTAACCTTTGTCATTCTCAAGTTGACACAATGTTTCAAACATTAGAGACCTAAAGGTATCTGTTTAGTATTTTGTGTTTCTGAAAGACTTTATTTATGAAAGCACAGTTACCATATGAAAAGTTATGTATTGTAAGATAAATACAAGAAAGACAATGTCAATTTCAAAAGTTCAAAAGCTACTGAATTAGAGAACAATATGCATTAACCATTGTTGACCATCATCAAGGTTTAAATTGATTTATGATTATTATTATTAATTTAAAGATGCTTCCATGTTCAGACACTGGTGCTATGTGAATTTCAACTTGTCAGTCATTTCTCTATACTTTATAGTCTTGAAAATCAGCTACAAATAAGTCATGGACAGACAAGAAACTTAAATGTTTGTTCTTATTAACCTATAATCTTACCGATTATACAAAATTTCTTTGGTAAGCTGCTTTTTTTGACCAATTAGTCATTACTTTCTTGATATTTCTATATATGTTTTATGACTACAAAATCATACCAAAATTACAGTTTGCTCATGAAGAGAAATAAAATCAGCAGACAAAATTATTTAGTTTTAAGTGGACCCTGGTTTTGTTTATTGACCATAAGATTTGGAATCAGGTGGAAAACAGCGTAAGTGTATACACGAGAATTCTTTTTTTTAAATTTTTTTTTATTTTAAAGATAGTAAAATACAACAGAACATAACAGAATAAAGTCAATCAAAACAAAGCAGTAGGAGTGGTACAGAACTTCGAAGATCGATAATGTGAGTACAATAGCTACTATAATATACCTTGCTATCTTCAGATTAGCTGACCATTCCAACAGGTGTAGTAGAATTGAATCAAAAACAAAACAAAACAAAATCAATAAAAACAGAATATAAAATAAAGGAAAAAAAAGAGAAAAATAGTAACGATCAGAGTAAAGCAAAATGGTGAGAACCATATTGGTCCTTGAAGACAAAACAGAAGAGAGTCCCCCGTATTTGCAACATTGCCTACTGTCATCATGCAAAGAGACATTCAGGGTGCCGATCAGAGGCCTGCAAAATCTACGAAAAAACACTAGCATTTAGTTGCTTTATGTACCTTAGTTGCCATCAATTTAGCCAGACCTCAGAGCCAGCAGCTTGCTTACAGGGCGGGGGAGGGGGGGGAGGGGCGGATATGAATGATGTCCTTGATTCCAAGCCTGTGCACCAGTGCCGTGTGGGCCCAGCGAGTTGGGGCCTGGTTGGGCCCATTCTGGTTCTCCTCTGGGGTCACGCAGTGCCCAAACCCAGAAGGCAGATCAGTTCTCTCTTGATGTGAGCTGGCTCCGTGCGGGCCCAGCGAGTTGGGGCCGGAGTGGGCCCATTCTGGTTCTCCTCTGGGGTTGTGGAGTGCCCAACCCCGGTAGGCGGATCATTTCTCTCTTGACGTGAGCTGGCGCCGCTCGCGTCCAGCGAGTTGGGGCCTGGTTGGGCCCATTCTGGTTCTCCTCCAAGGTCGCACAGCGCCCAAACCTGGAAGGTGGATCAGTTTTCTCTTGATGTCTGCATGAGAATTCTTAACACACAGAAAGTAAATACATCATCAGAGAATCTAGCCAATACAATTCGTGTTCTTATGTCATCAGGAAAGATAAGACAAGGTGGAAGGAAGAGACTTAGGCATGTGATTATGTAACAATACTTAGAAGTATTTCATCATTTAAGAGACACACACATGCACATACACTGCAATGCTTAAATTGTGAACTATCAGCTCTAACAATCTCTGGAAGGATACACAAAAGTGTAAGGATACACAAAAGTAGGGGATCTCTGGGAAAGGATACACAAAAGTGTAAGGATACACAAAAGTAGGGGATCTCTGGGAAAGAAACTAATTAGGGTTGGAAGAAAGATAGAAACTTGCCACTACCCTTTGGTATTTTGAGTGTGTGTTAATAATTTTAGAATGTTTTTTAAGCAAAACATCATGAATAGTTTTCAGATGAATAAAGAAAATTATTTTCAGTAGCTATATACTACCGTACCACTGGGTGGATACTGTATACTATAAGGTATTTAATAAATCATATTGCTCAATAGTTGAATAATGAGTTATAACACATAAAATATATTTTAAAAAGTACAAAATGTGGTCACTGTTGGAGTTTGTTAATGAACCTAGCTACTATTTGCAAACTAATAAAGGGGAAAATAAAAAAATATGTGGGCAGATATAACCTTCTTACTTACTAAGGTTCTAATGTAAGAGAACGACTGCATTTTTAAATCCAAGGTAAGACACATAGAAAGTGTGGAAGTGGAATCTTTGAGGACAAAAATCCACTTCAGGCACAAATTTTGGAAATAGAAATCTTTGTCTTTAGTGTGTTCCCATAAACACTAAGGAAAGACTTGATACATAAGTAATAGGGTGATACACATTTCTTAAAGTTTCAGTTTTGTTGCTTATAAATTTTCTTCTACCAAGGACAAGAGAAGTATGGAAAACCACTAATGATTGACAGGAATAGGGATGAGTGGTAAGAGAACATTTATTGGATAGGATCATTTAACTTGTTAGTATAAACAATCCAACCTGAAATTCAGGTTGATTCATCTTTTTGTTTCTTAAAGTATAAATGAAAGGGTTAAAAAGTGGAACAACAGAGGTATTGAGTACTGAAACTCCCTTCACTAAGTATATTCTCTGGTTGAGGGTTTCATGTACATAAAGATGGAGCTGCCATAGGAGAAGCAGAGGACAATCATATGAGACTAACACATGGAAAAAGCCTTTTTTAAAATTACTTAACAGTTGGAAGAGGCAAATAAACTACCAGAGTTTATTTTATAAGAATATATGTTGTTCAAGAGAGCTCTATCATCAGTCATGACTTAAGCACATCTCTAAATGATTTACATTCTAATTCCATCACCTTGCAGGTTATAATGTCAATGGATTAACAAATATTTAGGCTATCTAATATGCTGAAAACCTAGATCACATACAAAAGTAAAAGAATCTAGACACAAATCTCATGCTTTCACAAAAATTAACGTAAAATGGGCCTCAGATCCAGGTATACAATAATGAAACCTATAGAAAAAGATCTAGTTGTTCTTAGTAATGATGACTTTTAAAAAATATGGCACCAATGACAATAGATAAAAGAATATTTGAAAAGTTAAACTTCAAAAACATTAATAATTACCATTTTCTGAATGACAGTGCCAAGAAAATCAAAAGGCAATCCATAGGCTTAGAAAAATTATTTGCAATAGACATATTATATAGATGATTTTTGTCCAAAATATATGAAGACCCTTAATATTCAACAGTAAGAAAATGAAAATGCAATTGAAAAAAGGCTAAATATGTAAACAGACACCTTACTAAAGAAGATGTACAAATGGTTAATAGGCTATGAAATGTGCTGAACATAATGACAATTTAAAATAAAACTACAATGCAATACCATTATACACCTATCAGAATAATGAATTCAAAAATATTGAGAGCACCAAATGCTAGTGAAGATGTGTAGCAACAAGAACACTCATTCACTGAAGGTAGAAATGAAAAATGGTCAAGCTGGTTTGAAAGACAAATTAGGTCTCTTTCAAAACCAAATATATATTTACTAGAAAAAGCAAAACTAAAGCAACCATATAAAAATAGCCAAGTCAGCAATAGGCTGAGGACAGCCAAAACATGTTCAAATAAAGTGACACTAGAATGTAACCAATCACAATATTTCTGCATGACATTTGCATTTCCTTGGTTATAGATATAGTCTGAACTCAATTGGGAAACAGAGCATCCTGAGCCACTTTTGTTACTTAGTACTACTCACGTCATGCATCTTTTATTCTATTCTGTTAAACTGTATGTAAGATTTTACTTTTAACACTGTCTATCTGGAAAATTTACTCCTCAGATATTATGTATCATTCAGATATCTGAATTGTACATTCTTCATGAGAAATTTCCTAAGGATACTGTCAAAAAAACAAAAACCACAATTCAGGCACTGTATAACACTTTAACTTGCTTGCTTGATGCACTTATTTATTATTCAGATTAATCCTAATTTATAGCATTTCTTTATTTGCTTGCATGCTGTCTACCATCCTCACTAAGCTATGAGTTTATGCTAAGTAAGTAATTTTATTTAGTGTTATTAAGATTTCAAAAATAACTGATTTGCTTGGAATCCTATAAATGTATATGAAGTGAATTTGGTACTTTACCTGAATTTCATTCTGTTGTGTCTTCTTCAGGCTTGAACTATTTCTGCATGTCATGTGGCCTTAGTCACTTTAAGGGATCAAAAGTCTTTGAAAAGTCTAGATTGCTTAATTTCTCAAAGCAATCTCCAAGTGTGTGATTATAGAAATAGATAAGGTTAACAATCAAAAATAATTTCAACTTAAGCCCCCAAATATTTTATTTATACCAACTTTTCAAGTACGCTAATGTGAAAGGCCCTCCTATATGCTTGGTTAAGGAAATAAAACTTTTTTATTACTTTATTTTATTTTATTTTATTTTATATAGAAAAAAATAACAATGAAACAGAGTTTCCAAACAGGGTAGTAGGACAGTTACAATAATTAATACATTGCATATTGTTTTCTTTGTGGGAGTTATTCAGAGTACAAGATATAGGCATGATAACTTTTTCAAACAATATTAGCACAATCTGGGCTGAAATTTGTTTTCTTTTGGGGCTTGAAATACTTCACTCCAAGCTTGTCTTAAATTGAGGGTTTGTGCTGAAAAGTCTGCCGTGATGCTAATGGGCTTTCCTTGATAGGTAAGGTGTGTCTTTTCTCAAACAGCTTTTAGTATTCTGTTTTTATGCTGTATGTCTGAGATCTTAATTATTATATGTCTGGGCGTAGATTTAGTTTGGTTGTGACTGTTTGGTGTTCTATATGACTCACTTCTCTGAATATCTGATTCTTTCCCCATGTTTGGAAAATTTTCTGCTATTACTTCTGTGATTAGTTTACCAATGTCATTTGTGCTGACTCCTGCATCTTCACCGATGCCTATTAATCTTATTTTGTTCCTCTTTGCATCATCCTGAGGCTGGTGAATTGTCCTTTCATGCTGTCTTGTTATTTTTAGAAGTTCTCTCCTTTCATAATTGCTAGCTGTAATCCTGTCCTCAAGGTCTAAAATTCTATCCTCATCAGCTTCATTCAAATAGTTTTGCCAGCTCTCAATACAATTTTTTATTTCCTGGATATCTTTTTGAATTTGTTTCATGCATTCTACTTCTTTTCTATTTTGTTCTTTCAAGGTTTCTATCATTTTCCCATGCTTCTGTACTTTTTTTTTTATCTATGTCTTCACGAGCTATGCTGAACAACTCCTTTATTAAAGCTGTCATTTCTTTCTTTATGTGAGAGATTATTTCTAATCTGATATCCTCTATAGCCTCATGGATTTGTTTCTTTATTTCATTTGACTATCTTTTCAGAAATTTCAGGTGTATGACTACTAACGTCCTCTATTTCAATGTCTCCTGGACTTGATCCTGATGGACTGGACATTTGAGATTGCATTTTGCTTTTTTGTTTTGTCATTTATACTTCCTGTGTTAATATTCGGGTATTTTCAGTCTCGCTAGTCTCATCTGTCCATCGTGTGTGTCTTAGGGTCCTACCGTGTGGTTGATGCCTACCCAGTTGCTGGGTCCCACAATGAAGGGGGTGGCCAGTCACCTGAGTTCCTCCTGCAGGGTCTGTTGGGTGAGTTTTATATTCTTCATAGGCTGACTTGCATAAGCGTATTAATGCAAGTCAACTCTTAGTTCCTATTGTTACTATGGCTTCAGGCTGATCCTATTGTTACTATGGCTTCAGGCTGCCAGATCTGCCTGGCTATAGTGTGCACCTCAGCTGGGACCCTACTGTGTCACTGAGTGTCTTGTAGGCCCTTTTTATTTCCTCCATGTTGGGGGAGGCCTTGTTGGCACTCTCCTCAACACACCTGGTGTTCTCTGTATGGAAGGACTCACCCACACTCTTGGCAGACTCACGAAGGATCTACAGCTGGAGGAGAGGGAGTTTACTGCTGCTCATGTAACCCACTGAGTTCCTCTATTTGAGGGGGAAATGCACCACACTGTTGCAAGCCTGCTCAGGTCCTCTGTGTGGGTGATGGGTTGCTGAGGCTCCCACCAGGCCACCAAGGTTCTGCAAGCCGTGGAAGGGGTCGCTAATTATCCGTGGGCTGTTTTGGTCTTTTGGGTGTGGGGCGGGGGTGACTGAGGATCCTGCTGGTCTCCAAGCTTGTGGGGCAAGGAGAAGGCGAGACCAGTGATCCTGCTGGCCCCATAGGTCTGTGGGGTGAGGAGGGGTGGCAGCCAATGATCTCCCCAGCCCCTAGGTCCTGAAGTGAAAAGGGGAGGGGCCGATGAACCTGCAGGCCCCTAGGTACTGGAGCGAGGAGAAGCATGGCGGATGATTCGGGTGGTCCCTCTCTTCTGCACATTTGAGTAAGAAATAAATCGGAGGACAATAATACTCGCAGTATTTTAAGCACAAATTAAACCTATCTAAAACTGGCATGTAAATACTATGTGTATGAATACTAAAAGTGCCTAAAATATCTTTCATGTGATTTAAACTGAGGACGTATATTTGTTAACCTGACTCTCTTCTAGTCACCTAAAAGTTACTCTACAGAAATGATGTCATTTGAAGAAGTAAAATGACATATTCATTTGAAAGTAAAATTTAAAAATTGCAAGCACTTTTCAATTTTTTGTAAGACACTTTGTGAATTTATGTTGAAAATAATTTTATAGGAATGGTGTACATCTCTTTTAAAATACGAGACTATTTTTGTCTTCTTACCAGATGTTTCTATCTTTCCTACAGAAAAAGTAACCAACTGAGCATTAATGTGCTTTAAAATAGTTTAATTTTAAGCAAAAGTCAAGAAAGACATTAAAGTGAATATGGAAGAAACTGAAAATTCAAATATAGATATTCCCCATTTAACAGTTGGGTTTTGTTTTTATGACTAGGTCATTAAGTGAATTGGTTTATACATGAGGAATTGTACATAGTATGCCCATTACAATATTCAGAACATAGAAAGCGTCAAGGAAACTCCAACTTAATAACTTTGGATTTATTTGTGTAACTCTACAGGCAGTACTGTAATGGGTAACAGAATGTAAATCCATAGTATTGTATGATCAGCACAAAATATAGTACTATACATTTAGAAGAAGCCACCATAAGTGCTGTTCACATTTCTGTGTCGTAAGACTGAATGCTGGTTTCAAGTTCATGGAGTGGGTGCGGGGACAGGGGGATAAAACCAAAGAGTCATTAAACAGGAAGGTTATTAAACAAGTAATATCTGTTTCTGTAATAGAGACTGATGTTCTATTATTCATTCAGTAGTTACATGATCTTAAGAAAAATGACCATCACTGCATTACTTTTTAGCAATATTGTGAATATTCTCCTTACACAACAAAATATGAGAATAAATAATTACCTCTATTCTAGGTACTTAGCTCAAAGGAGATCTGAAGGTACACAAGAGGACTCTTTCTTGAATTTTCTCCTTAAATGCCCCACATTTCATCATATTCCTATATCATTTGCTTGTTAATAATACTCTGTGATTTCAAAACCAAATCGAGAAATAAACACAGGACAAAAACCAGATAGGGATTGAGGTACAGAAAATTCACAGTTACTCTACAGTTTATTGTTGGTACTGATGTGTTCTTTTGGGAAATATGTTGCTTTAAAAAATCACATAAAAATTAGAGGTACTTCTCTTCCTAGATCACTTTGGGGTATTTGGCAAAGTCTGAGTGATCCTGCATAACATAATCCTTCCATGAAGTGTGTTGGGTACCATGATATCAAGGAGGTCTATATATTTATGTATTGGGATTTCACACATTTAATGAGATAGAGAGAAAAATACTGGCTGTTCAGGTATTCATTTTCTTGATACTTTTTGCTACATTTGAACAATAAATGAACATGTACAGTAGCCATGGTCTGAGAAGTGAATGGAATTCAGTAAGTCATCTAGACCAGAGAAAACCACAGGAAATGAGACGTTTAGAAAATTAGTAGCTATCTCAGGGAAGTCTGAGAACAGCAAAGGAAAGTAGCTATAATTCACTCTAGATTCCCAAAGAACTCAAATATCTTATGTATACTGAGAAAGTTATATCTCACAAAGTAACTGTCATGGCCTAGAGATACTTATCTAGTATTTTCCTCCTCTTAAAGGCCTTATTTATGAAAGTATATTTACTGTATTTGGAGGGAGGCACAGTGAGAAAAACATAAGAAAGCCAGTGCCTATTATTGAGAGCCCCAAATCTATTGAATTAAGAACAAAATGCATTAGCCATTGTTGACCATGGTCTGGGTTTAAATTGAGTTTTTGTTATCCTTGTTATTACTTAAAGATGATATCTTGTTCAGAGGCAGGTAGTATGTGAATTTCATCTTGCTACTTATCATCACTTAATATCTTCCAGATTTGAAGAATTAGCTATAAACACAACATGGGCAAACAAGAAATTTAAGCATTTTTCTCATTCAACTTAGAAATGCCATTTTAGCTATCATTTTTAATTCTTTGATAAACTACACCTTTCCTAAGCAAGAGCAGTGCATCTAATATATTTCAATATCCTTTTTAGTTGCCTATCCAGTGAGAAACCCTGAATAGACCATGTTTACATGTGAAGAGAAATTGAAATAAATTTAATTTTAAGAAAATTCTTACTTGGCGTATTGACCCTGAGATTTGGAAGCTGTATCAAGTGAAATACAAGTCAGATATATGTATATGGATAATTAACAGAGAAAGTTCTTCCAGTAATAAATATATCATAATGGAAATTAGCACATAAGGTTAGTGTTCTTTTATCTTTAGGAAATATAAGTGAACCAAAGAAGACAGCAGAAAGAAATGTGAGCAGACATATGCTTCATATTTAATAAAATTCTAATGCAACACCATTTCCGTGTTGCAATTCCAAGGCGAGACACATAGAATGTGTATAAGTGGAATGTTTGCTGAGAGAGCAAAAGTGCCTTTGTGACCCAAAGTTTTAGAAGTATTTGTCTTTAAAGTGTTCCCATAACCATTCAGGAAAATCTTAATAGACAAGTAAAATAGTGATAAAAATTTTGTAATATTTCAGTTTCACTGTTTAAAAGTTTTCTCTTGTCTAAGGACAAGAAAAGTCTGGAAAGACTTCAATGACTGACAATTATAGGGAGAGATACAAGAGAACATTTATTAGATAAAATTAGTTAGATTCATCTAAGTTGTTGGTCTAGATAATCCAACCTGAAATTCAAGCATGCTAGCTTTTTTTGTGTTTGATTATAAGAAATCGAATTAAATCTTTGGTATTCCTATTCTCTTATTTTATTATTAGCACCAGATTTCTGGGTTCAGAGCCAGAAAAAATGCTCTACTAAATGATTATCTTGAAGACCCAAATTTATCTTTATAGCTCTACTTATGACAGAAAGATTCTTACTAATAGAAATTTATTAAATTGAGTTTTAGTTCCTTTTCTTTCTGTCTCTTTCTTACTACTTTTCTCACTTCCTCCCATTCTCCTTTCCTCCTTTGTTTGCTTCCTTCTTTCCTTCCTTCCTTCTTTCCTTCCTTCCTTTCTTTCGTCCTTTGCTCATTTCTCAACAGAATCTGTCAAATGCTCAAGTGAGATTTATTGATTACTCTTTTATTACTAGTACTTAATGCATGTAAATATGGTGTATTATCTGACTCCTGGTAGAAATATTTTTTCTTTAAACTGGATGGTGTGATTCTAAAGATAGGGGTTTATGTGGTCAATTTGTTAATACTTTTTTCACAGATATGCTAACTACATCTAATAGCATAATTAAATTCATATTTAATACTTGATTTTTATCAAATAGTCATTTTGGACCTTTAAATTAGCTTGAAAGTTCTTCAAAATAAAATAGCTGTTATGTTATAGGTAAATAAACAAAGGAAAAATCAGTTTTAAAATGAATGAAGTGCAGTAGATTGAGAATGAAAATATTTATTTGGGTTGCATTTTATTATTAATTAAAGTTGCTATACAAAGTTATGCATATATATGATTTAATGTTTATTTACCTATAAAATTTAACATAAATATGTCATGAAATTTTTATTACATTAGCATTACTGAAGTTACTACTAAATTCTCACGATAAGGAATAACGTTGGTCTTAATCACAGTTTCCATTTTTAAGTGCTTTAGAAATGTCAAACAACTAAAATTGTGAAGCAGGACATAATTAAGCTAGAGAAAAATAAAAATCTCAGACATTGCATTACATAATTGTTTCAAACTAATTAAGATTTCATGGAAAAGCAAATGTGATAAAAAGAACTAAACCTGATACATATATGGATAAATAACTGACAGGTTCAAATAACTGATACATAAGGTTGATAAAAATAATGTTAAAAAACTAGCTACATTTCTATAAAAGAAGAAAAGAGAATGCTTTTAATAGAAGAGGAAAAATGTTTTATTATTTTGAAAGGGAAATCATTATTTGGGAAAGAGAGCTTATGTAAACATTGTGACACTTCAGAAAAAGGAAAAGCACAAATACCATTATATATTAATACAATAAGAAAATGGGATCCAGTCTTATCTGTACTGTTCCTTATAAAGCTCACTGTGATTCTACTTATGTAAGGACAAAACTCTTTGTAGCATGTTTTTACATGCTTGTTTCACCTGCTGACTTCTTAAAGTATAAATGAAAGTGTTCAAAAGTGGAGCAACTGAGGTATTGAGTACTGAAACTCCCTTCATTAAGGTTACCCTCTGTTTGGCTGAGGGTTTAATGTACATAAAGATGCAGCTGCCATAGGAGAGGGAGAGGACAATCATATGAGAAGAACATGTGAAAAAAGCCTTTTTTCTCTGGTTGACAGAAGGTATCTTTAAAATTTTTAGGGTAATTTGTGTGTATGACAGAATCACCAGTGCCAAAGTGACCAAGAGGGTCACCAAAGCTAAGATGAAACTCATCATTTCCAACACTTGTGTATCTGTGCAGGAGATTTGCAGTATAGGAGCAGTATCACAGTAGAAATGTTCAATAATATTGGAGCCGCAGAAATCTAAGTTGAGGTCTAAGGTAAGTCCTGGAAAAATGATAAGGAAACCAGCAAGCCAAGCACTGAGGACCAACTTCATACAAGTTTTTGAACTTGTAATGGTTGTGTAATGCAGAGGGTTACAGATGGCAACATAATGGTCATAGGACATGACAGCCAGCAGATAGAATTCTGATGCACCCAATAGGAAGGCAAAAAATAATTGAGCTGCACAACAGTTATAAGAAATGGTTTTGTCACCAGTTGCCATGCTAACAAGCAGTTTGGGGATACAGACTGCTGTATAAAAATTTCCAAGAAGGAAAAATTTTGAAGAAAGAAGTACATGGGAGTCTTGAGATGAGAATCCAGTAGAGTGAGGGTAATAATAGTCAGGTTGCCTTAAATGCTTAGCAAGTAGGTGAAAAGCAAGAAGATAAACAGGACAATCTTTCAATTTGGATCCTCTGTCAATCCCACTAAGATAAACACTGTCACTTTTGTATGGTTTTCCATTGCTACTTCTTGATCTCCTGCTCCAGTAAAATGTTGAGAAAGATATTATCCAAATGGTAAAATGTAAAAGTAACTATATTAGAATACTAAAATTGCCAAAGGTCATACATAATGGGATAGTTTTTAAAATTTATTTTTTCTAAGATGAACTCCAGCAAAATCAATTACTATTCATGCTTTGGGAAAAGTATTTTCAGTGTTTCATGTGTGGAAAAACAAAAACATTATTTGATACATGAACTTCATATTGTGTTTTTTTACATTTATGGTGATGAAATAAAGAATCTGAATATGAATATAAAATAGATTTCTACTTTTTCAGCATGTAAGAGCTAAAATATCATGTTTGCTCTTAGTATAACTAATTGCATTTTACATGTTACTGCTTTAAGTAGATGATTATGAGTGCAAGAAAAAAAGATGGTATATAAATGTTCTAACACATTCAGTCTTTACTAATTTTTTGTTTCAAGAAGTCAGTGTTTTCTTCTGATCTCTATTTCAAGGTTTTTTTTTTTTTTTTTTTTTTTTTTTTTTTTTTTTTTTTTTTTTTTTTTTTTTTTTTTTTTTTTTTTTTTTTTTTTTTTTTTTTTTTTGCCACTTTTTACTTTTACTGTCTGTTGCAATGGTAAATCTTTCTGACCACAAATGAGCCTGATTTAAACAGAATTAAGAACTGTGGTATTCCTGCTCACAATGTTCTGAAAGTAGAAAGTCGATTAAAAGGAAAAGTCAAGGTAAATTGACCAAGAAGTCAGAGAGAAGAAGTACAAAAGAATTGGTAAAGAAATCAAATCGACAGAAAAGATGGCAACGGAAAACTTACCATTTAGAGTGATTTTTTTTCAGATATAAAAGTGACAGTTAATTGGCTCTTTTCTTCTTTACCAATGTATATACTAAGTTACACAAGAACTACAGTTTATGTCTACCTAGGAAAAAGCGGAAGAGAAAGTTTGTGTGATCTACTTGACAAGCGTTTCACTACTTGGAGTGTATACCAACTGTCCGCAAATAATGCAATCAGTCAAAAGCCAAGCCAATCTAAATGGAATTGCCTGTGTGTTTGAGAATTTAAGACTCATTAAACGAAATCCCATGGAAGTCCTTAGTATAAACAACTTCATCCCATGAGAGAAATTTTCTTATTTGATTACTTCATCAACAGTTATCCACTTTGACGACTTAATTATCCATAGCTGGTGTTTATTAAATAATTTTTAGAGATGGGCCAATGGAGGATGCATTGATATACACTGAAGAATCAAAGAAATCTAAAGCAACATACTTGAATATTGTGGCTCGCAGATATATTTCAGAGGTCAAATGCATGTTTGAGTATAGTAAGTGGAGCTCTTTCTAACTAAATGTTATGGGAGACTAAGAAAATGTCTGCTGGTGTTTTTGTTATTGCTGTTCTTGATTTCCTTCCATAGTTGGGGATTGAACGCTGTAATTCTTGTGTGTTAGGCAAGTGTTCTACGAAGGAGTTATAACTTAGCTCAGAATAAAGGTGTTTTTATAGTGATTAGGACAATTGAGGCAAATTTGTAAGGGAGGGTGTAAAAAAAAGAACAGGTCCTGGTTATTGTGAATTGTGATGTTATAATAATAAAAATATAATAACAATAAAGATAGATCCTATCAAATCACACCTATTCCTCTTTCCCTGCCCTACAACAAGTTGTAGTGTGAATAGCATGTCTTTTATTTGTGCTTACATTAACAGTCAAAATATGTCTCCCTATTTTCAAAAATCATGAGCAGATTTTTTTGATGCTTAACAAATCAGGCAAGTTCAAGTCTTCCATCATTAAATAATATATTATAACATTAGATTAATAAGAGCAATAAATTAGCTACTTTTAGAGTTTTAAATGATTTTCAATAAAACATACAAATCAATGTGAAAAATAAAATTTGTACATTTTTATCCTTAAAAGTATACCATTACAGACACATACATAAATGTATGTGTATATATAACTCTCTCACTATAACTATCTACCAGTTAATATGCAATATTCAGACAAATGATTTTGTTTGTTGACATTCAGTGTCCTTAAATTCTTGCCACAGGACAAAACACTCAGATTATTTTCTGCTTTTCATTAACCGCCCTGAAATGTGTAATATGTGTACAGATCTTAACAGTGAGGACATTTTATAATTTTAGATATAATTGACAGTTAAGACTATTCAAATTTATCTTTTATTCTTCATTTGCAATGTATTTTTTAGTTAATACAGAGCAGAACTAAATTTATTTAACTATATATCTCATCAAGTAATCATGGTTATTTTACATTTACAATGCCTCTTATACAGTATGAAAATCTCTCCAAGGAATTAAGAACTAAAAATTGTATTTCCCTGAAGATCTTTAGTTTCCTCAGTGTATCTGAATAACTAAAATGTAGATAGACTGTTTTCAATCCCCTTTAGACATATTTTAAGTGGTTTTTCTACAAAATATCATAGCACAGTAATCCATTATGCACTCCTTCTAACTTCATTTATTCATTTATTTATCAACCAATAAGTTCCTTCTAGAGTTTTTTTATGTTTTTATGATGTTTTTGCAATGAGCTAAGCACAATTCTATACAATATACACATAGCTGCACTCAAGATATGTGAATAAATGTGAAATTGAGAACACAAAGGGTTATGAAACAGGTTCTGAGCAGATCTGGAGGGCTTCCATTTTTGAAATCAATATGCAAACATCCTGGAAGTCAAGAACAAATAAAAACAAGTAACTGGCCTTGTACCCATCAGAAAACTGAGACGAAAAGGCAAATCACCCTCATGCCTCAAATGTGGAACAATAAGTCCATTGAGAGAGATATTAACTCTTTACCTGGTGAAGTAGCTGCTGAAGACACACAGTGATAACTTTTATAAAGTACTGGAGATTGAGTGTGGAGCAAATGGCATGAGAGTGAGAAACCATTTTGTGCATAGTGTTTACAGGGCATACTTTAATAGTTTTTTTTCTAGAATCCCACCCAGTTCTCAAGATGAAAACCTGAATAATACTGCATCCTTCTATTCTCCAATGCAATGACAGTCCAGGGGATGAGACTTTATTGGATGAGGAGGTACACCTTATCCTAAGAAAGAGTATTTCTTATACCCCATTCTCTAACTTCTTTGGTTCATTTGAAAGTAGTGAAAATCTATTGGACTATTATTATTATTGACTGTTTTGACTATAATATGTTTCGGAGGTACTTTTTGGATGAGTCTATTTGTGGTCTCATGCGTTTCCTGAATCTGGATGTATACCACATGTCTTTTAAGATTCGATAATTTTTCAACCATTATTTCATTATATTGTTTTTTAATCCTTTTCTATCTTTCTTGTGAAACTCACATAATGTATCTGTTTGCTGATGATGTTGTATATGACTTATCTGATTCTTTTTTCCTTGCTTTTTTATTTCTGAGATTTGTCACACCTAGAAATTCTCTCTTCTGTTGAATCTAGTATGTTGATGAATCCTTCAGTTGGTTTTTCATTGGTTTTAAAATTTGATCTAATTTTTCACTGAGAAGAATTTTGTTTGTTTCTTTCTTATCATTTCTCTCCATGATGACTTTCATTTATATGCTAAATTGTTTTCATTTTATTAAATTATCTATATGTATTTTCTTAAATGCTACTGAATTTCCTTAGGATCATTATTTTGAACTGTTTTACAGAAACTTGACAAGTTTCTCTCACATTGCAGTCTAGTTCTGAAGAATCATTGTGCTTCTATGGAAGTAACATGGTTCATTACTTCTAAATGCTCTCATCTGGTGTAACTGACACCTCTTCAAATTTTATGGGTGAGACTTTATAAGAAAAGACATTTTCATTTAGATGGAATGTAGGGTGTCAGATAGATATGTGCTTTGCTTTTAAGTGACGACAGATGTGTAGCCTCTGTGGGATTACTTCAGGTGCAATTACCAACAGTAGTACCTATAAGTGCTTGAATATCCTAGAGCACAGATGTTCATGGATGGTAGTAGTGTAACTTTGCATTTGACATGGGATTTTAAAGCGTGCACCCTCAGGCTCTGTGAAGTCAAGTACCGATGGTGCTGGGGCTTTTGACAGTAACATCTGAGGTCCTAGAGCACCAGAACCTGAAGAAGCCTGTCCACAGGGTTCTCATGGTAATTATTAGTGACATTAGTTTGTTGCAGTGACATTTGGAGTCTTATAACTGAAAGTTGCAAAAGGAATGAACTCTTGGTCCCTTAAGGTAACCATAAGTGTCACTGAGGATCATTTTATGAGAATATTTTAATTAATAAAAGGGTTTATATATTATTCCGTGACAGTAAGTACTTTAGAATAACTACCAGGGTTAGTGACATAAAGAAGTAAGAATTTTTGTCGAAATGTTTTCAGTTTATCCTTGGAACTTTAAGACCATATTTATTAAAAAATACAATTTGAAATGTTCTGTAATAAGCTAACAAAAATAAAAAAGCTACTTTTATTTCACTGTAATTATTAGATTGTTTCAGTATCAACTATGAAAAATGAATATAAACTTAACACAGTTGACAATTGAAAGTGTTGTGGAAATTAAAGGGAAATGCCATAATCCTTATTTTCTCAGTAAACTAAATGACTGCAGTATAGTAGTAGGGTAATTTAAAACCTTTTTGTTTTTTTTAAAAAAACAACTTTCCACTGGGTTTGCTTACCTCCAAATTAAGTAAGAAAAATCTCTAAATTCTCCCAAGAGAAATTGTGGGATAAAATGTATTTGATTTGTCTTCATTGACACACTTACTAATTAATATGTACTGCTCTATATGGAAGGGAATATTTGTAATACTAGGGAGAAAAATCAAGTGAAAATGGTGCACTCCTTAAACACATAGCAGGCCTTGGTTTTGTTTTCAAAAAGTTTACATAGCAGATTTATACTAAGTGAAACAGAAGGTCATAGAAATCTTCCTTTCTGAAGATGACTTGCAAAACTTTGGGGGAGTTATTTCTCATTATCCACTGTAAAATGAGTAACAGACACACACACATGCATGTGCATTTGCACACACATACAGAGACTGATGTCTTCTGAGTTGTTTAGCTTCTTATGAAGAAATTCCTAATATTGAGTTATAATTCATTCACTACCACCTTGTGTATGATTGATGTCAATTACCTTAGTGCTGAATTTTTATGTTGTTACAATTTTGGATCTACTCTGGGAAAACATCAGTAATTCTTTTCCTGCAGATCTATTAGTTCACTTGCTAACTGATAAGTACAATGTTAAAGGTAGAATTGAAAGTCAAATAGACACAGAACCACATCTCAAAAGATTATATTGTAATAATTCTCAATTAAGAAAATTCACTTTGAAGAAAAAGACAATGAAGAAATGTCAGTCAGTGAGGCTGTTCAGTGTCTCATGAAAAAAAGTCAAACTGATTTCACATTAGTTCAGGGTTTGATTTACAGGGTTGAGTGAGAATTAATACAGAGGATATCGACACTTTAGATATTGCAAACACAAATAAAATATATCTAAGGTTGGAATGCAAACACTAAACATGGTTAACACTAAAGGTGTGCAAAATACCATCTAAACTTGCAATTTAAACTTGAAGATGAATGTTTTTAATCACCTGACTATTCTTCTCTAGTCACCTAAAAGTTACTGTACCAGTGAAATCATTTGGAGAATTAAAAAGAATACTTAGAATATGTTTTTTAAAGTAAGATTTAAAAAAATCGCATTCACTCTACGGGTATTTTCACACAGGTTTTTGTAAATTTATATCGAACAGTGATTTTATGAGAATAGTGTACATCTTTTAAAAATATAATAATTTTATCTTCTTGCAACATTTCTGTCTCTTTGACAGAGAAAGTAACCAATTCAACACACAAGTCTATACAATTTGTCTTTTAATACACTTGTTGCAAATAATAAATTCTAACTGAAATTCTGGAGAGACAGATAAATACAGAGGAAACTGCACATATGGTACAAATGCCTGTTAGGTCCACCCAGTTGCATGATCATATGCAAGATAATCATCATTTCATTCGTTTTTGGCAAGACTTTGAAACTTACAAGAACAATTAAATAACTGCCTTTTATCTCGGATCAAAAGAAGACCTTGGGTTGCATATGAGTTCTTTAGACTATTCCATGTAACCCACTTCTAATCACATTCCCATCTCATTTTTTATTAACATCATCCTTTGATTTAAAAAGCAGATTGGAATACAGAGTACATGTGAAGTTTCAGCAGAGAAACTTAATATTTTTTGCTATTTTGTTTGCATTAGTAAGTTTTTTTGGTCAATTTTTTCTATAAAAAACACACACGAGAATAAATAGTTACTGTTTATCTTCCTGAAAGATCTTTTTGGGGAAGTTTAGCAAAGTGCCACAAATCTTACATGATGTGATTTGATTGTTGCAATGTGTCAGAGCTCCCTGAAGTTAAGCAATTCACGTTTTCTTCTTCTTATGTTCTTAGTGTGGTACCTTCATCAGAGTGGGGCTTATATGGTGACTTAGCTCTGTTCCAGAAACATAAGGCAGAGCTTCATCTTGAGGCAGCATGAGACGCACAATAAAGCATTATTTTTCTGGTAAGTATTTTTAGAAGTGAAAGATAGTATATGCCACTCTAATATTTTAACTGTATATGGAAAGCGTAGAAGACGCATAAAGTAATTATAACACAATAGCCTTAACGCTGATCTCTGTATCGCCACTGTAGCTTCTCAATCTTTATTACAGTGAGATGACCTTTTTATGATGCAGTAGGAAAATAATGTGTTCTTATTAAAGATATGAGTATTATTGAAAATTAGCAAGTTGTTCATTTCTTGAGAACAATACATTAAAATTATATTATTTTGCAAATTATTTTAATCATTTTCATTGGAAATCTGGAATTTTCCATATCATGCTTACTTTTCTTATTGTTAATAATTGAATCATAATTAATGAAGTAAATATAACCTGTGATGTTTATGGAGACTACGATGTATGCTGTACTGTGTCTACTGATATCAAAAAGAGCAGAATGATTACTGTCATTGAAGAAGGTTAAAAATTAACAAACATTCATGAAGTTTAGTTGTATAGTGGTTCCCATTAGCTTTGAGTATTATGCACTGAAATTTGAAGTGATATAACTGAAAGTAATCTAATATTTCTAAAGATATATTTAAAAATGAAAACCAAATTGCAGATAAGCATTCATTTATTGTTGTCATTTTGAAACACATTCCTCTTGAGACAGAATTCCATAATTAAGCTACAGAGAGTATATAATCCCCATGGTATACAGTAGTAATAAAAGTATGGTGTGTTCCATAATTATGTTATAATTTGGAACTACTCCAAACTTAAAAAGTCCAAAGAAGAAAAGAAACATCAACTTACAGTTCTAGGTACGTTCTCCTACCCATAATTTCTTGTAAAATACATTAAGCTGAGGAAAGAAGATACTGATAAGTCTTGATTTCCTTGGATCTTAGTTGCCTGATCACTGGCTTTTTATTTTTATTTTTAATTGTTTTGTTGGAGGCAAGATCTCACTATGCAGTACAGGATGGCACTGAACTCAGTTAGGTAGCCCACGCTGGCCTCAAACTCATGTTGATTCTTCTGTCTCAGCCTCCAAGCACTCGGATTGCAGGCATGCACTTGGGTAAAATTATGTATGTACATTTATATATAAGGGATTTGAAATATATTCCCTTTCAAACCCTTAAAAGAAAGCAGCACAATTTAGATGATCAAGATGTAACACCTTCATATTTTACTTTGTACACTCAGGTTTTATTTGATTCTTAATAATTATGTCTTCATATGGCGCTTCCATACAGTTTGCTGTTATAATATTTATAAAATGAAAATAAAAAATTACCATATGAAATTAAAGATATTGTACTCTATATTTCTGTGAAATTAGTACAACAACTTCAATTCAAAATAAGAAAGAAATATGTATCAATTATATTTGGGTAATGATTTATAAAGATGTAACAGGAATCCAAGTGTTTAGGGTGTCACATTAGACTGATTCTAACAAAGCCCCTTTGCTGACATTTGATACATTGTTGTGCTAGAGAACTGAATTCCTAGGTACCACATAACTTCTCTGTTGTGTTTGCAGATGTCTGAGTGCACTATGAATGGAAACCAGTCTTTTTGCACTACAATAGCATGTATGGCTTTTTCTTCCCTAGCAGAGTTACAAATTACACTCTTCAACATTTTCTTAAAGATGTACTTATTTACTGTTGGAGGAAACGTCATCACCATCTGTCTGATACGGGTCATGCCTTCCCTGCACACTCCTATGTGTTTTTCCTGGCAAACCTCTCCTTTCTGGAGATGTGCTATATCACCAGTGTGGTCCCTCAGATGCTGGTGCACCTGTTGGTAGAGAACAAAACTGTAAGTCTGGGGGCCCGTGCAGCCCAGATGCATGCATTTTCAGTCTTAGGGTTGACAGAATGCTGCCTGCTAGCAAAAATGGCTTATGATCAATTTGCAGCTATTTGTCACCCACTGAGTTATACTCTCTTGATGAGCCCTCCTGTCTGTTTGAAATTAGCTGCAGCAGCTTGGACCACTGGGATGGCAATGGAGGCAGCTCAGATCAGCTGGATCTTTAGCCTGTCCTTCTGTGGAACAGGAATGATTGAGCACTTCTTTTGTGACATCATGCCTATAGTGAAACTGGCTTGTGTTGATACTTCCAGATATGAGATGGTGTTTTTTTTTTCTTTGATCTTATTACGAGTCCTTGTCTCTTCATTTTGTGCTCCTATCTGCGCATCCTTGTGACTGTCTTCAGGATCCCATCAGCAGCTGGCTGGCAAAAAGCTTTCTCCACATGTTCCTCTCATATCCTGGCTGTTTCTCTCTTCTATGGCCCATCTTTGTTTACTTATCTCCAACCCAAGAACTCACACACTCCAGACACAGACAAGGCCACTACACTGATGTTCACAGTGATCACGCCTGCTCTGAATACTGTCATTTACACCTTGAGAAATAAGGAATTGAAGGAAGCCTTTCACAAGGTAATGCATAGGAATTCTCTTAGATAAACGAACTAATCTAGCTCTAGTCACTGAAAATTTTACTCCTGTGCAGAAAGGTTATGCAAGACTTTATGACCTTTCTATAGTACATATTTTTACTGATACCTTTATAGTCTAAGAACCAGAAGACACTTGGGTTTCTTTCCTCTTTTTCAATGCACTAAGACAAAGGAGACTAAGCAAAAGGATTATCCAACTGTTTAATTATTCATTAACTCCCTTATATTTCCTGAATCTTCTATGTAGTAGCTATCATATTTTTCTCCTCCAGTGGAAATATTATGAGTATCGGTATGTTTCATACAATTTTATGAGTACAACAAAATTTTTTTGAATAAACAAGAAAAATGAATATCAAGTAATATTTTAGTGTGAAATATAGGTTTGAATTTTTAAGTTTTTAGTTGGATTATAATTCCTTAATTATTCTATTTTCTATATACTATAATAATTACACACTTGCAATAGTCAGTAATTTGTATGGATGATGTAGTCTATGACTCAATTTTCAATATTTGAATTGTAAACTCAGTGAGGGTTTGTTTATGCAAAATTCAATTCTGTTTTTGGTTTCATTTTTCTATTTTTGTTTTCTTATACAAAACATAATTTAGAGAACTTTCTTTGTGATGTTCACTGTTATTACCTCTATTGTGAGCACTCCATAGGTGTATTCGTTTGAGTATAAATTTTGGCACTGCTCATATATTCCAGCTCATTAACAATATTATTTTTATTCTCTGACTAATAAAGAAAAAGATTTCCATGAGGGATAAACCCAGTAATTTTTAAAAGAATGCTGTTTTTGTAACTTAAGAGAACTGTAAGACGTAGAATTTAATAATTCAGTGACATTTGACAAAAATCAGCTTATGTTTTGTTTTGTTTTGTTTTGTCTTTTTGAGATAGGGTCTCTCTACGGAGCTCTGGCTGGCCATGAACTCAGTTTTTATCCCAGGCTGTCCTGGAACTCAAAAAAATCCTCCTGCCTCAGCCTCTTGAGTGCTGGGATTACACTCAAGTGCCACGACGCCTGGCTTCTTTTTTTTATCTTTTTTTTTTTTTTTTTTTTTTTTTTTGCGGCACCGGGGATTGAACTCACAACCTCGCGCCTACCAGGGCAGGCGCTTAAGGCACTGAGCCAAACTCCCAGCCCTCTTTTTTTTATCTTAATGTTGATACCCAGCATACAAATCTGAATGAAAGTACAATTAATTTCACTGGAAGGGTTCATCAGTGGGAAAATGCTACAGGCAAGCAAATAAAACCGGGAATTAGACAATGGTGATGTTGAATGTCACAAATTGCCACCCAATTTAACCTTGGGGAAATCATGTGAAACACATTTCAAAAATGTACTGTCCTCTAGGTTCAGGTAACTGCAGAATATGTACACCTGTTTTCATGAAGCATTGCAGAAACCTTAATCCAGAGAGTTTTAATGCAGACACCATTGCTCTGCTGACTATTGCTAACATCTAGAAATGCCCTCAGGAAAACCAATTGCATTTTGGCAGCTGGAAAACATGTCACATTGAATCGTGAAATGGAAATAAGATTGAAGGGACTTAGGAGGTGAAAGTGTCAGTAAAATTTACAAATTTTCTGTACAGAAGTCATTTTGTATACTTGTTCTACTAAACAAGGATGAATTGGTGTGTATGATAGCAATAATGTTGTGTGTAGGACAATCATCACGACTACCTACTTCTTTTTCTCTGTTCTTATTTGCCTCTGTTTGGGCAGTAGAAGAGCAATTCTGATAGGGTAGAGGTAGAGCTATATATATCACACATATATTTTGCAGGAGAAAAGAAAAATCATGTCATAACAATACTATCTTCATAAAGTTCAACTTTCTATTCAACTGATGACTTTATATTTCTGAAATATTAACTTTCTTAGAGTGACCATCACAAATGCTAACATAACATTTTAAAAATACTTCTTTTATAATAAACATAAATGTGATTTCAAAATTCCTGTATGAAATTCTGTTCAAAGGACCCTTTAGCTTTTAATGTGGTTTAAAATAATTCAATAATTGATGGTATGATTATTTTTGGTTAATGTTTATATGTTGTGGTTTTTAAATGCGTCAATCAAAGTTAAGAATCACCCAGATATTGAGTAGTCACACAAAACAGATATTTGCTTTGACTTTGTTAACAAGCTTTGTTGAATGTCATTGTCAGTTCAATTGTGTTGTGATACTCACTTGCAGTCTGAAATTGTTTTTTTTAATTCCTTTTTTTGAAAGTAACAAAACAAAACAATACAATGGAACAAAACAGCAAGAACAATATTGAATTTCAAAAACAAGACAGAAGGAAATCCCCCATAGTTGCTATATTGACTATTGTTGTACACTAAACAGATGCTCAGACTACCAGCCCCAGGCCCGCAAAGTTAATCTGTTAAAACAAGCTTTAAGTTGTTTTTGTACCTCAGTTACTGTCATCCCAACCTGTGTGGGGGAGCTCTTCTTGTTTCCCAGCTCTTGTGCTAGCTGCCTGGTGTGAAGGGCAGGCTGACATCTTTGTTCTTTTTCTGGCCCATGGCTGTCGCTGGCTCACTGGAAAGGCAGGCTGACTTCCTCTCAAATTGAGTTTTCTTAAAGATTGTATTGTGTTTCCAGCAACTATGGGTCTACTTTCCACCATAATTTATGCTTCTATATACTGTATGTTCTTATACTCAAGAAAAATTAATTAGTTAAAATATTGAGAATTGAGCTAAGTCTTCTCGAAATAGATGCAATACATATTTTAGATCTGAAATCCTGAGAATTAGCTTTTGTTACTGGTTTATTATTTAATTATAATGTTCTTCCATGGCAAATTTCCTCAATATTCTTATTATCTGCTTTCAAGAAAATCAAATAATAAAATACTATAGGTGAATGGAAATTGAATAAACTAAATTAAGTAAGGAAGATTGACTCCACACTCCAGAATGTCATTAAATTGATACCCATATCATCATTTACTGGTTACAGAAAAAGATTACAAAATTTCATCTCTGTATATAAGCCTACATATATTTCTCAGCCTCTGACACTGGTATTTTTTCACATTTTTTTAATTTTAAAGAGTACAGAACAGAATAAAACCAATCAAAACAAACCTATGTAAGACATACAGGACTTCTACACATTATGATATCAACAGTAGTTACCATAATGCCTTTTGATGTCTTCAAAATAGCTGCAGATAGCTTCAAACATAGTATAAATCAAACAGAATAGAATAGAAACAATAAAGACAAAACAATGATTATGATGAAGGACTTCAAAACAAGCCAATAGTTAAATCCAGAATTGCTACCATAATATATCTTGCTGTCCTTGAAGTAACTTCTCCTGCCATGAGATTTAACATAAACAAAACAAAAGAGAATAAAACCCAACCCAACAAAACAATGAAAATGACATAGGACCTCAAAACAAGACCATAGAGAAACAACATCGGCTACAACCCTCAGAAGGAGATCGCCCCTAGATGACACACTACTTAGCAATATCCTCTGAACCTATGATCAGACCACTGGCCATAGACCTGCAGTGTTAGTGAAACACCAGAACACCACAGGCATCTAATTACATTTCACCTGGTTAGCTATCATCACAGCCTATGTTTCTCTGAATAAGCTGGTAGCTTGGGTGGGGGATGGCATTTCTTGTTTGCCATTTGCTCACTGAAAGGGACTGGGTTCTCTCTGTTCCCAGTCCACTGGAGGCCCAGGCATGGCTCTGGTTCCCAGACTGGGCTTGCTTGCTACTGTGGCTACTGTTCTCTCTCCTCAGCTTATGATATTGTTACACAAACATTTTCTGTTTTTTTTTATTTTTAAATTATGGTAGAATTCTTGCCCATATTCCTGTTTTCTTATATGTTGAATGCACAACATATTTTTTTACTAAAATTATTCAAATCAAATCACCATTCAGGTCCTAAACTTCAGGAGAGTGAGAATCAGAAATGGAAATGTTAATAAAATAACAACCAGACAGCATCTATATGAAGATTTTAATCTCAGAGAGTAAACATCACTCTAATAAAAACTCAAAAATAGATCCACTTCTTCTGACTGAACAGCATGAATGTGTACTTTTTTCTGTTGGGAAGAAGTGAGCATTTCAGTTGTCCTTGGGGTTGACCTATGTCCAAGGTGAGAGAAAACTCAGAATAGTGTAAATGCCAAAGGCTTTTTGGGGGACTTCTTGTATTGTAGCAGAACATTATTTTCTCTAAAACTGTCTCCTTCTGACTCTGTAATACATAGTCAGTTGCACGCACACACACACATCTACACACACACACACACACACACAGACACAGAGGCATATACACTGGGCCAATATGTGTGATTCACCATGGGCGGTCTGCTATCACGTAGTTTTGCTTTTGCTTTTAAAAACTTCCTGCTCTGTAAAACCTGTTAGAGAACTTTGCTGATTACTTACTAAACTACTGGGAAACCCATGCTTTTGCTAGAAACAATGTTTTTAAATATTCTCAATCTCCAACATCTGTGGAATTCTACAAATATGATCAAAACCCACAAAGAGAAAAAAAGGGATTTTTACCAAATTCATGTCACATTTTCTTGCCTTGACTTCAAAGCAAAAGTTTAAAGGTTATTGCCTCACAAGTCATGAGAGGCAAATCATCACTGTCCATTGGTTCAGAGGAATATAAGGAAGTTCCATAAAAAGCAACATTAAAAAACACTGTGTTGTAAGATACATAAAAAAAAATATGTTTAGACATGGAATTTAAGTAATAAATTTTAGGCAATGAGATGTTTTTCTAGTGTGTGGCACTCATCTCTGATTTTTTGTTTTTGTACAAGGAATCAAACTCAGGACCTTGTGCTTGCCAGGCAGTTGCTATGCTGCTAAGCTATGCCCCGCCTCATTTCTGATTTTAAGTACCACAAATACCTAGTAGACATTACTTCTGTAAACTACCAAAATGGTAAATTTGATGGCATATTTCGTGAAACTACTGTTTCAAGTATGTGACAGTTATACTGTGAATTTTATCACTCATTAAGCAAATTCAAATGTTGACAAATTCACATGCTGAAGGAAGAAAATACTTCAAATTGTGGTTACCATAGGGAAAAAGAGAAGTAGAGAGGATGATCAATGTGCCTGTAGTATATTATAGTTTTACAACACACAGTAGGGCAATAATATTGCAATATATTTTTAAGAAAACTAGAAGAGAGGGTTTTTAGTGCTTTTGCCACTAAGAAATGATAAAAGATTTTGATGACTGTAATACATTTTAGTGTTTCACTAGTGTGAGAAGCTGAACAATTAAATATGATCTAAAATATACAGTAGATATTGTGGGTTTGGAAGAAATGGTTCAAAAGAAAAGAGAAACTGTGATGCAGGAACAGGGAAAGGAAGGAAGAGAAAAGGAAAAAATATATATAATAAGATAGTTATACAGCATGTTTCTCTTAGTTCATTGGTTTGTGCTAATATTGTTTGGACAATATTTCATGCCTATATCTTGTAATTTGAATAACTACTATGAACGTAACAATACAGTGTATCTTTTTTTGGTACCAGGAATAGAACTCAGAGCCTCGTGGCTGCCAGGCAGGCGCTTAGGCCATTGAGCTAAATCGCCGACTACAATGTATTATTGTTACTCCCCTGTTAGCCTGTTTTGAAACTGTTTATTTTTATTTTTTTTCTCTTCAAAATAAAAATAAGATTTTAAACTATAATTCCCCATGCGTGCTGAAATATGGAACCTATGGCCAATTTAAGAGCTACCATGGGAGTGATGCTTTAAATGACTTAATGTTTATAGCAGAACTTGAATTATATAAGCCAGAGTTTGGGGGCTATGTGAATGTACAGGCTAGGATCATTTTTCATACCCAAATATTACCAGGAGTTTGATGTTCACTAGAGGAGAATTTAAAGAAGAGTTGGAAAGTAATGGAGTAGACATTATGTGAAAAATGATTGTATACTTAAGCATAAATGTAATGAAATATATTGTAAGTCTATGTGAGGAGAACTATAAAGCTCTGGTGAACAAAATCAAAAGAGAACTAAATATACAGAGAGTTATACCATGTTCACATTTACTAAGATTTCATATTTTCACAGTATCAGTTCTTTCTATGTTAATCCATGGATTAACTTGATCTAGATTCAACAAAACTCAAGGAAATCACATCATTTTCATGATGTAGACCAACTAATTTTTAACATTTATACCCAATAAAATCTTGAAAGAGAAAAATGTTGGAAGACTTGTACCATTCTAGCAGAAGACTTACTATCAAGGCACAGTAACCACTTCAGTGAAGTACAGGAGAAAGAATGGAGACATACATCAATGGAATGGAATGGAATAGAAAGATCAGAAATATACAATGTGTACATATATAAACATCACATGGCATTCCATAAATATGTGTTAGATCCACATTAGTATAAGGAGCTGGTCCTTGACAAAAGAACAAAGGCAATATAACGGAGTAATTCCAGTTTTCAAGAGATAGTGCTGGAACAAGGGATAGTCGTTATGGGCAGAGGAAAAGACAGAACATAATGAAGATTCTGGCTGCAAAACATGGTGAATATAGTAACTACCACTGAAAAGCACAATTTAATCTTTTAGTTCAAAGAAAACTATAGACACATCAGCAAACAATATAGTAAGAAATTGGAGAAAATGCATTTCAGAAAATTATAATAGTTGATAAAATTTTGTTATTAAGGACTTTATGATCTTAATAATTTAATTCAACATTTACTAATTCCCTCATTCTACCTAAAATTCATTTTTCTTCCTAATTGCTCATAATTTAAAAAGTAAATAATTGACTCTAACTTTTAAATCCTGATTTTAAAAATTTTAACAGGTAATTTTTCAATTTTAAAAGGGCTTATAGAACATAAAGAAGCTTAAATAAGTCTGAATATGTGAATCAATACTTCAAAACAGGAGGTTTATGTTAACACTACAATTAAATGATACACAAGTCTCATTCATTATACCTAGAAATCAACCAGTTCTAAATGAGTGAGAAGGAAGAGTTCCAATTGTGATGATGCTGAGAAAAAAAATGTGAGTTTGTCTAACGTACTTGAATCTAATAAGGACATAATGGTACTTATTGAGGGTAAACTTGGGAAGAAGTTTCTGAAGAGTACATAAAGAATTTCGCAAATATTTTATTGAGAAAATTAAGACTGGTGGTAACAAAACATTGTTAAATAAACAAACAAAATATAGGCTAAGTTGTGACTCACTTGAAATATTTATGTTGTCAAAAATAAATTGTCATATCTGAGTGAGAATTGTAATAAAATATAAAAAAGGCAATGAAAAGATAGGAAAATGTGTATAGGAGGTCTAGGAGATACAAGAGAATAAAAAATTAAGCTTTCAGATGCAAAAGAAAATCATTAATCTTACACTGAAACAGTGTACAAAAAAGGGAAATAAGAGTACTAACAGTGGAATTCTCTGGGGGTGGGGGATACAATGTTTAATGAGATCTTGAGCAGAATACATAAAATTTTCCTTAACTCTTTAAGAATTTTTAACTTTTGGAACTTGCAATGCATATATTTTAATAGAAATGCAATAAACTTACTGTAATAATATTTGGGACGTAGTAACTAAGTAACTTTGCTTATACACAAGTACTTAGAATTATAATGAAATATTTCCTGGGTGGTAGATACTGTTTCCCTAAGGCAGGGAAAAAAAAAAGAATTGAAGATCACATTTTTCAACAGTGAAGCGGTTATTGCACTGAGTTCTGCCATAAGACTTAGTGAACTATTTTTATTTTAAATAATTTATGTTAATGTAATTTTCAAATGCTTCTGGAGTTACAAAAACTTGATTTAATAATTTTTAGAATTATTATATTGTACTTTTATTTTCTTCTGTTTTGCACACACACACATATATATGTACATAGAAATGCACATTATTTTTAAAAATCATTCTTTATATTTGTCTCATTTCCATCTCATGTAATATAAGATTCGTTGACTTTGTAACTGTGCTTAAGTATTGCTAATCTCGCATCATAGCATTTAAATCACTGGATATGATAAAAAAAGAAAAATCAGTCAAAGAATTTTGCACTTCTACTGGGGCAGGAATTAATGCATTTTTTTGGTTTTATACAGGATAAGTTCATCATATTCAGTGTAATTATTTCTTCCTGTTACCTTTATTTGACAAAAGTATAGTTTAAAGTGATGTATGAATGCCCAGTTGATTGGGGGTGAATTTTTGATGGCTAATTTTAGGTGCCAACCTGATCAGGTTAAGAAATACTTGGAGATCATTATTCGTGGGCGTGCCTGCAAAGGAGTTCAGTGTGTGAGTCTGAGTGCACTGAGTAAGACTGATCCATTCAGCCTTAAACTGTCAAGTATTATGCAATTGGCTGGGGCCAAAGAAATCATGAGATAAAAACGAAGAAAAAGGCAAGGTGCCTATTTTCTGGAGCACGAATGGATTCTTCCTCTCCTGCCTTAAACCTCAGACCTGTAGGGTCTCTGTTCTTTAGAATTCAGGATTTATACCAGCAGCTCAAGGGTTTGTGAGGATTTCACTCTCAGGCTTAGAATTATACCATCACATTCCCTTTTTCTGAGGTCTTTAACTTGACCCAATTACCATCCTAGTGTCCACGGCTTGTAGATGGTCTGTAGTGGAACTTCTCAGACTTCATAACTATGTGAGCTAATTCCTTAACAAATTCTCACCTATCTATCTATATGTCCATCTATTTATCTACTGATCAACTACCCATCTATTATCTACCATCTATCATCTGGGACCCCCTTACTACTATCAAGTCCCATCTTTTGGTTACTTTCACAATAATTGTGAAAGAGAAAAAAATAGGTATATTTAATATGATACCTTCTCAATTGATCTTAATGATATTTCTCATTTCATTACTCCTTATTCCAGCGAATTTAAGTAGTGATAAGAATATGTATTGCATATCCAAGTTTTTTTCATTGCACAAAGGATAGTACAAGAAAATATTTTTTACAATTATAATAAATTACAAGGTGTGACTGAAATATATGGATGTTATGGTTCGTATCTAACCCATCTCCCTGAATTCTTGTGTATGCAAAGGTGGAAATTTTGTAAAGAGATTGAATCATGGGGCACTATGCTTTCTATACTTTTCAATAGATCAATCACCTGAAGAGTTCAGAGTTACATGTGCTTTTACTGGGTAGGGTCTAGCTGGAAATGGCGGATCAGTGGAGGCATGATCTAGAAGGGTATAACTTCTCCCTCTGCTCCTCCCATTAATCCTTACTTCCTGGTCACCATCACATGAGCAGATATCCTCTATCCAGACACTCTCACCATGTTGTATTTGTCTTCAAGCCAGCTGATGGTGAGTTATAAACATGAGCCAAAATAATTTTCTCTTTAGTTGTCAGGTATTTTATCCTAGGGACAATTAAGTGGATAAGACAAATTTTGCTACCAGAGAAATGGGGCTGTTGCTATGAGTATAACAGACCACATGGTTCAGAGGTCTTTGGATCTGGTTTGCAGAAGCTTGGAGAGGTATGGAAATGCTACCTAGAGAGGACCTAGGATGCTGTTAGCCAAACTTTTTTTTTTTTTTTTTTTTTTTTTTTGGTGGCACCGGGGATTGAACTCACAACCTCGTGCCTGTCAGACAGGTGCTTAAGTCACTGAGCCAAACTCCTGACTCTGGTTTTTTGAGGCAGGCTCACACTGTGTAGCTCAGCCCGGCCTTGTGCTTGCGTTGTAGCCCAAGCCAGCCTTGAGCTCACAATGCTCCTCCTACCTCAGCCTCCGGAGTGCTGGGATTAAAGGCGTGCGCCACCACGCCAGGCTCTGTTAGCCAAACTTGATGGTAGAGTGTGGTCAGAGCTCAGAAGAGCAGACTGCTGAAAAGAATACCAAAAGACAAGACAAGACTCAGGAGCTTTCAACTGAGAACAAGGTCTCTATTGAGAATTGTACTTGAGATCATACGTGTTACACTCTGGTAGAAAATATGTCTACATTTTGTCTGTGTCCTGAGACTTTTCTGGAGATTGAGATAGAGGGTGGAAGACTAATTAATCCGGCAGAGAAATTTCAAGGCAACTCAGAATTCTGGTTGTAGCATGAGTATCACTTGCTGCATTTACTGAGATCTTCAGTGAGAATCAGGAGCAAAAATCCCATTTGAAAAGTTCGGAGTTTTGTCAGAAAGAAAAGATGCCAGGAATTTGGAATGTATGCTAAGGAAATGCATGAACAGTGAGCACAATCACTCCAAGAGATAGACCATGAGGGCTGAAATTAGCAATCTCACAGAGACAGAGTTGCCCAAGCCTTTTGGATATCATATTTTGCTGCAGTTTGCACTGGGTGCTAGATATGGAGCCATAGGATTTATTGTTTGCCTTGAGTTTTATCTTGCTTTGGTTCCACTACTTTCTATCCTCCTCTTTCTCTGCTTTGGAATGGAAAAGTTTATCCTGCGACATTATGTTGGAAGTTTTTAACTTTGTGATTTATCCAGGTGCTTACAACTGTTTGCCTTGAGTCTCAGAGGAGACTTTGAACTTGGACTTCTCAGCAATGTTTGAATTGTTAAAACTTTGGCAATATTTAGAGATGGGCTAAACACATTTTGCATAAACAGATGATATGATCTGCTGGGATCCAGGAGCTGAATGCTATTGTTTAGGTCTAGAATATCCCCTAGTGTAATGTGTTCAGAGGTGATACTTTTGAAAAGTGATTGGATCACAGGAAGACTATGCTTACCAGTGGATTAATCCACTGAAGACTGTATAGCTAAATGCTATTAGGAGTTGGATTTGGATTGGAAGATGTGGGTTATTGGGGACATGACCTGGGAGGGAATAGATGTCTCTCTAGCTTCTCTTCTCATTCTCGGCTTCCTGGCCATGATGAATTTAACTGTTTTCCTACGCTTGTGCTTTTCCATCACATCATTTTTGCCTTGGAGCCAGCCAACATGAACTGTACCTGTGAGCCAAAAATGAGGCTCTTCTCCTTTGTGTTGTGGATGTTGGGTATTTAGGCCCAGTGACAGACAGTGGTGATGTTTAAGTAAAAAATAGTTTTTATAGTAAAGACATATTGCCATTAATTCCATTAATGATACTTGCCCTCACTTTGAACAGAGTTATCACATTGTTTTTGCCATTCTCTGAATCACTTTTGAAGTACTCTTTCCTACACATCTTTATTTGGCCTTTTGTGGCTGCCTCAACATCGTAAATCAATAAAAATATGTACAAGTTATGATCATTTTGATTTTGAGGAACAGCCAGAAATTGCTGTTTGTCAGATACACTGAACAAAGTGGATGAGGATAAGGACACATATTTTATGATCCCACATTTCTGTTGGATGAAACTCAGCAGCAGCATTCACTGAATTTTTTATAGCTCTTATTAAATTTCACTTTAGGACTTTCAAAATTGCTTCAGAGTGCAAAACCAACATGATAAGTGTGTTTCAAACTAGAGGTAGTGTTTTAAAGAGGATTAACTGCAAAGTTTCATGTAGTATAATAATTTTTTTACTTTAAGCATTCATTGTAGTTTTAGATCACACTTTGCATTTTAATTAAGGATGCCTATTTATCATTCCTGTTAAACATAGTAGTTGAAACACTATCCAGATCAATCAGGCAAAATAAATAAAGAGGATAGGTATAAGACAGGAAGAAATAAAATTTTTATTTGAAGATGACCTGACATTCTCCATAAATTTTTATAATTTCCACCCAAAACTCTTAGAATTAATAACCAATTTCAACAATGTAACAAGATATAAAATTAACACACAAAATCAACAGTAGTCATATATAACATCAATGAACTCAAGGAAAAAATTACCAGAATAATACCATTTACAATAGCGCAATAGAAGAAAATAGAGGATGCAAAAACACACCTAGATACATTCAACTATTTGATTTTTGTTGAAGTGGCCAAGAACATATGTTGGAGGAAAGATAACCTATTCACCAACTGGTGTTCGACAAATTGGCAATTTACACTAGATTGACTCTTGACACATATCTCTTATTGTGTACTAAACTAAATTCAAAATGGATCAAATATCTAAACATTTAAACAGAACCAGTGAACTAAAAGACAAAATAGGTGAAACACTTTAAGTCATGGATCTAGGCAAAGACTTACTTAACAGAATTTCAATTGCACAGGAAATAACAGCAAGAATCAACAAATGTGATTATATCAAAGTTAAAAGCTTCTGCACAGAAATAGTCAAGTGAAGAGTAAACCTACAAATGGTTAAAATTTTTGCCACCTATTCCTCAGAGAGAGAGAGAGAGAGAAAGAGAGAGAGAGAGAGAGAGATCTAATATCTAGAATATATAAAGAACTGAAATAATTAGAGCACCCAAAATAAAAGACCCAATCAAAAAATGAACAAGTGAAATGAACAGCTACTTCTCAGAAGAAGTACAATAGCCAACAAATATACGAAAAATGCTCACCATCTCTGGCCATTAGAAAAATGCAAACTAAAACAATGCTAATATTTTATCTTATACAAGAAACAAGGGCAATCATCAAGAAATCAAGGAATAACAAACACTGATATGGCTATGGTGAAAATGGAACCCTCCTGGATCGTTGGTGGGGATGTAAACTATTACAGCCATTATAGAAATTAGTAGGGATATTTCACAAAGAGTTAAAATTAGAAATTTCATTGGAGCTAGCTATTCTCTGTCTATTCATCATCCCCAAAAAACTAAGCACATCATATTATAGTGATACTTTCATATCAATGTATAACAGCACAACTCACAATAGCTAAATCCCAGAAGCAGTTTGCATACCTATCAACAGATGAACAGATAAAGAAATGTGGTGTATATACTTAATAGAATACTATCCTGTTATAAAGAGAAGGATGAGTTCAAGACATTTGTAGGAAAATGAATATATTTGAAAAATACAGTACTAAGTGAAATAAATCAGATACACAAGTTTAATGTTACATGGTGTCTTTCATTTGCACAAGTCAAAGTACAAATAAAAAGCAAAGTAGAAGATTCATAAAAGGAAACCATACAGACTTTGTGCAAATGGGAAGGGATGTGGGTGAGTGAGGGGAAAGGGAGAGGGAAGGGGAAGCAGAAGCAAAAAGGTTTAAGATTTGCCATTTACATGTACCAAATCCCTACAATGAATGTAAATATTCTATGTGGAAAGGTGATTTAGAAATAGGTAGAGGGTGGTAGGTAAGAAAGACAAGTGGATTAAAAAAGAATCAATCTATGTTATGTATATGCACCTATTTTCTAAAGTGACTATAAAGTTCATATACCACAAGCTTGTACTTAAATATAAATAATAAATATTTCTGGAGATAAATATGTTAATCTATTTTAAATGTTTCACAATGCATATGATTGTCAAAACATTATACATGTATACTGTGACAGAAACATAATAAACTTACTGAAATAATGCTTTGGGAAGCAGTAATTAAGTCACTTTGCTTATACATGATTACTTACAGTTACAGTGAGCAATTTTCTGGGTAACAGGTATTCCATTTTTCTAAGACGGGAAAAGGAACTAAAATGATAATTTTATTCAACTGTGAAGTGGCTATTGTATTCTAAATTTAAACTTAATGGATTATTTTATTATTTTATCTTAAAGTTATTTTCAAATACTTTCAGAGTTGCACAAGTTCAACTTACTCATTTTTAGTGTAATTTTATTGTATTTCTGTTTTTCTGGACAATATTTGCCATATAAACCAGAGCCTTGAATATTCTAGCCAACTGGTCTACCACTGAAGTACAATCCAAGCCTCTTAGTGCTGGTTATTGTATTGAAAGGTGGAAAGATCTATACTGAATAATTTTTCTATATAGGTGATATCTTTCAATAGGTGTTTAAAATTAGCTCATCATTACTCTCTATTTCAGTGATGGCGAACCTTGTAGAACTGTCAATGATAAACAGTTGACTGTGGTATGTGTGCCATAGGTTCACCTCCACTGCTTTATGTCATCTAAACTTCCTCCATGCTTACTACCCAGGATTCCCCTTGCTACAAATTCTTAGTCTGTGACATTGTTTTATTTTGTATTTCATCTTGTTCAGAATTTCAAAATAATTGCTCTCACTTCCCAAGAGTTCATTTTTCCCCCTTAAACACGTGTATCTAATTACCATTTGGTGTCAAAGATGTTCTTGATCTTAACCATCTAGAAATGAATAATAACAATGGTCAGTCTCTGCCAAGAGGTGGCATGGAATTTTGTAAGAAAAGCAGTAAAATGTTTAAGAAATGAAGAAATGATGTGTAGAAATATCGATTGAGAATAAAAACGTTTGAAATAAAGACTGCGAGGAATAGAAGTGTCTCCTCAAATATAGTTCCCTTAAAATGCCTTTTAATATAAGATCTGGAATTTGAGGGGCAGTGAAGGTGAAGATAAGGAGAGAGGTAAAATACTAGAGGATGAAATAAAGGTATAGTGGGTAACATGGCAAGTAAGGGAAAAAATGGAAACATAAGAAATTAGGTTAGGTAGTTAGGAACTGTACCATCTGTTTTGCCAATCAGTCAAAACTTCCATTTCAAATAAGGAAACAAATGGAAGGGTATAAAAAAATTTCCAGACCTACAAGCAAAACCTCTCATATAATTCTCTATTCTGTCTTTTTCTTCATCTGCCAACTGACTGAATCTATAGTCAAAATAGCTTTCAATTAATTACGTAGAGTCTTCGAGTGACTAAATGGAGTAAAATAAATCTTTCCCATCATCCATAAAGCAAGCAAAAATCACTGCCATTGGTACTGCATACTTGACTTTAAATTTTATAGAAATAACTTTCTGTGTTGTTAAAATGGCAAAATTAACTTGTCTTATTGAAATTAAGGGTGATGTGCTTGCTTCGGCAGCACATACACTAAAATTGAAATCAAGGGTGGTGGGATCAGGAGTAAGGACTCTGAATTGTTGGTTAAGTTATTGATTGTTTTGCTGAGTTCTTTTCTTGTAACTCTGTTTGGTTTGTGAAAAAAAGGCTGCTTAGTTATGACAATTGCTTGTTCTGTACATTTTTACTTTAGTTGACTGGTTTTAATGTTCTCATATATATTGCCACGGTGATGTTAAAATTTATCTTTTATAGCAGCTATAGTTTATGTACTTAACAGTGGAAGTGTCAAAAACGAAATGTATTTGAAATATAATTTATATTTATAATAGTCAAGATTTTTCTATGAGTTAGACGTAGACACAGAGAACATATACTAACACACTTGACTCTCATGTGTCTGTCTAGAGAAACTCGATACAGGTTTAACTATCTTTCAGTAGAAATAATTAGGATCCTTACCTCTAATGGAATCCAACTTTCTATTTTCTTTGTCAGTGGGAACATACCTTGGCGTTCTACATTCTAAATTTGATTCAGTCTCTTAATTGCCCACTCAAGATGGCCTTCAGAGAATTAACCAGATAAATAAAAGTAAGCCTTCTTTTGAATCAATCTGAATTAAAAATTTTGGTAACAGTCATTTATTTTCACGCTATAGATTAGTGAATTTCATGTTTCTTCTTTCAATGTACACTGTCCATGCACATGTAAACTGAATTAGGTTTTGTTAAAACCCACTTTACAAACCTACAATATAGAGTCACGTCAAAAAGCAGTTTTTGCACTGCTTTTAAACTTGAGTTTGTAGATTATAAAGTTTTCTCCATTCAATAAATAATTGTGATATATTTAAAAAATCCTAATTTCAGTGTTTCCAGGTTACAGTTTTCTTCTTTAAAATTTTGTTCTGTCAGGTAATCAATCCTTTTGGGATTAGTGACACAGAATACAAAAGGAGGATAGTCCTTGCAGTCTTCAAAACTACAAAACAAGCTATTGCATTTCCTAGAGAGAAAAGTCTGAAATCTTCTCCACAGTAGACTTAGGAAATAAAGTATCATATATTTTTATGCATAACCAAAGAACATACACTCCAAATTTAATATTACATACATTGGAGAACACTATCTCTTTTTAAATACAAACCATGAGAAATGAAATAAGATTCTTGCCATGATTAAATCTTTGAACTTATACACCCTGAGTGTATATTTCTGATGCTAATGTAGTTTTGAATGAGAAGTTAGACGTATGGGTTAAAGCAGCATAAAATATGGGATATGAAATGTTGAGAAATTGCCTCTGTTCTGGGACGTTGGCTGAAGAAAGTAATTCAGAATCAAAGTACTACTACAGAAATGAAGGTTTGGAACAACTATGTATTTATTTTAGTCATACTGACTCTGTCACATGAAGTTAGAGAGAAAAAGATTGTTTTGTAAAATCATTGATATCGTGTGGCATCAAAGTAAAGCTGTTTTATTTAGCACACAAGCAATAAACTTGTTTATAATAAAGAATCACTTGTATGAGGAGAAGTTGAAACTTTTTATTTTGTAAAAATTAAGTAGATATTCTTCACAGTATACAAATTTATTAAGTGAATATATGTTTTATTCTAGTAATTATAATTGCCTCTAAAATATCTGATACTTGTGAATATTATGAAATATGAAACTGAAAAAATTGGATTTGTCCTGAACTTGAGTTGCAATATTTATTATAAAATTTTTATTAAATGAATGCATTTTTCATCCTGATAATCATAATTGCCTCCTATGCCTCTAATATATTCAATACTTGTGAATATTATGAAACATGAAACTGAAAAAATGAATTTATCCTGACACTGAGTTTCTGTAATATCTATCGATTTGTTACATTTAATTAAATGTAATTTCAAAATTTCATATAATAGTGCATCTTCACATTTTAATGAAGTCTCTTACCACACTAATAAATTATCTAATCAACTATAGATGCTTTTGGGACTACAATGTTGGTGAGAAACTTATACATGATTATTTTACTGTCAGCTAGCATGCTTTTTATTACAAGGTTAAGAAACAAGCTGATGTTGTCAAGTATTATAAGAATTTTATTTTGTAATTTACATTTAGGCTAAAGAGTAAACATATATCAAGCTACTGATTTTATGTTTGCCCTCTACATAACTAATCTTTTATTGATTGAGGTTTTCATATGCGTATTCATCCTAATTCATTTTCCTTTCTGCTTCCTTTTGTTTTTTGGTACAGGGGATCAAACTCACTGTGTTGCACTTGCCAGGCAGTTGCTTATGCCACTGAACTAAATCCCCAGCCCTTTAACTGCTTTTTAATAGGTGACTTTTATTCTTTTTCTGTTAGTACGTGTTTACAGTGCATAGTGAGTATATTTATTGTGGGGAGTTTGTACATGTACATGACACATCTTAATTCTTATTTTTTGTCCCATTCCCCTCCCATTCTCCCTGCTCCTTCCAACTCTTCTTGCCTTCCCCATTTGCAAAAACTCTGTTGCCATATTTGTCTTCAACTCTTTTTAAAAACCCCTCTCCCATCTCTGCCCGCATCGCTCGATCTCCTTCCCATTTGAAAAATGCTTCCTATTATCTGCTTTTTATTTTACACATATGCTTTTTGACTGTAATATGGACTGTAACTTTGAACGATAAAATCTCACTAATGAGTTACTTATATTTGTATAACCAGAACATAGGCATACAGACAATATTAGTAAAATGACCAACTGATTATGAGAAATTAAAAAAAAAAAAGGAAAAAAGAAGTCAGAACAGGTTAGGACAGCAATCTTAGTAATCTTGCTATCATTTATTGTCATTTGAAATGTTTGTGCAATTTGTAACACCATAGGTGGGGTATATAAAGTACAATAAGTTTCAAATACAAGTTGACATATAATCCAATATTCTTTTTAGGGTAAATACTCTTGTTCTTCAGAAAACAATAGTATTCTATTGAGCTACTCATGGCCTATAAGTCAAACAGACCCATGATCTATAAGAAGACAAAAAAACTTTTAAAATTTAACATAATTACTACATGTCATACTGCGTACCAGAAATAAGATTGATGGGCATGTGAATAAGATAGAAGAGGCTACCATAGCACATAGGAAAAACATATATATTCTCATGATGTTTGACATTGTGTTTGGTAGATCCTTCCTCTGTCACTGTAAATATTCAGTAAATCACACTAGATTATTAAATATGCATAATATACAAGGATGTGTTTTATATTTGCTTTGGTGTTTATCAGAGACAAGAGGGTAAGCAGTATAAGAATGTATGCATATTTATGATTTCTCAAAGGATATTAAAATGTGCAACAAAAATATTTTTCTTCCTTTTTATTATGTTTGTGGTACACAATGTTTACATTCCTTGTGGGGTATTGGCACATATACATAATATACCATAATTGCCTTTTGAATTCCTCTTTCCCTTTCCTGTTTTCCTCCTTTCATCCATCTTTTGCTCATCTTTTCTTTTTGTATATATGCAGTATATAATGTTTACATTCTTTGTGTGAAGTTGGTACATGCGCATATTTCAATTCCTTTTTGATCCCTATTTCCCTCCTCTCCTCCATCTCTTGAGCCCCATCCTACTAGAGAAAGATCTACCTCTCTACTTCTTATTATCTGTCTTATATTTTGCTCTTTAAATTTTGGGTTTTCATATAAGAGAATCCATAAGAAATTTAAGCTTGTGTGTGATTCATTTCACTCAATATGATCTCAAAGTGTATCTATTTTCCTTTGAATGACTTAAGTTTATCCTTTGCTGTGTCTCTGGAAGTTAAAAATAAAGGAAAAAATGCAAGATTCAGAAAAAAGAAAATAAATTTGAATCTTCAGAAAAAGTAGGAAAGGAGAACTAATAGTGGTCATGAGGATATAAATCATGAAGGATATTCAGAAGTTTGATGAAGATGTGAGAATCCCAGTGATCTGGAAATGTTTAAGTGAACTGTATGTTGATTTAAAGTCAGCAGAGACAAGTGAGTCACCAAATATTGTAAAGTAATTTATATGAAGTAGATATGCTGGAAAAATTCAAGTATAGTACAGAAAATATGTTAGATTATTATAATAAGTTTTGTGTTCTTTATATTTATACTTTTACAACTTTATCTATACAATAATTTAGCTTCGTAGAATGGTTGGATTTATGTACTTTGAGAAAGTAAAGCAAATTAAAAAATTACACTTGGTGAAGTTTTGAGTAACAATTATATAAACAGATGTTCATAAGCTACTATTGATGAGTAAGACTATTGAAGGAGGTTAGGTGTGGATAGCAACATGTTTGTGAATCATCTCAAGATGTGTCTTGTGCAGACCCACCCCCTCTGCTTCTAATTTTCTCTTCTGATTTATTTAAAATAGAAATCAGCTATGCAAAACCACACAATGGTGACAGCCTTTATTCTTCTTGGGCTAACAGATGACCCACAGTTAAAGGTGATCATTTTTCTTCTCCTGTTTTTCACCTACCTGTTGAGTGTTGTAGAAAACCTAACTATCATCACCCTCACCCTACTGGATTCTCATCTCAAGACACCCATGTATTTTTTCCTCCGAAATTTCTCATTTTTAGAAATTTCATTCACAACGGTCTGTATCCCCAAATTTCTTGTCAGTATGGTAACAGGAGTTAAGAGCATTTCTTACAATGACTGTGCAGCACAGATGTTTTTCACTATCCTCTTGGGAGCAACGGAATTTTTTCTTCTGGCGGCCATGTCCTATGACCGCTTCGTGGCTATCTGCAAACCCCTGCACTACATGACTCTCATGAACAGCAGAGTGTGCAACTTACTGGTCCTTGCTTCATGGGCATCTGGATTCTTGATCATATTTCCACCACTTCTTCTGGGTCTCCAGCTTGATTTCTGTGCAGACAACACTGTCGATCATTTCTTCTGTGATGTTTCTCCTATACTTCAGCTCTCTTGCACAGACACAAATACAATTGAATTAATGATGCTTCTTTCAGCCATTCTGACCCTTCTGGTTACACTGGTGTTAGTGATCCTCTCGTACACCAACATCATCAGGACCATTCTGAGAATACCTTCTTCTCAACAGAGGAAGAAGGCCTTTTCCACATGCTCTTCTCACATGGTGGTTGTGTCCATTTCTTATGGTAGCTGCATTTTCATGTATGTGAAGCCCTCTGCAAAGGAACGAGTGTCTATGAATAAATGGATATTTCTGCTCAGTACTTCAGTTGCCCCCATGTTGAATCCCTTCATTTATACACTGAGAAACAAACAAGTGAAAGATGCTTTTAAGCACATGTCCAAAAGGATTGAAGCTTTTTCAGTGAAGTGAAGCACTGCAGTGACATTACTTAGGTTGTGAGCAAATTAAACAAGAAGGATAGAGTGTGACACAGAACTCTTCTGCTTCTATTCAAAATTATGTGACTTTTTCCTTGACATATAACTTTCATTGTGGCCTGCCTAATCCTCAAATCCTAATCGTTACTGCTATTTGTCCCTCATGCTGAGCGCACAAGAAATAGAGTATATTTTTGTTTTTGGTTAAATAATTTGTCTTTTTACATCCACTGATTTCCTTTCAAAAATCTCTTGGAAAGAGACAAAGTAGGACTTCAATTTTTCTGTTCCTTTAATTGCTCAGGAATTCAAACATCCAATTTAATATATATTTCACATAAATTTTAATATGCTACCTAATATTTCACATACATTATAATAATCTACTTAGATTTTATCACCTAATGAACTTATTACTGGTGGGTGTAAAATGGGATATGTGATTTATTTACTCAGTGTTTAGTAGAAATTTACAGCAAATCAGTTTAATAGTATTTTAAATGATATTGATAGTTTCAATATTTTTAATTCAATTTTTTATTGGTTTGCAGTACTTACGATTACATTCCTTATGGTGAGGTGGTACATGTATATCATATGTCTTAATTTAATATAAAATGTAATATCTAAATGTATCACAGATAATTGATAGGTTGAACCTGATGACAGGCAATGTGAAAAAAATGATTAGATGTTCTAAAACAAGTTCAATATGAACATAAATCATGCTTATACACTCAGTAATTTTAATCTTATGATGCAATAAAGTCCCATTATATCAGAAAGGCTATTCAGTTTTTTTTCATCACTGAAAAACGTGCCTTTGAAAACATTGAGAAGTCAAAGGGTATAACCAATATTGCTGGAAATTTACAGACTATGAGAGAAAATATTTTGGAAACTAATGATATGGAGCTTGAGGAAAAATTGCTTGTAAGAAAAATGAATGCTAACTCCAAACATTAAGATTATTATACCATCAAATATTTTGGATTTGGGCTGGGGAATTAGCTAAACAGCAAAAGGACTGCCCGAAAAGCACAAGATCCTGAGTTAGATTCCTGGTACAAAAAAAAATTATGGATTGATTTTATCTTTTTATACCTACCTTCAACTGGAATATTCATTTTACATAATTTCATAGCACATATATGTATACATGCATTTGTTAAACACTATATATTTATGACAGTATGCAATACTTTTAAATTTTCATAGAAATCACACTTCTGGGCATTTTCCCAGAAGAACTGAAAACATCATACCACAGTGATATTTGCACACCCATGTTTATAGCAACCCAATTTGTAATAACCAACATTTTGTAAACAACCCAAGTGCCCATCAATCAAGGAATGGATAAAAAAGATGTGGTATTTTTATACAATGGAATACTACTCAGCTATTAAGAAAGATTGCATTGAGACTTTTGTAGGTAAATGGTCACGACTTGAGACCATACTCATAAGTGAGATAAATCAAACCCACATGTGTAAATACCATATTGTCTCCCTAGTATAATAAACGGAAAAGTATATATGATCCAGAATCTATAATAAATACCATGTCGGGGTGAAAACAGCTCAAGGAGCAGAAGTGACTGGAAAGAGAAAGGGCGGAAAGAGAAAAGGGAAGAAGAAGGGATATGGACCTGTGTATATGTATATGTAAGATAACTAGAATGAACACAGTGCTGAATGTATTCGTTATTGAAAAAGAACAATTAATACTCATATGATTAGATCAATTTTACATGTCCATATCTGTTAATGTAAGTAACCATTTTGGGTATAATGATACACAAAGTTGCAACCATTGTCAAGTTTCTATCATTCGGTTTTGTAAACCTGCAGTGTTACTGCTGTGTATTTACTCTAGTCGTTTGTTTGTCTCTTTTGCTTGTTGTCTTTGTTGTATATGTCTTTTTTTTCCATTTTTTTCTTGGCTTAAATAAAGAAAAAGAAGAAATGGTCAGATTCTCGATACATGTGAATTGCCAAAGTTGAATCTAAATGATATAAAAATCCTAAACATCCCAATATCAATAAATGAAATTAAAGATGTAATTAAAAAATTATCAACAAAGAAGAGCCCAGGTCCCGATGGATTCACTGCTGAATTCTACAAGAAATTTAGTAAAGAACTAACACCACTACTTCTCAAACTCTTTAATGAAATTGAAAGGGAAGCAATACTACCAAATTCATTTTTGAAAGCAAGCATTACTCTAATTCCAAAGTCAAAGAAGGATCCAACTAAGAAAGAAAATTATAGACCAATCTCTCTAATGAACATTGATGCAAAAATTCTTAATAAGACACTGGCAAATAGACTGCAGCAAATCATCAAAAAGATTGCACACCATGATCAAGTGGGATTCATCCCAGGGATGCAGGGATGGTTCAACATATGTAAATCCATAAATGTGATAAATCATATTAACAGAGCCGAGGATAAAAGTCATATGATTATTTCAATAGATGCAGAAAAAGCTTTTGACAAAGTCCAGTACCCATTCATGATAAAAACTCTACAGAAAATTGGAATAGATGGTCTTTATCTCAATCTGATAAAAGCAATCTATGACAAGTTGATAGCTAACATCATACTAAATGGACAAAAACTGAAAGCTTTCACTCTAAAATCAGGAACAAGACAAGGATGTCCACTCTCTCCACTCTTATTCAACATAGTTCTAGAAACTTTAGCTAGAGCAATTAGACAAGAGAAAGAAATGGAATAAAGATAGGAAAGAAAGAAGTTAAACTAGCATCATTTGCAGATGACATGATACTCTACCTAGAAGATCCTCAAAATTCCACCAATAGACTTCTAGATTTAACAGGTAGATTTAGCTATGTAACTGGTTACAAAGTCAATACTCAAAAATCAATAGCATTTTTGTACACGAATAACAATCTCGCTGACAGAGAAAATAGGGAAACAATACCTCTTACAATAGCATCTAATAAAATGAAATATTTAGGAATCAGTCTAATGAAAGATGCAAAAGACCTCTATACTGAAAACTATGGAACTCTGAAAAAGGAGACTGAAGAGGATATTAGAAGATGGAGAGATATCCCATGCTCTTGGGTAGGAAGAATCACTATAGTCAAAATGGCCATACTTCCAAAACTGTTATACAGATTCAATGCAATCCCAGTCAAAATTCCAATAACATATTTTACAGAATTAGAGAAAAGAATCCTAAAATTCATCTGGAACAAGAAAAGACCTAGAATAGCAAGGGCAATCCTGGGAAACAAAGACAAGACAGGGAGGGGGCATCACAATTCCTGACCTGAAATTATACTATAAAGCTACTGTGATAAAAACAGTGTGGTAATGGCAAAAACAAACAAACAAACAAACAAAAAAAAAAAAAAAAAAAAAAAAAAAAAACAAAAAAAAACAGACCTGAGGATCAATGGAATAGATTAGAAGATCCAGAAACAACTCCATACACACTAAGCTATCTTATCTTTGACAAAGAGGCCAAACACATTCACTGGAAGAAAGATAGCCTTTTTAATAAATGGTGTTGGAAAAACTTGACTTTCCACATGCTGAAGATTAAGATTAGACCCATATCTTTCACCATGTACTCAGTTAAAATGTAAATGGATTAAAGATCTTAACATTGAAACAGAAACATTAAATCTGCTGGAAGACAGAGTAGGTAAAACTCTTGAAGATTTTGGTGCAGGCAAAGACTTTATGAATAAAAGTCAGACTGTACAGGAATTATAGTGAAGAATCAACAAATGGGATCTCATACTACTGAACAGCTTTTGCACAGCAAGAGAAACCACCAACAGTGTGAAGAGACTACCCACAATCTGGGAGAAAATGTTTGCCAACTGTCCCTCAGATAAAGAATTAATATCAAAAACTATAAAGAACTTAAAAGAATCAGTCCTTCAAGATGTAAAGAACCAATCCAAAAATGGGCATCTGAGATGAACACACACTTCTCAGATGAAGAAGTACAAACAGCAAATAAATGCATGAAAAAATGTTCAACAGCACTGGCCATTTGAGAGATGCAAATGAAAGTAACACTGAGATTCCACCTCACCCCAGGAAGAATGGCTAATATTAAGAAGTCAACCAATAACAGATGCTGGAGGGGCTGTGGGCAAAAAGGAACTCTTCTCCACTGTTGGTGGGAATGCAGGCTGGTGCAGCCACTGTGGAACTCAGTGTGGAGATTCCTCAAAAAGTTAATATTGGTGGTGCCATTTGACCCAGTTATTCCCCTTCTGGGTATCTTCCCGAAAGAACTAAAAACATCCTACCACAGCAATATACGTGCACCTATGTTCATAGCTGCCCAGTTCATAATAGCTAGGTCTTGGAAACAACCTAAATGCCCTTTGACTGATGAATGGCTAAAAAAGATGTGATGTTTCTACATAATGGAATACTGCTTAGCTATAAAGAATGATAAACTAGACATTTTCACTCTTAAATGGAGTACTGAAAATATACTTCTCAGTGAACTAAATAAGTCTCACATTTGTAACCCTCACATTGTTGCACTGGTGTCATGAACTGAAACAAAATCTGTGTATATAAAAAATTAGTTAAGACAGTTAAAGAAAAAGAATTTTGAGTGAAAAGTGGTTTTCTCAGGGTCACCTTCAGATTTCATTTTTAATGCAAAATGTTTATTTGAAAACAATAGAGCAATCATAGCAAAAAGATAGTCATATGGCAGGTTTCTCTTGATTCACTGAGGCAAAAGTTTTGTGCTAATAATTTGTTGGAAAATGTTTCATGTCTGTATTTTTTATCCTAAATAATTTCTGGAAATATAATAATACGCAATGTGCTGATGACCGTTACTGGCTTATTGGCTGGTTGTGAAATTGTTTTGTTTTGGTTTCTTACTTTCCTTTAGTTTAAAAAAAAATCATTCTTCATGAGTTCTGGCTCTATGAAGTGACTGAAGTGTACAAGTGGGTATGGAATTCTCACTGTATTAGAGTGGTTGAGTCATTCATTCTTTTATTCATTTTAAAGTCCTTCCAATTATACAGACCAATTAAGTACTTAAAGTCTGACTATTTGTTTTTAGTATTTGTAATTCTGTGATGCTACCCACTACTGTAATGCAACATGCAAATTTGACTACTCCTTCTGCCTTACTGATCAGTAAGTAACCACATACAACTTACCACTGTCAATTAAGTGTCATAAAATAGGTCTGACTTTCCATAAGCCATCCTTTCTAAAGAAGTTAATTTTAATAAAAGTATCTCCTGTCTCCATTTCTGGCTGGAGTTAATCATACCTTTAAAAGCTGTTAGTAAACCACCTTGTGAATATATCAACATTTTGTAGAAAGGATTTTCTTCTGGGTTTTCTCTGGTTATATAGCTAAGAGATATATATCTGCATTGAATATGACTGTCTTATGTCACCAGTACCCTGCACTTTAGGATTATTTTTCTTCATAAGTATTTTATAAATTACAACACTGAGTGGAAGCACAAGCCCATGTGTTACTTCCATACTCACTAAAAATATGTCAATAAATTATCATTCAAAAATGTAGTTAACTATGTCTGTGAACTATTGCCATAGAAATTGCTCGAACTTACGTTTTTCTGGCATTTGTCAGCAAAATAAGTAAATTACTACATTTACATTTTTCTGGCATTTGTCAGCAAAATAAGTAAATTACTACAATGCTGAACCCAAGGCCTTCACTTTGAGTTACATTCTCAGACAATTTGATGGTTTTATTCGGAGGCAAGTTCTTCCTAATTTTCTAAATCGCTAAATTATGCTCAAACTAGGGATTCTCCTGCCTCAGTATTAGAGAGTGCTGGGTTTAGAGGCACGTACCACCACAATGTTTGACTTTTTAGTTGGTTCCCTGTATTATGCTGGTTTGACTACTTATTAACAAGGAGACAGTAAATATTTGAAGGCATGGGGCAAGATACTATCCAGAATTCCCTTTAAATTGAACTGTGATGTTTGTTATTGTTAGTGCCTTTAGGCAACACAGTAGAACTATAAAACACAAAAAGAGGGCTAGCTTCTGCTGACAGTGAGTTCCAGTATGAATTTTTTCTTTTTTCTGGAAAAGTCAGAGATATTTGAAATATCTGTATATCTCTATATTTCTGTTGGCACCCATCATCCTCAAGTCCCAGTCAATGAATTGTCACAAAATAGATCTGGTAAGAACATAAATTCAGCTAACATTATTATAACAATCTGCAAAATAACAGACTATTTTGCTTTCAGTGTCAATCGACATCAGTATTCAAGAGAGAATTGATTGATTTCGGACAATCATGGGATTTTTCATGGGAAAGTCAAGAGTCTTCACACTAGCAAATAATAAATCTGAAACATTGTTTCCTAGGCTTAGATCTAAGAAGCAGATATATGAATAAAGATACATTTTGCAACCCCATTCGACTCAATAATTTACCTTTCCTTTGACAGATGAATTCTAAAAGATGACAATGATCCCATCAGCTCAATTAGATAGCAACATCTATTGCATTTGTCTTGTAAGTTGTGGCACATTTACTGAATATAGTTGAGAAAATGCCGGTACTAAATATCAAGTTATTGATTTAGTGAATGCACTTTTAGAGATTAAGAGGTAATACCAGATGCACCTATGACTTTGCTATAAGTCAAACTAAGAATTAAAAGTCACACACTTGAATTTTCTTTCTTTCATATCTTCAGTGTTGTTAAAAGCAGCCTGATCATGTTAGAGAACTTTTACTACTTGTATTGCTTACCTTTATAATATTACTTTCTATATAGCACAACTTATTTTGAAGTCAGACTTTATGTAAGTTTATTTTCAAGTGATAATACTTGAAGTAATGAACTGTTAAGAATCCATCTTTTCATGATCACTGACTTAAGCTATCAAGGTGAAATAATAAAATACATATGACCCCTCCTTAATAGCAAAGAAATGCACAGAGAGCATTGCAGCCAAAGAGAATGGGATAGAGAAGAAAAACTAACATTGAAGGAACAACACTCAAGGTCTCAGCCCAGATTCACAGATGCAGTAAATGGCCACGATTTAATTGGAAGAATAGAATACACCCCATCTCACCATTTCATACTGCCACATCACCAGGAATCCAATATAATATTGCTGGATTGAAGTTGAAAGCAGCCACGTGTCATATACTCTTTCCAAGTACTTTGTGCTTATAAAACACAAACTGAAAATGTACAAAAGGAGACTAGAGGAACTGGAAGGTTCGCTCTCCTTATAGGTGCGGAAATCATTAAATACACGCCTTATATTGAAGGCTTGTCTACCTTGTTTCTTTTTATGTTACATATTTTTCCAAAATACAAAAAGATAGAAAAGTAACTATTAAAATCAGACACAGATAGAACATAGATATTGAAATTCTTAGGTAGGCATTTTGAAATAACTGCTATTTTAAGAGCTACAAAAGCATGAGTTGAAAATACTGGAGAATATTGTAATAAGATAAATTAAAATTCCAGAAGTAAACATATGCTTAAAGTTAAAAACATTGTACTAACAATAAATAACACCTAACCATCCTCAATGATGTAGACTTGGTTCACAAATCAGTAAACTTGAAAATAGGTTAATATAAAATCCACAGACTAAAACAGTAAAATACAAAGTTAAAAACAATACCATCCAATAAACAAATAGTTGAACTTTTATTGACTCTGGAACTACTAAAATTAATGACATACACCAAAGAGCAGATCCAAGGATCTCAGAGAACATTTATTAGAATAAGGTGAAAAACAATAGAAAACAATTACACAATGAAGCATATAATGTTCAAATGGTATGAAGCCAAACATAAAGAAACAATATTGAAGACAGTCAGAAAAAAAAACTTGTGAAAATTCATATTGATGAATCTTCTGACATCTCATTGGAAATCATGAAAACAAGAAGAATATATACTATCATATTTAAAAGTTGAAAGAGAAGAAACATCAGCCAAGTGTTTTTATTCAGCGAAATTATATTCTAGAAATCAAGGAGAAATACACATTGTATCCATCAGCTTTCTATTGTTGAGACAAAATACCTACTCCCACAATGTAAAGGAGCAGGGGCTCCTTTTGGTTCATGGTTTCAGGTTTCAGTTCATGCTTAACTGCCTCCAAGGCAGCAATGTCATGGTGAAAGGATTCTGCTGAGGAAAGTTGTTCGACTAATAGCGACAGAGATAGAGCTCAAAAAGGAGCCAGGGATCAGGTTTATGCTCTACATTCATACTCTCATGTATTTCCTCCATTGAAGCCTGCTCTTTTAATAGCCAATTAAGATATGAATTCATCAATAGGTTAACTCATCAAAGAGATCAGCCTCTCACAATCCCAACATCTCTCCATTTGATTGAGTGAAGTTGACAATCAAGACTAATTTGCACAAGTACTCGCTCAAAGAAACAAAGTTAAGGACTCTACAGTACATAGACCTCTTAAAATTTTTTTCGATAAAATGTTTCTCAGAGAGAATAAAAATAATACATGAAAAAGCATGCATCTACATAAATTAAATTATAGCAATGAAGAAGATATAAGACAAAATTATAATTTGCTTTTTTATTTCAAATTATCTAAAAAAGTATCGTGTGCTAAAAGAAATAGTAATAGTGATTGGGCAATGCAGTGTACAGATGTGTGAAATGAATAAGATAGGTATGATTTCAATATTTGTTCCAAAACTTTTGTTCAGATTTATGTGCCATTTTGAAGACATTTAGATGTGGGAAGTGTAAGAAGATGTTAGGCCTTGAGAGTACTCCTTCCTGAATGGACTGATTCCGTTATTGGGGTAGTTAGGAAAGGCATAAAATAAGCTATCTTTTGCAGTTGGGGATTTCTACCCTCACTTTCCCTCCTGAAAGTTTTAGGATGCCACTCTCCATGTTAGGATTCAACTAGAAGATCCTCACCAGATATTATCATTTTGATAGTGGACTTCTTCACCGGTACAATTATAAGAGCTAAATCATTAGTGCATAAATTGACCATTCTGTTGTATTGTGTTATAGTAGCAGAACTTACATCAAGAGACAAAAATGTTACAAATGATAGGAGATAAGAATTGGAAGTGTTGTGTTATAAATTATTATACACTGAACATGATATTGCAGTGTTAATTGAACATGGACTTTGATTAACTTAAACTGTCTATTTTAAGGTCAGTTTAATATTTTAATAAAGAAGTACAACTAGAAAAGAGTCAATTGGGATCAAATAAAATACTAAAGTGAAACAAATGAAGGTAGAAAAAGAAGAGTCCAAGAAACAACATATTGATGGGACAATTCTCTAAATAGCCTTGGACAAATCCATTTCCCCTTCTATAACTTTCTTGCTTGTACATCTGAATAAAAACTGTCAACTTTCTGGGAATGCAATATCCTGAGAGATGAAGAGGTTCTGTTTTTTAGCTGGGTTTGTACTTTCCCTTCCTAGGGAAAGCAATACCTTGTGATAGAGAACAAATTCCCAGAATAGGCAGGGTCCTGTTCGTATCTTTCCAAACTTTGCCCAGTATGTCAGGTGGTGACTGAGGTACATGAACCAATACTGACTGTCTTTTGGGGCCTCTCAACTACTGTACAAAGTGGGCAACATGTAGCCAAGACTCTCCAGCCTGGAAGATGCCTTGGGTGATGGGCTGACAATAGATTAGAAGCTTCTCCTTTCCCCTGCTGCCTATCTGTAGGTAACAAGTGCATTTCACATAACTTGTTACATGTGAGTATGTTTGTTCTTACCAGCCTCCTTAGAAGTAGGGAGACTGCACATGGTGAACCTGAACAGTATGTCAGGATACAATGTTTAATGATCAGATCAGTGTGATTAGCGTATCTGTATTCATATCATAAATAAATGAATTCCTGTTACTTGTAGTTGGCCAGGTGATGATCTTTGCTACTGTCCAAGAATTAGGAGTATGATTTTAGGAATTTTTATTAGTGCATCTGCCTTACCAAACTTAATTAGTAGAATATTTTTGCAAACATTATAGATGTTAAACCAAGGAAACAATATTATAAGTCATGACAAACATGTAAGGACTAAATACATCTATTAAAAGAAAGCAATAGTTAGAAATGAAATTTAAAATATTATTATAAGTTATTACAAATAATATTATAAATACTACTATAAATTTATTATATATAAATATTATAAATAGCAAATTATAAATTGTTGACATTACATCTACTTTGCTTTTATTTTTGGAAGTAATATTAAAATATATATTTTAGTTAGCATAAGTTTACATATTTATGGTATACAGTAGGATGTTTCAGTACCTATATACAATGTTTAATGGTAAGATCAGTGTGATTAGCATATCTGTTACTTAAAAAGGTATATTTTCTTGTTTGGGGGTAATTCTCCTTTACATAGCAAGACATATAGGTCAAAAGTACAGGGATGATGAAATTAATCCAGATAAAACTAAAATATCTTTATTTCACACTAGAAAATTTAAAACAAGAACAAATAACACTGGCAAAGCTGTTGTTGTTCTAAACTTGCAGACAGACCCGGGCTCCAGACAGCGTCACTCTGGGGTACTTTGTCTAGCTCCCTGGGACCGGGAGGCCTTGGCCTCCCACCCAGTTAAGGCACAGGCTCCCCCCAAATGCCCCAGGAGGCCGCCCTCCCTTGCTGCGCGCAGGGCCCAGCTTGACCGGGTCCCATGATTCAGCGCGATCCAAGAATCAGCATGACCCTCAGGGGAATGCCGGGCCAGCCTCGCAGGGCACAGAGGTACACAGCCCAGCCCAGATCCCCAGAGCTGCTCACCAGAGACTGACCAACATAGCTGCAGGGACTTGGAGAGCTTGCGCTCCCCGCAATAGAGTGCCGAGCGCATGCGAGCTGCATACTTCAGTGGGGCTGCTTGTGCGTGCACCATCCCAGAGCTCACGCATGGAATCCCACTGAGCTGGGTTGCACGTGGCACTGTAGGCCTGGGACCTGCCCAGGCTTGCCCTGGCAAAGCGGTTGTCGTTCTGAACTTGCAGACAGACCTGGGCTCCGGGCGGCATCACTGTGGGGTACTCTGCCTAGCTGCTCGGGACCTGGAGGCCTTAGTCCCCCACCCAGTTGAGGCAGAGGCACCACCCACATGCCCCAGAATGCCAGCCTCCCTTGTGTGCAGGACCCAGGTCAACTGGGTCCCGTGATTCAGCGTGATCCAAGAATCAGGGTGAATATCAGGGGAATGCCCAGTCAGCCTCGCAGGACACAGAGCCACATAGGTTCTAGAATAAAATGACAAAATGAAAGACCAAGAGGCAGTCTCTGTCCCCCAGCCCACAAAGAACAAACTCAGGAGACACTGAAATGGAAGACAGTGGAAGTCACACAAAGGGACTTTCTGAAATGATAGAAAATGCAATAAAGAAACAGCTTGATGAAGCTATAGAGAAATTCAAATCAGAAATATTCTCTCGCTAAAAAATGAAATGAGAATCATTATTAAAGAAATGTTGTGTGTATCTAAAGAAGAGCAAGATAAAAAAAAATAGAACTTAAGAAAATGATCGAAACTTTGAATGAACAATATAAGACACAAACAGATTGCATGAAACAGATGCAAAGGGAAATGCAGGAAATGAAAACCTCCATGGAAAGTTTGAAAAACCGCTTAAATGAAGCTGAAGATAGACTCTCAGATCGTGAAGACAGCATGGGAGATCATGGCCATGAAAGAAAAGATCTCCTAAAAATAGTAAGGCACCAAGAAACAACAATTTAACAGCTGCAAGATGATGCCAAGAGAAATAACATAAGATTAATAGGCATCAATGAAAAAGCAGGGGTTAATACTAATGATCTGTGAAGACTACTCACAGAAATAATAGCAGAAAACTTTCCAAACATGGGAAGTGAATCTGAAATACCGGTAACTGAGGCATACAGAACCCCAATTAACCACAACCAAAATAAATCCTCACCCAGACATATAATTATAAGGGTATCAGAAATACAGCACAAGAACAAAATACTAAAAGCTGTCAGAGAAAAGAAACAGATCACCTATGAAGAAAAGCCTATCAGAATCACGGCAGACTTCTAAAAACAAACCTTTAAGTTAAGAAGAGCTTGGAGTGAAGTATTCCAAACCCTGAAAGAAAACAACTTTCAACCCAGATTGATGTACCCTGCAAAACTATCCTTAAAAATTGATGGAGAAATAAGGTACTTTCATGACAAAGAACAGCTGAAGAAATTTATGGCCACCAAACCAACACTACAGAGAGTACTGAAAGACACTCTAGAAAGAGACAAAGATAGCGACAATCTTAAGAAGAACAACAAAAGGAAACCACTAAGCAGGGCTAGTAATTAAACAGAAAATGTAGAAAACCAACAATAGAAAGATATTATGACAGGGATGAGCCGGTACATATCAGTTATATCAATCAATGTAAATGGTCTCAACTCACCAATAAAAAGGAACAGACTGGCAGAGTGGGTTAAGAGAAAAAATCCAACAATATTCTGTGTACAAGAAACGCATTTCACTCAAAAGGAAATTCACAGACTAAAAATCTAAGGCTGGAAAAAAATACTCCATGCAACAGGAACCCAGAAAAAAGCACGGGTAGCTATTATGTTTGCAGACAATGCAAACTTCAAACCAAAAATGATCAAAAGAGATAAAGAAGGTCACTACATACTTGTTAGGGCAAAACTTCAAGAGGAAGAGATTACAATCATAAATACATATGCACCAAATATGGGAGCACCCAACTATGTAAGACAATTCTTAATAGACATGAGAAAAAAAATACATAATAATACAGTTATAACAGGGGACCTTAACACCCCACTGTCACAGAGAGACAGATCAACCAAACAAAAAATCAGCAAAGAAATAGCAGAACTGAAACAAGCTTGTGAACAAATGGACCTAGTAGACGTATACCGAGTATTCCACCCATCAACATCAGAACACACATTCTTCTCAGCTGCACATGGGTCATTCTCTAAAATAGATCATATACTGGTCCACAAAGCAAGCCTAAGAAGATACAAATGAACTGAAATAATTCCATGCACATTATCTGACCACAGAGCAGTAAAATTGGAAATGAATGACAAAAAAACCTACAATAACCTTATAAACACATGGAAATTAAATAATGCCCTCCTAAATAACCAATGGATCACAGAAGAAGTTAAAGAAGAAATTAAACAATGTCTACAATTGAATGAAAATGCAAATACAAATTACCGGAACCTGTGGGATACAATGAAAGCAGTCCTCAGAGGGAAATCTATAGCATTAAACTCCCACATCAGAAAAATGGAAAGAACACATATAAACAAACTAATGCTGCACCTCAAACTTCTAGAAAAAGAAGAGCAAGTCAAGTCCAAAGCCCAAAGAAGGGAGGAAATTATTAAGATTAGAGCAAAAAGTAATACAATTGAAACTAAGAAAACAATACAAAGAATCAATGAATCGAAGAGTTGGTTCTTTGAAAGAGTAAATCAAATTGATAAACCCCTAGCCAACCTTATCAAAAAGAGGAAAGAAAAACTCAGATTTATGCAATAAGAAACGAAAAGGGTGAAATCACTACAGACCCATTAGAAGTACAGAAGGTCATCAACACCTACTTCAAAAACCTTTACTCACATAGACTTGATAACACAGAAGAAACGGACAAATTCCTAGAAACCTATGAATTACCAAAGCTGAATCAATAAGACGTAAAGCTACTGAATAACCCAATTTCAGCTAATGAAATTGAAAATGTAATTAAGACCCTACCAACAAAGAAAAGCCCGGGCTCTGATGGATTCACTGTTGAATTCTATAAGAAATTCAGGGAAGACTTAATGCTAACACTCCTCAAACTCTTCAATGAAATCGAAAGGGAAGCAAGTCTCCCTAACGCATTCCTGGAAACAAGTTATTACCCTAATACCAAAACCAGAGAAAGACCCAACCAAAAAAGAAAATTACAGGCCAATCTCCCTAATGAACATAGATGCAAAAATGCTCAATAAAATTCTGGCAAATAGAATACAGCAATTATCAGAAAGATTATACACCACGATCAAGTGAGATTCATCCCAGGAATGCAGGGATGGTTCAGCATACGGAAATCAACACATGTAATTCACCATATCAACAGGGCCAAGAACAAGAACCACATGATCATCTCAATAGATGCAGAAAAAGCTTTCGACAAAATCCAACACCCATTCGTGATCAAAACCCTACAGAAAATCGTAGTAGATGGTCTCTACCTCAACCTGATAAAAGCCATATATCACAAACCAATATCTCACATCTTACTAAATGGAGAAAAACTGAAAACTTTCAACCTAAAATCAGGAACAAGATAAGGATGTCCATTATCATTACTCCTATTCAATATAATTCTGGAAATATTAGCCAGAGCAATTAGACAAGAGAAAGAAATAAAGGGAATAAGGATAGGAAAGGAAGAAGTGAAATTATCATTATTAGCAGATGATATGATACTCTACATAGAAGACCCCCCAATATCCATTAGAAGACTTTTGGAAATAATAACTAAGTTTAGTAATGTAGCTGGATACAAGATTAACACTCAAAAATCAATAGCATTCCTGTACACAAACAACAAAGTCACTGAGAGAGAAATAAGGGAAGCCACACTCTTCACTATAACATCCAAAAAGATGAAATACTTAGGAATCAATCTGACAAAGGAAGTAAAGTTCTATACAGTGAAAATTACATTACTCTAAAGAAGGAAATTGAAGAAGATTTCAGAAAATGGAGAGATATTCCCTGTTGATGAATAGGAAGATCAAATATCGTGAAAATGGCCATTCTCCCGAAATTATTATACAGATTCAATGCAATCCCAATCAAAATACCACCTGCCTACCTCACAATGCTAGAGAAAGCATTCCTGAAATTCATCTGGAACCAGAAAAGACCTAGAATAGCAAAGGCAATTCTGGGCAACAAAGGGAA